>OY757927.1:12698954-12731454 GCA_963585895.1 Sepioteuthis lessoniana | reverse complement strand
TATAGCTTCTCCTTCAAAGCAATCCGCTTTAAGTCTAATGCACTTTTTCATCCATTCTGCCACACTTCTATGCACCTCTGGAAGGATTTTATGAGGAATACCCCTTAGCTCCAACATTATAGACTTTTGGATAGCTTCCAATGCCTTCAAAACAGTTTCTTTAGATGATCCTCTTGATCTTCTGGAAAAGTCCCACCAAGCAAAGATCTGGTAAATTGGGACATTATTCGAGTATGATGATGTCTCTCTTGCCCAGGAACTGCTGGATGCTTAGGCTGTTGGGAGCAAGTGCATGTCATGGCGAAGCAGCCATGATTTGTACTGCCACAACTTTCAGCTCTTTTCATACACTGAGCAAAGCATATGCCACAGGATCTCCTTGTAGACTTGTTGATTGATCATCTGGCTCAGGAGCAAGACCTTGCCATGGACAATACCCCTCACATCAAAGAACACAATCAACATATCTTTGACTTTTGACTTTGAATATTTTGCTTTCTTTTAGTCTTGGCAATATCAAAGACTTCCACTGACTGCTTTGGCACTTAGTTTCAGCCTCAAAAAAAAAAATCTCTGTGTCTCATCACTAATACAAAACAAGTCTGGTACAATTTGAAGATGTTCAATAGTGTCCTGACACACTTGCAGGTGGTGCTCTTTCTGATCATCATTCAGAAGTCTTGGCACCATTTTATAGCAAACTCTCCACATACCCAAGTCTTTGATGATAACCATCCAAACACAGTTCTTTTTCATGTTAAGCTGGTTGCGATTTTTCAAACAGTCAGTTGATGATTACCATATTCCACCTGCCGTACCTGCTTGGCATTGACTCCAGTCTTGTTTATTGAAGACCTCCTACTCTCAGAATCATCTTTCACTTCCTTGCACATCTCTTTAAACTTCTTGTGCCACTCAAAAACTCACGTGTGCAAGATGTTATAATAGAAGTCAAATGACTCACCTTCTAACATGGCTGCCTTCTTGATAAAAGCAAGCCAGCTATGCTAATGCAGCAGGTGGGTTGTTCTGTGGTGCCAGGATGACCTGCGCAACGCATTTGCATGAGTGGTGTCTATTCACCCATATATTCATGCAGTAAATGGCAATGGGAATCATTTTCTACTTGTGTGTCAGACCACTCACAAGTGAACCAATATTCTTCAGTTACCATCTCCATACACTGACTGAAGTATTTCCACCATTTATGATGGAGATTTCCACAGCCAGATGGAAAATTTCAGGTTTATTCATTGAACTGTGTTCATGGCTGAATGATAATAAAAAGTGATGTCAACAAAAGCATATGTAGAAAAGGCAAACTAAGATTACTGTATTATATTCCTAAGATATCATGTTAGATGATAACACAATCTGCTTATCCCTCTTTTGCTCATAGCTCAAAAGACCACATGCATATATTGAACAATTCAGAGTTTCACCAAAATTTTTCAAGTTAAAAATGTCTCAATGATCAAACAAATGTTCAGAGTTAGACTAGACACAAGTCGAGTCAATAAAAATGAAATGCATGCAAATGACTGCTGAAGCAAACTGAACATGGTTGAATGGCTGGCTGAGTCTGCCAGAGCAGCATGTTTCAGTTTTTGAACAGATTGGTAGTCAAACATAATTTTGGAATAAATTATGTTTGACAACTTGGGTTCCACTTTGTGTGTGTGTGTGTATATATATATATATATATATATATATAGAAGTAAATAAGGAAATTAAATCCGACTGTTATGAATCTTTTTTCTTTTTATACACTCACTTTTCTCCTGCTATTTCATCAAACATCCATCACTATTTTAATAACATTTTTCATGAATTTAAAGTCTTGAAGAAGGTTATTACAACCAAAACGTTCAACGTCAACTTTCATAACTCATCAAATTTTGAAATATTTTGTTTTTCAATTTTTCTTCATATATATAGCGGTGTAATGGATACTGTTGTAGGAAATGGACACCATGAGCCAAGTTCAAATCCTGGGTGAGACTGATTGCATTTTCACAAAGCACCAATACTCTTAAGAAAGGTATGAATTCAACTATTTTCCATTCAGTTATGGCTAATTAGTAGGGCAGACTTGGTTCTTAAAGTTTGATATGGCAACTTGTCTAGGAGAAGGAAAACTCTGAATTTAAGTCTGTTAAACTTTGTAAAAGAGAAATGGACTTACCCCGGAAAAACGTGCTTGTGTGTGCCTAGCATGCAAAAGCAAAAATGGCCACTCTAACGTGTTTTAAGAACTTGACAAGACGTGTGCAAAGGTCTAAGCCTATAAAAAAAGACAGAGAGCCGCAGTGTTTGAAGCGAACTCAAGTGTTGAGGTTGGCAAGAGACGATATATCCAGCTGATTGGAAAAGACAATTCAGGAGATATTTCTAAACTAGAGACATTTGTGCTGGATGGTGATATGCGAAAAGTGTCCTGGATCAAGCTTTCTGACTGTTAAGCAACCCCTGATTACTACAAACTCCACTTTAAAATTGACCTTGTGTCACATCCTGCTCATGAGATTGATAGGTATAACCTGATAAAGATTTTAAGATTTTTAATACTAATTCAACATCTGAGACTGACTGACATTTGATCTGGACACATCAAGACTAAAACATAAATGTTAAAATTTTCTCCTACTTTTTTTTCTAAATAATGTCTATTTTATAGTGTTCATTGTGAATTTACGCCTAAAAGGTATGAATGTTATGTCATATTACGGATGGGCACTGTCATTAATCAGTGAAGGTGTCAGGAGACAAGCATGTGCAGGCAGAAAGACCAGCAAAGTTAGACATGATTTTAAAGTAATCACAGATGTATTATCCCGTGTTTCACTAGTGACATCGAACATTTGAGGATCTTCAATTTATTCTCCAAAATCTCTATATAAGAAAACAAGTAACGAGATTTTGGGAGAGTTGAAGGCAGCTTTCAAAACAGGCGAGTCAACGGTTCCGAGGCCCCTATCTGTCCTACCCAGTCTGTTATGACAGGCGTGTGTCAAACAGCCAGCTCTCAACCACACCCCATCACCACGAAGAGGAAGGGAGAAGAAGGACACAACTAAAATAAACTTTTCGAGTTGGAGCGATCATAGCTGAATAATAAACGACTGCTATATTTTCTTTCCTTACCTTCGAGTTTGAGCATTTCTTTTTCTGCGGACTTCTTTCTTTACAGCACAAAATGTTGGCCCTATGGTACAGTTATTTTAAAAGATAAATCAGTTTATCAAGATAATTTATTAATGATTTTTTCTATATTATTGTCCTGTTAAAATATCACAAAGTTTTCTTGAGAGTTGATTTTTAATTGAGTAACCTAAGAGATTTATTGATTTAAACAATTTTGTTTTTTGTCCAGATTGTTAGTACCAAGTCAGAAATAATTTCATGTGATTATTTTACTTCTCTATTTAAAAACAACAACCAACAACCCTTGTCAATAATATTTAATTCAATGTGAATAATCATCTTTTATTGTTCGGTGAAAATTTTAAGTTTTATAAAAAAGTTTTATCAAGAAATATTTTTTAATATATATATTACTAACTGACACTTAAGGGATTTATCAATTTAAACATTTTTGTTTTAGTCGAAACTAATAAAAAGACTATGCATTTATTTAACATCTCCAGCTTGAAGAACTGCCAATAAATCAAATTACTGACATTTAATTAAATCTGATAACTAAGATTTAAACAAATGTGAATAATTATTTTAATAAGACTAATAATTTATAAATCATTTTCTTTGTGAGTTTGGAAATTAACAATTAAACACTAATCATTGGGAAACCATATTGCTGCTAGACATATCTAATCACAGAGAATTCTAGAAATTTCTTCTCAATAAGACAACCACATTCCTTATGAGAAAGAATATCTTTTATGTTAAAACCTTCTCTGAGTCCAATAAATATGCATAGAAAATTTTGCAGCTCTACATCAATCTGTTAGACTCCAAATAGAAGATAGAGAAACAAATTTTTCCAAATTATCAATCTTGCCCAGTTGGCTGGGGCTATAGAATACACCGACTGGACATCTGCAGAGGGGTAAGACCCCACCACCCAAATGAGCGTCCTGGATATGGCACTAAACAATCTGATGGTGAGGTTCCAGTGATGCTGGGGCTTTGGGGAATGCGGAGCATCTCTTCATTGCCATCGCTCCCAGGTCTGCTCTGGCCTGGAATGGTAGCACCTGATAGGGCCCTATCTATGGGTTAAATAGAACTAAACTGCATACTTATGCTAAACTGAACTGTCTGAATTAGAACTGTTTGACAAAACTGAATAGCTAAAAATAGAAATGTTTTTGACAATTTTTGGCATACTTATACTAAACTGAATTGTTTGAAATTAACTATTTTTGACATTGAAACTCTACTTACTTATGCTAAACTGAATTGTTTGACATATAACTGTGAGTAAACAAAATCTATACTTATACTCAACTGAATTAGCAGAATTAGGACTGTTTGACAAGTGAATAGCTTGAAATAGAAATGTTTTTGACAAACTGTACCCATGCAAAACTGAACTGTTTGAAATAGAACTGATTATTTGCTTAAAAATGGATTTGGCATTAAATAACCTACAAAGGTTGACATGCCATAAAATATAATCAACTAACCAATTATTAATCTTATTATAATGGAGATTTTATCTTTATTTAACTCTCAATTATTTTGAAAATTGCTTATACTATATATATATATATAGAGAGAGAGAGAAAGAGAAAGAGAGAGTAGCTCAGTTTCATCACGCACAATGAACAAATGTCTATTTACCAACCCTTCCGCTCAGGTAGAATGTGACACAAGGTCAGTTTTTAAGCAGAGTTTAGCATCTTTCAATCTAGAATTTCCCCCTCCTAGATTGGTTGCCTAACCAAGGCTAAAGAACCTATTCTGCCCTACTATTTACCCATAGCTGGAGGGAGAATAATTGGATTCATACCTTTCCCAAGGGTATTAGTGCTATGTGAAATGCAATCAGCCTTGTCCAAGATTTGAATTCATGTCGCTATGTCCATTTCCCACACTGATAACCATTACACCACAGGCACAATGTATGTGGGATTTGTTTATAGAGCTAACGGCTTGTATAGAATCAGCTACACTTTGTGAATGATAACAAAAAAGAGTACAATAGAGCCACAGTTTATTCCTGTTAATAAGTTGAGCATATTAAAATAGCAATACAGAGGATAAACTTTCTAAACTCACAAATGGTTCATCAATGTCCCGAGTTAATTTCCACAATTCAGCATTCATAGAGAGTTACAAGGTAAAACTTCAAATTCAAAATGGCCACCACTCATCTGGCATTCTAGAGTAATTAGTTTTTTTTTTCCTGGAAGGTAATGCCAAATTGATGTTGACTTGAGCAAGTCAGCGTACTGTTGTGTCGAGCAGCAACAATGGCAGATTAGCTAATTATGAATGGCTTATTTCATAAAGCAATCAGTATTTATGGTACTCTGGGTGATCCTATTCCTTGAGTCTTGATTGGCCTTTAGTTACAGTGTAGATATCGTGATAGATAAATGTCCACCATTCGGCATTATGCTCACAGTGACTGTACCTAGTTATGACTTGTCTCCAAGTCTGCCTATTGGATGCTCGTTGGAATCTCAATGCAATGGTGAATACCTTATTGCTTTTACTACATCAGGGTGGGGGCTAACTTCTTCAATTGTGATATACATATATATATATATATATATCAAACAGAAAGTTGTTTACTGCTTAAGCCACTATAACTTTATATTTTTCAGTCTTCCCTGAATAAAATTTTATATTATTTCTGGGGGTTTTTTTTTCAGTTTTGCTATCTTTTTAAATTATTCTCTCTCAACTTCCTTCTTCCTATTCATTCTTTTGTTTAATTGACTAATTTAAAAAGATTCCAGTTGACTGATGCTCCCACAGTTTCAACTTGCAAACATGACTGATTTGACCATCTCAAATTCATAGACTATCAGGCCTGAGTTTTCTTCACTGGTAATGAGCTTCAACACTCAGACACTTAGGATCAAAATTCAAATATTTAGCAGTTAATCTACAAGCAGAAGGTACTTTATCAATTTACTAATAATTTATACAATATAATTATTGTTTTACAATTTTATTCCTGGTCTGACTTTTCTTACTTGGTAATGAGGCTCACCAATCAAACACATAGGATCAAACTAGAAACCTTCTGCTGTTAATCAACTATAACAAAGAAGGTATCAAAATAAGAAACAATCAACAAATATTCCTTGCATAAAAGTAAAGATTCACCAACAAGTGAGAATATCAACTTCAGTATATGAGTCGATAAGTAAAAAAGTAATTAAAGCTAAAAAGAATTTTAATTAATGCCAATACAAAATCTCATTTTGTCTAAGACCATAAACTGGAATGTTGATGCGTATTTGAGAAGAAGAAAAAAAAAGGGGGTGGGAAATAATCAAATGCATAAATAATTCAGGCATTAACGAATGAAAATGAATTAAAAAAAAAAAAAAATTGAATACTCATTTAATACCATATTGCAGAAATTCTTATTTTGAAAATTTTAAAAACTCAAAATTACAAATAAAAGTTAAAAAATGCTTTTAAATATTCTACAAAACTGGCCTTACGATAAATCCATTTACAATGGTGTATATAAGATTTTGTAATATTTTGATATATGCTAATTTGCTGTATGTATATCAGTTGACAGAAGCAGTTCAAGTGGTAAAGGTAGTTGCTGAGGTTGGCAATATGGTGGTAGTTAGTGCTCTGCCACATATTGTATTGCATCACTGTGTGTGATTTGAAAGCCATTCAGAATAACCAGCATAATTGAATGCGACAATTCCATATAATAAAAAAAATTGTACCATTTTTTTAGTATGTTTCTTGGTTTCTCTGTCCAAAATGTGCCTTGCAAATATAAAATCAACAAGACAAAAAAAAAGCCCCAGCACTGCTGGAACCTCACCATCAGATTGTTTAGTGTCATATCCAGGACACTCGTTGGGACAGGGGTCTTACCCTTCTGCAGAGAAGCAGTTGATGTATTCTACAGCCCCATTTTAATGTCAGATCTGGAGATAAATGAGCAAAGAGTTATATCCACTATGCAATTTAAATGCACAGATACTACACTGATCCTAAGAGTCAACAATCCAATTATTCTTTATGGTTGTTTGGTAGGTTTTTACAGCTTTATATGCCAGCTTCAGTTTAGCACTGTTGTAAGGACATTATGGCGGTAAGTGCTATTATTATTCTACAGTAAATATGTAATGTAACAGGTGATGGTTCAAGAAATTTGGTTAAAATTAACAGTGGCTTGAATCGTTCTCAAAACATCCGATTGTGGATGGACTATTTGAATGCAAACTTGGAGGAGAGCCAAAATTCTAGCGTAATAGATTCTATGCTACAGATTGTATGCAACACAAATGATTCTGGTCGATGAAAGTTGACTTTAGCCAGCTCAGCAAATATGAACAACTAAAGAAAAGAGTTCATCAAATGAATCCATGTCCTCAAGAAAAGTATTAATCTGTCTCTTCTCCCTTCAGCTAAGGGTAAACTGGACTCTTTAGCCTTGATATAGCAACCAGTCTAAAAGGAAAACTCTGAATTTAAACCAGTTGTGTTCTGTTTAAAATTTGACCTTGTGTTGCATCCTGCTTTTAGTGGAGGATTGATTCACTGATTTTAAAAACATGCCAACTTCTCTGGGGTTATTTTATGTCAGGAGATTAGGGAACTAATTGATTTTTAGAGTATGTCACTGTTTGTGGGGTTATTTTATGAATAGAGGTTAGGGAATAGCAGGCATTGTAGATTTATATTTTTTTGTGTTGTTTCTTAAGTTTTTTGTACAAGTTGAAATCGGTTCAAGTATTTCTATCTGATATCAATAATTTCCAAAAAAACTAATTGACTCATACAGGGGACCATAACAGATACTACCACACAATAATACTTGATGATATCCATTTCGATTGTATAATGTTCCACTAGAAATGATAAAATCCTAGTATCTTTAGTTAAAACTGAATATATGTGCTTTAATCAAACAGGCGACATTTCCACACTAGAGAGAACCTCTCTGAAACTGGTAGACAAATTCACCTACCTAGGAAGCAGCGTCTCATCAACCGAAAAAGACATCGACACGCGGCTAACGAAGGCATGGACTGCTATCAATAAGCTATCAATCATATGGAAATCAGACCAGACTGACAAGATGAAACGCAGTTTCTTCCAGGCAGTGGTCGTGTCGATACTGCTGTATGGATGCACTGCTTGGACACTAACAAAACGGCTGGAGAAAAAGCTAGACGGCAATTACACAAGAATGTTGCAAGCAATATTGAAGAAGTCCTGGTGGCAACACTCCACAAGGCACCACCAACTATATGGACACCTGCCTCCCATCACGAAAACTATCCAAGTTAGATGAACCAGACATGAAGGACACTTCTGGAGAAGCAGGGACGAGCTCATAAGTATGTACCCCCACATATGGCCGAGCAAAAGCAGGACGACCAGCTCGAACATACATACAGAAGCTATGTGAAGATACGGGATGTAGCCCTGAAGACCTGCCTGAGGCAATGAACAATAGAGAGAAGTGGCGAGAAAGGGTCTGGGATATCTGTGCTAGCGGTATGACATGATGATGATGATGATCTTTAGTTTTGAAGAAAATCAAGCAGACGATTCCTTTGTCTGTTTTGGCGCGAAACCAGACAAAGGGTTTTGGACTGGAGATCTCAGGTGACCAGAAGTAGGAAGGGAATGCCAGTCAGAGAGTTGGAAAAAGGAGTTCAAGGAAGGAGTTGGCGAAGGGTGACGAGAGTGACCAGTCGACACCGGACAGCAGAGAGACGAGTCAGCATGAGATGAGGTCCAGAGCAGTGAGGGAAGACGAGTCAAGATGAGTCGGCATTCCAGTAGCTTTGTAGAAGTTTCGCTAGAATCCACACTAGCGTTAGTCTACACATGCACAATGTTACATAACTCTCCTTCTTGCGCTTGAATTAACCCAAGCATATTGATCGTTTGTTCTTTTTTCTCCCGCTCCCTTGATTGTATTTCTTATAGCTAGAAAGAAATGTGCAATACCTCTATCGGAACCACTAGTTGATCACCGGCCGTAAAGTGAAATGGTTCGAAGAAGTGACGTATCGGGGGGCCGAGGGGGTAACGTCACAATGGGGGACACTGTAAATAGGGATAAACTATTCTAACAATAAAAGTTTATCCAAATATCTTTACCTTATTTACGACAATTTATCCCTATCTATCTGTTGTATAGTGGCTCATACCATGTGAATTCTGGTATTGCAGAAGTATAAAAGACACCATGTCTCTTAAGCATGCAGAAGCAGAAAGAGAAGCAGAGAAATAGCTCTGAAGGATGTCGATCAGAAGTAAGACCAACTTTGGACATAACACCAATAGCACGAGACTTATAATACTAGTCAGACTGTACCACTTGAGTTAATAAATAATTAACTCTATTTTACAGTGTATCTTTTCCTTACTACGATACAACACTATCGATCTATCTCTCTTTGTGTTACTTTATCTACCATAGTTTATATTGCAATCTAGGTGTTTATCTGTCTGGCTATTTCAATCTATTTGTCTGTCTTTGAGTTTCCTTATCAACTACTTTATCCCTATCTTTGTGTTTCTTTAGCCATATTTACCAACCCCTCCGCTTGGGCAGGATATGACACAAGGTCAATTTTTAAGCAGAGTTTAACAGGTTTGAATTCACAGTTTTCCTTCTCCTATACTTGTTGCCTCACCAAGGCTGAAGAACCTGGTCTACCCTACTATTTACCCATAGCTGGAGGGAGAATAATTGGATTCATACCTTTCCCAAGGGTATTAGTGAAATGTGAAATGCAATCAGTCTCATCCAGGATTTGAACTTGCGTCACCGTGTCCATTTCCTACGATGCTAACCATTACACCACGGGCACCTCCTTTGTGTTTCTTTATCAATAACAGTTTATCCCAAACATAGTATCTATCTATCTATCTTTGTGTTACTTTATCTACCATAGTTTATATTGCAATCTAGGTGTTTATCTATCTGGCTATCTTTGTGTTTTCTTATCTATCAAAATTTCAATTTATTTGTCTGTCTTTGAGTTTCCTTATCAACTAGTTTATCCCTATCTTAGTGTTTCCCTATTTATCTTTGTATTTCCCCATCTATCGCAGTTAATCCAATATCTCTATCTTAAAGGTTATCTATCTTCGTGTTTCCCTCTCTATCAGTCAGTCCAAATCTATCTTGGTATTTTCCGGTTGATTTCTCTTTCTATCACAGTTTATCTCTAGCTTAATGCTTCCCTATTTACTCGTTGTAGTGTTTCTGTCTCTATAAATTTAGATAAAACTGAAAGCGCAAAGCACTAAAATATATCCATGCTGTGAACTTTTTACATTTGTTGCCAATGTGTTTTCTCTGATTGTTTAGATCCATCAAAGAAATCAGTTAATGCAATTCCATTGATGATAGATATACAAGGTGTTTTGAATTTTTTCTGTGCCTTATCTCTGTGGGAATTGGTGGGAAATTTTCTTTTGATATGCAATAAAATCCAACCCACCCACTTTTATAATTGACAAATCATAAATCCAATATTTAATGTAGTCAAGCAGTTCATTAGCTTTGATGACACTTGGCTAGGTCTTAAAAAGGTAACTGTTCAATAATAATACTCTGTTGTCCCTCATCACAGCACATGTATAAAAATAGTAACAGATGGAGATCACACACATACACACATATATATATATATATATATATAAAAACCTTTAGTTAATAAGAGCTTCATTATTGAATTATCAGAATATGGGAAAATCTCTAAGACACAAACACACATATTTATATGTATATTTCTCTCTCCTTCTTTCTAAATATATTCTCTTTTGCTCTATATATACAAACAAACACTTCTCTCATGTATATTGTTGTACTCCCTACATAATGGACTCACCCTCCTCCATAAATACACGTCAACGGGAGTGTCAGATGGAGTTAACCAAATCAGTGTGACACAATCACGTGTGATACTATTTGCATAGTGGGCGGATAGTCACTACCCCACTGGACTCTCAGCTTCCTATCAACTAACAACTGTTTAACCTTGTATCTTGTTTCTGTTACTCAAATATATACGTTTTTCTATCACACCCCTTTTTGTATTCCTTGTGTGTTTCTTTTGTCAGCATCACCACATTTATATATATATATATATCATCATCGAGGCATGCTGATAGCATGGATTCCCTTGACTTTCTCTCATCAGCCATCCCTACTGGCCATCGCTTTTGTTAATTCTTCTGGATGGTATCTAGTTTCTGCACAGCATAGTTGGATGTAAGTTTTTACTGGTCAGCGAGTACTCATGTGTTTGTGTAGAGGAGTCCATTGGACAATCTCAATTACGAGTTCATTCTTACTTCTGCAACCATGCCCAGTATGTTGAGTTCATCTTCTTTGGAAGATTTGTGAGATGGGAAGTAGCTGATCAACCACTTTCCACTGTCCCTTGGTAACCTTAAGACACAGTTGCACATCCTGTTTATGAAATCCACACTAACTGGCTATCAATATGTAATAGATGGATATAAACAGAGTGAGGCTGATAAATAGATATAAACAAAATGAAATTGATATATAGAAGTGTAAGATAAAAACAGGAGATAGATAGATATGAGGGTCATTCAATAAATAAGTAGTAAGTAAAGTAGGCAGCCTTAGTCGAGGGTGATCCGAAGGCTCCCTTTTCAATGGCTACTACACCAAGGTGTAGGGAAGGTGCTCCTCTTTTCCCTGGATTGCTCCACTTTACCCTTGATACATACCTTATTAGGCTGAGTGTTAAGCAAGGGAGTATCAAATACCATCTTTTGAGTTTTTGGTATGATTCAACCTGGGAGTGAACCCGGATCTTCCAAGCCATTGGTGAACACTCTACCCACAATTTTTAAAAAAGCAACATAACTTTTTTTTTCAGAATTGTTTTCAATAAATGTCAAATCTGCATTGATCTAAGCCAACAATATTTTTAATCTTCCAAAAATATTTGTTTTGAAGATATTCAAAATGGCAGCAAATCAAACAGGGTGCTCCAGGCTTGAACAGAGCTCTGTCATCAAATTTTTTTATAGCTGAGAAGTGAAAACCATTTACAGATGAATGTGTAATGTGTATAGAGAAACATGTTTTGATAAAAAAAAAATTTATAAATGGCTAAACAAGAGTCAAAAAGACTGTTTATAGACTGCCTTTTCACACAGACTCTCCAGGAAAAAAAAGGTTCTGGGCACAGTGGTCAAACAAGAAGGTCATGCTGACACTCTTCTAGAAAAAAAAAAGATTTCAATAATATTGATTTCCTGGGAAAAGATACAACTGTAAATAATACTTGCTATTGGCAACTCCTTTGGCAATATTTTCCTTTCTTATTGACTGACACTCATAGCTAGATATAAAGACAGAAATAGATAAATAGATATATAAACAGAATGAGATTGATAGAAAGAAACAGATAGAGAGAGTGAAATGGAATGAAATAGAAAGAAAGAGAATAGATATGAATAAAATAAAAATAAAGAAAGAAAAAAGGGATTAAGATAAATACGAACAGAAAGAAAGAAAAGAAAGAAAGAAAGAAAATACGATGTAGTATGAACAGAAGGAGAAAGAAAGAAAGAAAATATGGTAAATATGAATAGAAAGAGAAATAAATTAAAGAAAGAAAGAGAATATGATAATAAAAATGGAAGAAGAAAGAAAGGGAATATGATAAATATGAAGAGAAGGAAAGAGAAAGAAAGGGATTATGATAAATATAAACAGAAGGAGAAAGAAAGAAAGAATGAAAGAAAGAAAGAAAATATGGTAAATATGAACAGAAGGGGAAAGAAAGAATGAAAGAAAGAAAGAGAATATGAAAGAAAGAAAGAAAGAAAGAAAGAAAGAAAGAAAGAAAGAAAGGGATTATGATAAATACAAACAGAAGGAGAAAGAAAGAAAGAAAGAAAGAGAGAGAATATGATAAATATGAACAGAAGGGGAAAGAAATAACAAAAGAAAGAAAGAGAATATGAAAGAAAGAAAGAAAGAAAGAAAGGGATTATGATAAATATAAACAGAAGGAGAAAGAAAGAATGAAAGAAAGAAAGAGGACATGATAAATATGAACAGAAGGGGGAAGAAAGAACAAAAGAAAGAAAGAAAGAGAATATGAAAGAAAGAAAGAAAGGGATTATGATAAATATAAACAGAAGGAGAAAGAAAGAATGAAAGAAAGAAAGAGGATATGAAAAATATGAACAGAAGGGGAAAGAAAGAATGAAAGAAAGAAAGAGAATATGAAAGAAAGAAAGAAAGAAAAAAAGAAAGAAAGGGATTATGATAAATATAAACAGAAGGAGAAAGAAAGAATGAAAGAAAGAAAGAGGATATGATAAATATGAACAGAAGGGGAAAGAAAGAACAAAAGAAAGAAAGAGAATAAGAAAGAAAGAAAGAAAAAGAATGTGACAAATATGAACAGAAAGAAAGAAAGAAAAAAAGAGAATATGATAAATATGAAAAGAAAGAAAGAAAGAAAAGGAATGTGACAAATATGAACAGAAAGAAAGAAAAAAAGAGAATATGATAAATATGAAAAGAAAGAAAGAAAGGGGAATATGATAAATATGAACAAAAAGCAAAAAATAAATAAAGAAAGGAAATATGAACAGAAGGCAAAAGAAAGAAAGAGAGAAAGAAAAATAATATGATAAATATGAACAGAATAAGCAAAAAAGAAAGATAGAAAAAAGAGAATATGATAAATATGGAAAGAAAGAAAGAAAGAAAGGGAATATGGTGAATATCATGAGAAAGAAAGAAAGAAAGAAAGATAGATAAAGAGAAACAGAATAAATTAGATGGAGAATATGATAGAAACAAAATAAGAAACAAGATAAATAAATCGGAACCAATTTAGGTTGGTAGATAAATTTTCATTTTGTCAAGCCAAACAAGCAAACGAATGACCAACCATGTATGTTAAACGTTAATAGCAAACTGTGATATAGTCAAGGACTCCACTACCAGATACAGCAAAGCAGCCCTTCAACGTTATGAATTCTCCCCCATGATAATTGTTGGTAGACTGTTCTTTTCCTTATAACAGGGGTGGGCAAACATTTTAGTGGGAGGGCCGCATCACTGGGTTCTGAATTATCAAAGGGGTGCATCTTTTAAAATCAAAAGAATTTAGTCTCAATTCAAGTGCAAGTGTTTATTATTTATTTATTTTTTTTATTTTTTAGAGGCTCCTGTGGGCCACACAGAACAGTGCAGCAGGCCACATATGGCTTACGGGCCGCAGTTTTCCTACCCAAGCTTTATAAGCTTCATTTTACAGCCTGTAAACATACTGTTGGTGTATATTGCCAAAAAGTTCTATTTTTTGTTTTCTCTGTCCACAGAATATTTTCCCAAAAGGATTGTGGTTTGTCTAAATAATCCTTAGTAAAGTTCAATTGTTCCATTTTGTGTCTTTTTTAAGCAATAGGGTTTTCCTTGGCTTTCACCAATGAAACCCTGTTTGGTTTTGTGTGCATTGAATGATGAAGCACTAACTCCAGATAGTTTTAGAATGGTTTTCAGATCTTTGGATATTTTACAAGGTGTTTATTCCACAGTTTGCACAAACCTTCAACGACTTCTCTCATAATTTCTTTTCTTACTCCTACATCAAAGCAGATTCTTGAAGGTTCATGCGAAATGGATTTCTTAATAACATTGTTAAAACAAGAGATACCAAGATCCTTGGAAATGACCTTATCATATCATATTTACCAACCCCTCCGCTCAGGCAGGATATGACTCAAGGTCAATTTTTAAGCAGAGTTTAACAGGTTTGAATTCAGAGTTGTCCTTCTTCTAGACTAGTTGCCTCACCAAGGCTGAAGAACCTAGTCTGCCCTGCTATTTACCCATAGCTGGAGGGAGAATAATTGGATTCATACCTTTCCCAAGGGTATTAGTGCTTTGTGAAATGCAATCGATCTCATCCAGGATTTGAACTCATGTCACCGTGTCCATTTCCTATGACGATAACCATTACACCACGGGCACCTCCTAAATAGTCTATCAATGGTTTTCATTGGCTTTACGAGTCATTGGTTGATGTCATTACGCATAGCTGGGGAAAACAAATGGATTCATGCATAATGGTTATTATCGTTGGAAATTAGTGACCCAAATTTAAAATCTGGACAAGGCCGTTTGTATTTTAATTTGTACTAATACCTTGATGAAAAGAATGGATCCGTCTGTTTTACCAGCAATAAGTAAATAGTAGGGCAGACTAAGTTCTTCAGTCTTAGTAAAATAATTCTGAATCGAAACACACTGGTGTACTCTGCTTTAGGGAAACACAAAAAGACCTCATTAAGCATTGAAAGTTTGTGTGTATATGGAACTGTTTGTGAGAGAGAGTATATGTATGTTGGTTTATATATGTACATATATAAGTGTTACAGTTTCCCAAGGGTATTAGTGCTATGTGAAATGCAATCAGTCTCGTCCAGGATTTGAACTCGTGTCGCCATGTCCATTTCCTGCGACGATAACCATTACACCACGGGCATCTCCTGAAAATGACCTTATACCTTTTCAAAATTGGGCTTCAACATAGTAAAAAAGGAACAGAGAATAATGTGGCTTCTTAAAATACTGAAGTCGTCATTCATTGGCTGATTCCTGTCATGTGGGCACCTACAGTTTATCAAGAGTGATTCTAATTTCTGGTTAACCACAGATGAGTCAAAAATCTTTTGTACTATTTTTTTTCTTCCCAGTCATCAGGGGCTGAAGAATGCACCGACTGCATCTCTGCAGAAGGGTAAGACCCCCCTCCCCAAACGAGTATCCTGGATATAACATTAAACAATCTGATGTGGAGTATCCCTTCATTGCCATTCTTTCCAAGTCCACTCTAGCTTGGAGTGGTAGCACCTGATAGGGTCCTATCTATGGGTCAAATAGAACTGTTTGACAATGAAACTGAGTGCAAACAAATGACTTCTGCTAAATTGAATTGTTTGAAATAGAACTGTTTGATCATTCAACTGTGTGTAAATAAATGACTAATGTTTAGTTGAATTGATGGTGATACATAGCAATACTTGGAACCATTTAACTTTGTCAATTTATGCTAAACTGAATTGTGAGAAATAGAACTGTTTTATCATTCAAATGTATGTAAACAAATGACTGATGTTTAATTAAACTGTTAGTGATACATAGCAATCATCATCATCATATCGTGCCGCCAGCACGGATATCCCTGACCCTCTCTCGCCACTTTTCCCTATCGTTCATCGCCTCTGGCGGGTCTTCAGGGTTACATCCTGTGTCCTCACATAGCTGCTGTATGTAAGTTCGAGCTGGTCGTCCTGCTTTTGCTTCGCCATATGTGGGTGTCCAGTACATCACTTATGAGCTCGTCCTTGCTTCTCCAGCAGTGTCGTGCATGTCTGGTTCGTCTAACTTGGATAGTTTTCATGATGGGAGGCAGGTGGCCGTATAGTTGGTATCTCGTGGGGTGTTGCCACCAGGACTTGTTCAAGATTGCTCTCAACATTCTTGTGTAATTGCCGTCTAGTTTCTTCTCCAGCCGTTTAGTTAGCGTCTATGTAGTGCATCCATATAGCAGTATCGATACAACCGCTGCCTGGAAGAAACTGTGTTTCATTTTATCGGTCAGGTCTGATTTCCATATGATTGAGAGCCTGAATAAAACGGACTTGGCATTAAATAACTTTGAATGGTTGATATGTCATAAAACCAAACAAACTAAACCAATTCTTTTTCTACTTCTTATTTTTGTTAAAGAGTGTTACTACTAGTGTATTCGTTTTTTTCAGTTAATATTCTACATTATGTACCAAAATTTCGTGGGTGCCAATAATTGTGACTATGACTATATATACTGAAGCGACACACACATGTATATATATATATATATATATACACACAGATACATATACACACATACATATATATATATATATAGAGAGAGAGAGTGAGAGTGATACATACAGATATTAAAATGGGAACAATACAAAGATTAGCATAACCCCTGTGCAATGGTGACATAAACATTCATGAAGCATTTCAAATTTTAATTTTGACCAGCCCATTGGCCTAGCGGTTAGCGTGTTCACCAATAGCCGGAGAGACCGGGATTCAATCCCAGGTTGAGTCATACCAAAGACTCAAAAAACGGTACTTGATGCCTCCTTGCTAAACACTCAGCAATATAATGTATGAATCAAGGGTAAATTGGAACAATCCAAGGAAAGGAGTAGTGCCCTCTCCTACACCTCAATGTAGTAACTTTGAAAAAAGAGCTTTCAGTTCACCCTTGTCTATGATCAGCCAACTTACTTACTATATATAATATTGTTGTCAAGCTTTGCAGAACATGTCTAATGATTATGTAAATTTTGTTTGGCTCATTTAGTCAATAGAGAAAGAAATAACATCAATGTTAAAAAAATTATCTTCAAGAATCATATCTACGTCACTACAAATTAATCACATTGGCTCTGAAATAAGAATCCTTTCTTAAGGAGTGGAAAATGATTCAAACCTCAAAGAGATCAAAGAAAAAGATGCCTTGAAATTTTAGATGCACACTTGCAAGAATATATTCATTCATCTTTACATAATACTTCAAAAGTAAATATGAATGTGATTTTCTGGAGCACCAACATCTTCATGGGTCAAGTAGTTCAAAGTTTACTATTTCAACCTGGTTTATTTACATAGCATAATATTTATTATATAAAAGAACAGAGTTAGTTGCTTTGTTGATTTTATGATCTGAAGGATGCCAGGCAGAAAATGACCTTCCTGACAACCCAACAGTAGCCATCTCCTCATTAAGTATGTATTTACCCAAAGCCATTTCTACAGACAAGATGTGACACAGGTAATTTTTTTAAGCGGTGTACAGTTGAGTTCAAAGTTTCCATTCTCCTAGACTGGTTAACTAACTAAAGCTAAAGAATCCAATTTGCCCTACTATTTACTCATAGCTGAAAGAAGAATAGAGGGATTCATGATTTTCCCAAGGGCATTAGCATAAAGTGAAATGCAAACAGCTTTTTTATCATTCAGGGTTTTCAGACTATTGTCATCATTCTTACTGTTGAAGACAATAGTTTGAAAACTCTAAATGATAAAAATCATTAAGCTTTGTCTCAGAAATTTAGACAGCAAACAGCCTTGTTTAGGATTTAAACACTGGTTGCTGCTTCCATTTCCTTTGACAATAACCATTGCTCTAACCTTACATCCTCATTAAGTAAAATATTTAGGGAGTTTTGAAATAGAAGGCCATTACCTCCCAAAGATTACATTCTTTGGAGAGCTGCCCAAATACCTGGATTTTGCTAGAGAGCAAAAAAGTCAGAGGAACATGAACATAATGGTGATACCAATTATAGTTGGAGCTCTGGAAATGGTCTCTAAAGGCTTGGAATTGAGATGAGGGTAACTCAATATGAGCAAAAGAATCAAGATAAACAAGATAATAACACTATTAAGATTAGCTGAAATACCTAGAATACTTAAAAGAGTCCTGGAAACCAGAAGAGACTTGCTGTCACTCAGACTTCAGTTTAAAAGTGGTGTGAAAAACTTGTCTTGAGGGAAAATCATAATAATAATTTCTGATAAAGATTCATCAAAAAATAAACAAAATAAATAGGAAAACCTATGGGCCTAATCAAATCTTAGTGGCAAATCATAGCACACAACAGACCAGTCGGCTGGGGATGAAGAATACACTAACTGCGTCTCTGTAGAGGGGTAAGACCCCCACTACCAACGAGTGGTGGGGGGTCTTTGATGGTGAGGCTCCAGCCTTGGAGATTTGGGGAATGTGGAGTACCTTTTCATTGCAATTGCTGCCAGGTCCCCTTTGACCAGATGGGATCTTATCTAAGGGTCAAATAGAATAAACTGTGTGCAAACAAATGACCGAGGTTAAATTGTGACTGTTATATAGCAATACTTGCAACCATTTAACTGTGTGCAAAAAAGATCTCAGAATCTTATCTCCAAAATGTGTTTACAAATCACATATATATATATTTATATACATATATATATATAAAGAGGATTTGGTATTAAATAATCTACAATGGTCAATATGCCATAAAACTCAACTAAACCGAATCATATATAAGATGACTTTGCATTGATTTAAATAACCTACAATGGTTGATATGCCATAAAACTCAACCAAACCAAATCATATATATCTAAGATGTATATATAAAGAGGATTTGGCATTAAATAACCTACAATGGTTGATATGCCACCAAACCAAATCATACATATCTAAGATATATGTATAAAGAGGATTTGGCATTAAATAACCTACAATGGTTGATATGTCATAAAACCCAACCAAACCAAATCATATATATCTAATATATATGTATAAAGAGGATTTGGCATTAAATAACCTACAATGGTTGATATGCCATAAAACCTAACCAAACCAAACCATAACACACATCCATTCCTTCATGCTTTAAAGTAATATTTTTCAATAATAATTGCTCTCTCTCTCTCTCTCTCTCCTCAATTTCTGATAAAAATACCAATATGAGAAAAAATCCAGACCTAGAAAACAAGATGGTTTGAAATGTTTCCATTGAGAACCCTTGATACCCATCCTAAAATTCATTAAACTGGGGCAAATGATTATCCTGTAGAACAGAAAACAAGAGGCTCCAATCTTCAAAACCCAAAATGAATAAAGAAACAAATTAATGTAAATGAGAGATCTAAACAAATGATAAAAACCCACCGAGTCTGTAGCTTAAAATATGTTATGGACTCTGTTGATATTTCTTTCAATGTGTTTTGCATGTTCAGGGAGCACATGTTCAGTATAGACAGGCGGACGACGTTTTGTGTGGGGGAACTAGTGGGGATCTGGTACAGTTTTCCCTGTGATCCATTGCCAAGCTGTAATTTAGCCAGAAGTTTGTATTTGAAGTCACATCCTTTTTAAGAGGATTAAACTATATGCAATTGATCCCCTGCCATCTTGGCCTGCTGACAAAAATATTTAGACTCTAACATTGATGAATAAATCAGTTTTGATTGTAAATAGATGAACTGAGCCTGACTGGGATTTTATTTATTACTTAATGAATGATCTCATTTTTTTTTTTTTTTTCCTTTTCCTTTTTTAGGAATCAAGGAGAAGAGCACTGCCAATAATCAGGGCTGGGCCATAGTGTTCCCATTATTCTAAGCAAGCTGAACTTGACTTTTAACATATAGTATCATTTATTTAGTTGAGTTTTACAGTAAGAAAAGTATTCATCTATAAATATAAAACATTTATTACAATCATGTTTGGTTTGGTATCTTTGTTTAATCGCTTATCAATGTTTATGATTATTTAATGTCAAACCCATCCTTATAAAAGGAAAGTAGTGGTATTAATTAAACTATAGCTGGGGAGGGGATTAAAGAGTTCATACCTTTCTGAAGGATATTCATCTGAAAGCGAACATAATGGCATGACTGAAGTTCAAACAGACTATGATGTCACGGTACAATACATTAGCTACTACACAAAAGAAAGTTTCCGAATCAAAGGGTTAAAATTTTTAATTTGTCTCATATCTAATGACAATAAAAAAAGAAGAAAAAATCACAGTACAGTACATTATCTACTACACAAGAGAGACTTTCCTAATCAAAGGGTTAAAATTTTTAATTTGTCTCATATCTAATGACAATTTAAAAAAAAATCACAGTACAGTACAGTACACCAGCTACTACATAAGAGAGACTTTCCTATTCAAAGGTTTAAAAAAAATTTAATTTGTCTCATATCTAATGACAATAAAGTTTTGAGTAATTAGATACAAAATTAAGTGAAAAGGTAACTGAAATCGTTCTTTAAAATGAAACCACAGATGAATATATTTTCAACAAAGGTTTCTTCAAGAAAGAAATCCTAAAGAAAGGGTGTATGAGTAAATAAAATAACATATCAACCTTCATTGGGTTATTTAATGCCTAACCCATCCTTATAAAAGGACAGTAGGGATATTATTCAATCTATAATTGAGAGATAAGCAAAGTAAATACCTTTTTAAAGGACGTGAGTCTGAGAGTAAATGTATTAGCATGATTTAAGTTTGAACATGCTTAGTATGATATTGCAATCCAACACATTAGACACTACATCACGAAAACTCTTTATTACAATCTGTGGTATGCCCTAAAAATAAGCCGGGGTCTGCAAATTGCACTGTTATAGTCTTGTGGGTGGAATTGAAGATACTTACCATAATTTATGGCATACAAGTTAACCTTTAAACCTGAAAAAAACTTTAGAAAACTAGAGGTCAACTTACATGGCATGGCTAAAATCCAAACTTTTACCATTGAGTGGTCAACCAATGGAACAGTACAGCTAACAATTCATAAACATCACTTACCATAACTCCAGCAGACTGCCACAAACATTTCCAACTTAAACTCGTGTTTGGTAGACATATTTAACAAATCAACAGAGATTAATACAAAATAATAAAACTGTAATACAAATTAAGTATTATATTAATGCTATATCATGCACCGTTCCAACAACTGATGCCGAGACTGTAAACACTAAATGGAATATCACAGCACCCAGGCAGTCTGTTAGACAGCTACAGTATGTCATTAATATGCACAATTCCATGATAGCACAATAGATTGTGAATGCATCCAAATATAAGCTCCAATGTGTAAAATTTGCATGTTTCATATAGAGCTGATGTAATTTTGATTTGAGAGAAAAATTATGTACAAAATTTTAAATAAAGGTTACTTGAAGGTTTTTCTATTGATGATTAAAACTTCTATTCTAATGTCATATGTTGACCTCCGATCCGGCCAAACATGCCATTCCAAAGAAGGCAGAAGTTGCATATTCCATTGGCATGGGCGAGCTTGGCTGACAATATGGGACAGGGTTAAAATCCCACGGTACAGTCACAAACTGATGCACCGGAAGAGGGTGACCTGTGAACTGCATGACAGATATTTCTGCTCGATGATGATAAAACATGCCATTCCAAAGATATTGAGTGGGCGATTGAACAATTATATAAGTCGGTGAAGACACAAAGTCAGTTAGTTTTGGAGACCAGAGCAGTTTGGAGACAAGATGTGGTAGAGAAAGCTAGCACCCAGCAGAGAGTGGGCCCCCGGGCCTCCGGCTGAGCAACCCTGGAGAATGGGAAAGAAACGCTGATGGCTATGAGTGGAGAGGTCAATATGTTGCAGTTCTGTTCGGTCTCCAACTCCCTCTCACACACAACCTTTCAAATAAAGTGAGAGGTATATTTTTCTAAAAGAACTATGTTGTTGTTATTATTATTGTGTCGTCATTATGATTCTTGATGTATATGTGTATAGTTGCATATGTATTATGTGGCTATACAACAATATCAAAACTATTTATTAATAAACAATAAAAACTTCTTTAAATCAGGAATATCGTAACTATTTCAAACTGATTTAACTAGATAATCAGATAAGTTAAAAAAAAAAAATAATGCTAGATTCAACAATCTTTCTGAATTGTTGATTATGTATATTAACTAAGATTTTAGAATCTTTAAAATTAAAAATAGGTTTCTAAATTGTGGTTCCCTCATGTGTTTCTATTGTCAAAATTTCTGGAATCCCTAATGTGTTCACAAATACATTTTTTTTAATCGATCTTCAATTCTCATTGATATAGTTTTTATCACACCCAATACATAGGATGGGATATAAAAAATAAGAATAGAATTAAAATTTTCTGAAATAGAAATTTCAAAAAAAATTTTTTAACTACACACAGATATTACTTTTGAAAATTTTCTATAATTTCTTCATTTTTAAAAAATCTACAGCAAATAGATAAATAAATGAAAATGAATAAATAAATATAATAAAATAAAAAATAAAAATTTTCAAACATTAATTAATTGTGAATAGAATTACCATGACCAGAAAATCCGGTGAACACTTACACACAACATACAGAAACTCTGGACAGCTGTTTAGACCTTATTAGGTATCATCTGCAGTGTATACCATGATCTCCACCACTGGAGATCGAACTAGTGACCACAGATTGCAGAGCCGAAACCCTACTACTAAGTCAGCAATCCATATTGCACACAAGTGATGCCAAATTAACTTGTCATGGTAATTGCACGGCCAATTAACCTGAATGTGTCTTGCAAGTTACATCCGTACTCTTTACAGAGGACACGGTAACCTCCAGGGCCACATCTTCCCCAAAGGATAAGAAATACACATCCACGTAATTACTATGACCTCAAGGGCAAGGATATAGATCTACATTTTCCTTTTTTTAAGAGGAGGAATTATATTGTGAATGGAATTACCATGACCATTTGAATAAAAAAGGTAGATCCATTACTTTAGTCACATACACGTTGAAACAAAATATTATTAATGATAATAGAATGCTAAGAATTATCTCATCTTTTCATTTGAAAATAATTTTTGGGATGATACATGATATCACGTAATATCATGATCCTGAAGATTGTTTCAAAAACCACAACATGAAATGTTTGAATTTTATTCATATATGAATAAACACATCCTGTGAATATCTTGTTTTGTCATATTTACATAACATCAAATTTATTTCCATCCATATGTGTTTATTTATATATACATAATCATGTTTAGTTAAAGACTACAGAGCTTTACATTGTCAAGATCATTTTTGTTTTTTTTCTTTAGCTTTCTTGCTATTTTCTTTGTGTTGGGGTCCAGTTGGTAGAGACATGCTAACCAAAGAACCTTGCAAGAAAGCTAGTGAAAAAAATCATAAAAAAAGAAAAGCTTTGAGGTCTTTAACCAAGCATGTCTAAATAACAGTTTGCTGCCAAAATTATATATATATATATATATATATAAATTTTTCTTTTTTTGTTGGTTTAAAAAGAGAAAAAATAGATATTTTAAAATGAATCTCCCAATACACACACACAAACACACTTTATGGCATATCAAATATCAAAGACTAATTTAGGGAAAAGAGGTACACCCACAAAAACACACAGAACATACTTTTGGAAGAAGAAAAAGAAAAAAGAGAAAGAAAGAAAGAGAGAATCAACACCTGCACAATAATCAGCAGCCCCATTTGGACAGGACTGTCTTCATCACCATTATATAAACCAAAATCTACACTGCCAAAATCATTAAAGACTCTGAAGAAAGCAAGCTAGAAACACATGTAAGAGTAAAATAAATAATTAGAAAATATATTAATCTCTTTGTGGACCTATTCATTTTCATATATATATATATATATATATATATATGTGTGTGTGTGTGTGTGTGAGTGTGTTCGTCTGTGTGGATGAGTGTGTGTGTGTGTGTATATATATATATAGAGAGAGAGAGACAGAGAGACAGAGAGAGAAAAAGAGTATGTGTAAAAATTCAAAGAAAGGCACTTACCTGGGCTGCTGTGAGAGGAGGTAAAAAGCCATCTTCAGGTTTATTAGTAAATGGTTCTTCAAACAATCCTTTCTTCAACATTTGGAGCATAAGTTTGGCATAGGAATTACGGTTTTTCCTAAAATTTAAATGAAATATAGATTATGTTTTTAGGTTCAATGACATATCAAATAAATATTATCTAATATTATCTAATGCCAAATCCAGTTTATATATATATATATATACGTGTATATACATATATATATATATACATACATGTACATATATATACATATATATATATATACATACATGTACATATACATATATATATATATATATACATACATGTACATATACATATATACATATATACATACATGTACATATATATACATACATGTACATATATACATATACATACATGTACATATATACATGTACATATATACATATACATATATACTCATATATATACACACACACAGACACATATATATATACACACAGACACATATATACACACACACACACACATATATATATATTTATATTTATCCATATATACATACACACACACACATATATCATATATGATTTTTTGAGTGAATAGTGTGTTGGTAACTTTATTTTTAAACAACTTAGGGCTCATTTGTTTACACACAGTTAAATGGTTTCAAGTATTGCTATTTAATATGAATAAGTCTATTTATCAAGTATTCCAACAGAATTTAATACTAATCAATTGTTTGCACACAGTTAAATGGTTTCATGTCTTTCTATTTCACACTAATGATTCTATTTGCACACAGTTAAAAAGCTTCTAGTATTGTGATTTATTGTCTGCACACATTTAATGTTTGTTTGTTTGTTATTTAATTGCATATCAACCTCCTCTGATTATTTAATGCTAAATCCATCCTTTCAGAAGGACAGTAGTGGTACAATTTAACCCATAGCTGGGAGGATAAGTGGGTTCATACCTTTTCCAAGGATATTTGTCCGAAAGTGAACGTAATAGCGTGACTCGAGTTCGAAGCATATATTTAAATGGTTTCAAGTATTGCTATTCAACACACATAATAACATTTAATATTAATACCAATCCCTGGTAAAAGAGTGAACAGTTCTATTTAACGCAAAGAGGGGATCCTAACAAATACTACCACTCCAGGTTATAGAGGACCTGGGAGTAATGGTAGTGAAGGGGCATTCCACATTCCCTAAAGTTTTAGGACTGGACCTCATCATCAGACATTCATTGGTCATCTCACCCTCCTGCAAAGATTCAATTGTCATATTCTAAAATCCCAGCTGACAGAGTGGAATTAAATATAACCATATACATTTTTAAAAATTATCCTTTTTATTTCATTAGTAGTATATTTCAATATAAAACCGTGAAAGATGAAAGAAACTCTGAAAATCATTAACTATGTAATATTGCAATGACCTTTGAGATAAACAGAGATCATTTTCTCAGGTTTGGTTTGGGATTTTTTTTTCTTTAATGGCATATCAACTCCTTATAAGTTATTCAATACCAAAATTTAATTCATTTAATTACAATCCTAACTATATTTTCAGTAATATTCCAATGCACTTTTTTAATTTCTCCAATCAATCGCACAGTTATATGATATTAAATATTCCTATCTGATATGAATACTTTGCACAGTTGTATGAGGCTCAGTCGGCTGGGGCTGCAGAATACACTAACTGAATCTCTGTAAAGGGTTAAGACTCCCCCTACGAATGTCCTGGATATGACACTAAACAATCTCATGGTGAAGCTCCAGTAATGCTGGAGCTTTGGGGAATGCAGAGTACCCCTTGTGACAGAAAGAACTCCACTCCACCCCCAGACTGATTGATTTATTAACGATTCTAAGGAAATAATTAAAGAAAATTTACATATTTTTTTCTCTCTTCTTTTTATCATTTCATTTCCTATCTTATTTTTTTTTTTTTTTAACTTTTGACTGACGTCCCGAGATTCGTTGAGTGGATCATGCAATAAAAACAGTAATGAAATCTGTATGGTCTAGAAAGGTGAAAAAAGGTTCAAGCTAAAGATGAAGACAACATAAGTGGATATTACGATAAAAACAGTAATGAAGTCTGTGTGGTCTAGATAGGAAAAATGTTCAAGCTAGAGATTGAGACAATATAAGCAGGTTCCTCTTATTTCAAGTGTTGCTGTCCGGAAAGAATCAGTGGGGGGTACTGAATCTAAACTTTAATACCTCTTTAAACAAAGCGTCGACCCTATGTGGAGAAAGTTGGTCAGCTTAGCTATTTACATATCATTATGCATGGTTGTGCCCAAAAATCATCGAGGCTCCACCCCCAATTTATATAAGCAATGCACGGCGCCCATAGATCAGTACACATCAGATCAAGGGAGACAGAGAAGGGGCCAGTATAGAACCCATCTGAGAATAGTCCTAGAATTTCAGGTAAAACCAAGATTAGTCTAGAACTGAGAGTTCGAAGCAAAAGCCGAGACGAACAAAATATTTTTTATTAAGATAACCAAGAAACGATAGTTGCCTCTCTTACACCTTCTGTTCGATCTGTCACATTTCCGAATGAACGAATAAGTTTTGTAAGACTTTTTTCTTTCTTTTTTTTGTATTCTACACACTTCTGTAAATACATATATAGTTAGATAAAAGCAAAAGCTTTGAGAAATTTGTATGATACAAAAACCGAAAGCATTGTTTTCTTTCTTCTGTGTACTTTTGTGACAGGTACAATCTCTCTCCCAACAGCCATTTTATTTCGGAGTGGATTCCAGCCAAAATTGGATTGGCTCCCACAGCGGAAACGATCTGAGGTAGCTAAAACACTGCCATTCGGATCAAAATACACAACGTGGTGAAGGGTAACAGTTATCTCGGATTAGCAAGCAGAGCTGAGGAATTGAATCACGGTGAAAATTCACAGGCGGAACTAGACATATCAGCCAGGGCTGGATTCGCAATGACAGACCCTTCATTGTCATCATTCCCAGGTTCACTCAAGCCTGGAGTGGTAGCACCTGATAGAGTCCTATCAATGGGTCAAATAGAACTGTTTGACATTTAAACAAATGCCGTGCTAAATTGAATTTTTTAAAATTTAACTGTTTGATCATTTAACTGTATGTAAACAAATGTCTAATGTTTGATTAAATTGTCTGTGATAAATAGCTATAATTAAAAGCATTACACTGAGTGCATACAAATGATTAATAGTAAATAGAATTGTTCAGATTAGATAGAAATACATGAAACCCTTTAACTGAGGGAAAAAGAATTAGCTCTGGCTTGTTTAAAAATGCTATCTACAAAATGTGTATAGAAATCATATAATTAATTTATATGTGTAAAAAAAAAAATTGGCTTTAAATAACCTACAATGCCATCAAAGCAAACCAAACCAAGTCACAGTTGTATGGTCTCATGTATTCCTATCTAATAAATTGTATGCTTTTAAGTAACTATTTCTATTCAATAATCACTATTTGTTTATCATCATCATCATGTCGCGCCGCCTGCGCGGATATCCCTGACCGTCTCTCGCCATTTCTCCCTATCATTCATCGCCTCCGGCAGGTCTTCAGGGTTACATCCCGTGTCCTCACATAGCTGCTGTATGTAAGTTCGTGCTGGTCGTCCCACTCTTGCACATCCATGTGTGGGGGTCCACAGGAGTACATCGCTTATGAGTTCGTCCTTGCTTCTCCAGCAGTGTCCTGCGTGTCTGGTTCGTCGAACTTGTATAGTTTTTGTGATGGGGGGCAAGTGTCCGTATAGTTGGAGTCTCGTGGGGTGTTGTCGCCAGGACTTGTTTAATACTGCTCTCAACATTCTTGTATAATTTCCGTCCAGCCTCCTCTCCAGCCGCTTCGTAAGCGTCCATGTGGTGCATCCATATAGCAGTATCGACACAACCGCTGCCTGGAAGAAACTGCGTTTCATTTTATCAGTTAGGTCCGACTTCCATATGATCGAGAGCATACACTGATATAATTTCAAATAACAAATAAAAATCCTTTGTAAACAACTACAGTTTCAAGTAATTATTCTAAATACAAGTAATTTGCAAACAGTTATATGATTTCAAGTAGTCCTCTCTAATACAAATAATTTTCAAACAGGTCTTTCAAACCCAAAGATGGGATCTTAACAGGTACTACAACACTGAATCAGAGTGGACCTGAGAGCAATGGTATTGAAGGTGTACTCAATACTACCCAGAACTGGACTCTCACCGCTGGATGCAGTTTAGTGTCATACCCAGGACTAACCACTTTCTTTGCAGGGTGAGGAATAGAAGTGTCGTTCTTCTGCAGTTATATCAAGTATTCCAATCTAATACAAGCAATTCACACACCATCGTATGTTTTTAATACGAATAATTAATTTTATGAAGTAGCTATTCCTATTTGTTGCCCAGTCGGCTGGGGTTGTAGAATACACCGACTGATTCTCTGCAGAAGGTTAAGACCCTACCAACGAGTGTACTGGATATGACACTAAACAATCTGACGGTGAGGCTCTGGTAATGCTGGAGCTCTGGGGAATGTAGTGTACCCCTTTATTGCCATTGCTCCCAGGTCCACTCTGGGCCAGAGTGGTAGCACCTGATAGGGTCATATCTATGGATCAAATAGAACTAAACTGTGTACTTATGCTAAACTGAACTGCTTGAAATGGAACTGTTTTGACACTTAAACGGCATACTTATGCTAAACTGAATAGCTTAAAATGGAACTTTTTTTGCCGGCTAAACTGAATTGCTTGAAATAGAACTGTTTTTGATATTGAAACTGTACTTATGCTAAACTGAATTGTTTGAAATAGAACTGTTCTGATATTTAACTGTGTGTAAACAAAGACTATACGTATACTAAACTGAATTGTTTGAATTAAAACTGTTTGACTAAACTGAATAGTTTGAAATAGAAATGTTTTTGACAATTAAACTTATGCTAAACTGAATTGTTTGAAATAGGACTGTTTATTTGTATCAAAATGAATTTGGCATTAAATAACCTACAAAGGTTGATATGCCATAAAACTCAAATGAACAAACAAACAAATATTTCTATTTGATAATCATTTTTGGCAAACTCTTACATGATTTTACGCATTTTTATTCAATAATAATAATAATTTTCAAACACATCTATTCAACTCATTGATGAGACTAACAGTTACTACCACTCAGGGTCAGAGTCAACCTGGGAGTAATGGGAATAAAAGAGCACTCTCACAGTTTGAATCAAGGTGACTTCAGACTTAATCTATTTATCAATGCCTCTGCACTTCTGCCTGAGGAGGTGTTGATGGGGGGAGGACATTATGAGGCAGTACCACAGCCCATCCAGTCTCACCAGCTAACTGACCCCTCCCCTATGTTATGCTTGTTTTTATTAAAAAGATGTTGGCTTCTGGTTAAAACTGTAGAAGCCATGAGTCAGATCTACAAAGGAAAAATTAGCAAAATGAATGGGGAATGCAATCATTTAGGCATCTTTATTGATAATTTCTCTTCAAAAGAATACTCGGAGCAGCGTATATGACACTTGGCTTTTTAGCCAAAGTCAAACAAACCCTAACCTTATACTGTTATGGATGGTGGACAAAATGTGAGCAGTTTTCTACCTCACTTTGTTGAGCTGTAACTCATTGTTAACTTCGCTGGTAATTTTCTTTGAACAGCAAGAGGATACACAGCATTTTCTAAGTCCTAGGTACAAGGCAGCTTTTGTTTAGGAAAGCTTTGCTTGTGTTTGTTGGCCTAATCAGGGGGTTAATAAAACCTTTCTTCTTAAGATTTCCCTGAAGAATACATCTCTTATAAGAGAAACCATTATAAGTTAAACTCTTTTGATTCTCTGGACATTAGGGTGCTAAGATCAAACTTGTGATGTTAAAGATTACTTCCTACGTACTATCTTGGCAATAGCCATTGACTGAGAGCTGTAACCAGTGATGTTGTTCATGCAGAGTCTGCACTAATTACACCCCTTTTAGAGTTGTCTGTGTTGCTTTACTTTGATCATAAAGAAAGAGAATCAAGTTCAAATCTTTGATTTCATTGATTTAGGAAGGTGTTTATTGAAACTAAACCAAAGAGAGGTATCTAGAGGTTTTCGTTCTTAAAACACAGTTACCCTTTGTTGGTCATCTCCATCCCCCGCCAAAAAAAGAGACAAAAAAACTAAAAGATCACAACTAAAACTATTGCTGGCTCCAGAGGACCAAATTGACCAAAATTAAATTTAATGCATAGTCACTCACACACTTTTACATTTTACAATCCCTTTGTTGGTACTCATTTTCCGACAAACATCAGACAAATTAACAAAACACAAACAGATATTTTGACCAATCACAAACCTTTATTAAAAAATTACAAAATTAGGGTTTTTATAGTATGGTTTATTTGTTTAAAAGCATATCAACTCCCAATGGGTTATTTAATGTCAACAATGTTTTTTTTGTTTAAGATATCAACCTAGAACTGTAGTGGGTTATTTAATGTGAAAGCCATCATTGTAGAAGAACAGCAGTGCTACTATTTAATCCATAGTTGAGGTAATAAGGGCTTCATGCCTTTCTCAAGGGTATTAGTCCATAACTGAATGTAATAGTGCAACTAGAATTAAAATTCCCTGATTTCAAGGCTGCAGTCCAGCCCTTTAGTCATTACGCCACAACCCCCGTCTCATTATAATGCCAAGATTTTATTCATTTGTAAATATTTCATTAAAATCAAAGCTATATTTTCAATGTTCCATTGCAATTGTATTTTTTATCAAATTTACTTCATTTGAATTATAATCATTTGTTTACACAGTTATATGATCTCAACCATTCCTATCCAATATTTACATATAAGTTTCATTATTCTCACTGCTCTAAAATTTGTTTTATAATATTCAAGACCTTCTTTGCCCAGTTGGCTGGGTTTGTAGAATAAACCGACTGCTTCTATGCAGAGGGGTAAAACCCCACCAATGAGTGTCCTGATTATGACACTAAACAATCTGATTGTGAGGTTCCTGTAATGCTAGAGCTTTAGGAAATGTGGAGTACCCCTTCATTTCCATTGCTTCCAGGTCCACTCTGGCCTGGAGTGGTAGCACCTGATAGGGTCCTATCGAAAGGTCAAATAGAACTAAACTGTGTACTTATGCTAAACTGAACTGTTTGGAATAGAACTGTTTATATGTATGAAAATAGATTTGGCATTAATAACTTAGAATGGTTAATGTGCCATAAAACCAAACCAAACCTATCTTATACTAATAATTTATAGACAATGATATAGATTCAAGTAACTCGTCCTATTTAATAATAATCGTTTGTTTGCACACAGACGGTTTCAAGTATCTAACAGCAAATAATTGTAGGGTTTCAAGTAACAAATTATAATCCTTTGTAAATAATTATGGCTTTAAGGTTCGTTATTTGGGTTTCATGACATATCAACCTTTGTAGGTTATTTAACGCCAAATCCATTTTTTTATTAATATAGTTCTATTTCAAACAATTCAGTTTAGGATAAGTATGCAGTTTAAAAGTAAGTACAGTTTAATAGTGAAAAATATTTTGATTTCATGCTATTCAGTTTAGTCAAGCAGTTCTAATTCAGCTAATTCAGTTTAGTATAAGTACAGGTTTTGTTTACACACAGTCAAAAAAGTTCTATGTTAAACAATTCAGTTTAGTGTAAATACAGTTTCACTCTCAAGAAACAGTTCTATTACAAATAATTCAGTTTAGCATAAGCATGCAGTTTAAGTGTAATTACGGTTTAATTGTCAAAAACATTTCTATTTCAAGCTATTCAGTTTGGCATAAGTATGCCGTTAGGGCCCTATCAAGTGCTACCATGCCAGGC
>OY757927.1:12576454-12693954 GCA_963585895.1 Sepioteuthis lessoniana | reverse complement strand
ATAGTGTGGTAGCTCCTGATAGGGCACTATCTATGGGTCAAATAGAACTAACGACATACTTATGCTAAACTGAATTGTTTGACTAAAGTGAAAAGCTTGAAATAGAAATGTTTTTGACAATCAAACTATACTTACATTTAAACAGCGTGCTTATGCTAAACTGAATTATTTGAAATGGAACTGTTTTTGACATAGAAACTATACTTGAATGGTTTAACATAGAACTGTTTTGACATTTAACTGTGTAAACAAAACCTCTACTTATACTTAGCTGAATTAGAACTGCTTGACTAAACTGAATAGCTTGAAATAGAAAGGTTTTTCACAATTAAACTGTACATTTAAACTGTGTACTTATGCTAAATCGAATTGTTTGAAATAGAACTATTTGCATAAAAATGGATTTGGCATTAAATAACCTACAAAGGTTGATATGCCATAAAACCCAAACAACCAACTAATTATTATATCTATATCATTATTATAATTTGGTATATCTATATTATTATTCATAATTTGCTGCAATGAAAGATATGTCCAAGAATATCAATATTATCATCGCACCGTCTAATAAAGCTAGTGATGTTGTCATTATAAATTCCAATCATTATAATAACAAATTAATAGAATTATTAAATGGCAAAAACACACATGAACAAATTTCTCTCGCGACAATAAATAAAAATATAGATATCTATATTAAATCCTCTAAAAAACTAATCAGTGACAAAAAAAATTCTGGTCTTCATTAATTGTCACCTTCAATCCCTTAAACTTATTGTCTCCCTAAAACCAATAAACCTTGAAAAAAGATAAATATATATTCGATATATATATCTAATTCATAGAATTTAGACTGCGACCTCTGGGTTTCATGGAGTTTTTTGCAAAACAACACTCATCAGGCACTTAAGAAAATGAAATGATACTCTCTGTATTATATTGCACTTGGTTCGACACAAACCCACAAAGTGATTTAGCGACAACCAATACTCTTATATATGTTTCTTGGTTTCTTTGTTTAATGGCATATCAACCTTTGTAGGTTATTTAATGCCAAAGCTATTCCCCTAGAAGAACAGTAGTGGTACTATTTAACCCATAGCTGGGAGGATAGGAGGTTCATACCTTTCCCAAGGGTATTTGCCCGAAAGTGAACATAATAGTGCAACTGGAGTACGAACTCGCGTACTACGATTCCACAGTCCATCGCTTTAACCATTACACCACGAAGACACCTCTATATATATATATAGGGTGTCTTAATATACATAGGATCCATGTGACTGCTAATAACTCTACAAATAATAATGTAACGTTCTTTTTTCTTTCAGATTTGAAAATAGTATACTAAAACAACTCGATCACAAAGCTTTGGACTAGAGAAGAAAAAATATTTTGCATCACTGCTTTATTTGAAGACAAAATCATTCAAAACTGTCTCAAAATAGATACAACCCATTAATATGATAATGATTTATTACTGAGACAAAAAAACTCAAAAAAATATTGCATATCCTGGAAGCTGATATAATAACAAAAGATAATCATTAATTGGATATCTCTTATTCAAAGGATATATTTTTTATGAGATGTGTTCCAAATGACCACCACTGGGCTTGTCTCAATAATAAATCTTTATCATATTAATGGGTTGCATCTATTTTAAGATACTACCCGGTAAATATATATATAATTTTTTTCATGGGACCAATGAGAGAGACCTATTCATTTTAAAGTAAATATATATATATATATATATATATATATATATATATATATATATATATATACTGTTAACACTATTGGTGTGAAAAGCGATAACGAATCAGAGACAGAAGTAATAAGTACTTTTGTAGGTTTTATTTGTCTCTGTCTTCTACCAGACAGGATTTGACACAAGGTCAATGACCCTAAATGCTTTTATAGGTGTTACCATCCATTATCTCATAGCTGAGTGAGTAAAGCAGCTGGTGAGTTGAACAAAGTTTTCCAAGTCAGAAAGTGAGACCAGTTTGAGTCTCCAAGGAGTTTATTCTTTTCTCTTGTTTGCAATGCATTCTGTTCCTCATTGTTGCAAAAATGAGTTGTAATAAAAAAATAAAAAAAAGCAACAAAAAAAAAAAAAACTAGAATTAGGTTTGGTTTGGTTATGTTTTATGCCATATCAAGCCTCATGGGTTATTTAATGCCAGATCCAGTTTATATACATTTGTGTGAAACAGACCCAAGTAACCACTTCCCCAGGGACAAATCTCTCCATAGATGCAGTATCATGTTCACAAGTGTCTTGGTATTTGTCAGTCTCTCCACTAAGACAGAGTGTACCACATGACCTTTTTTATAGTGAGATATGGGTACAAGCTGAAGCTCAGGCGTGCAGTGGACACAAAAATACCTTGGCCTCATTGGTATTCCCTTAAAAAGAAAAGCCTCAGGCACCAAACAATAAACCTAACCCTGCTGCACCAAGAGGAAGCTTGAGGAGACAGTCTCCTGAAGCTAAGGGGAGTGTCAGTCTCAGCTACCTGACATGAATGCTAGGCTTACCCAGCATGCAGTCTTGACCACCTGAACTAGTCTGTGTACCAAGCAATAAGGCCAGCTGGAGTGTGACTCATTCACATCTGTCTCATCATTTTTTTCTCTCATGCGTGGCATTTTATGCTTTGCTGATCTCAAGAAAAATTTGCATATGCCTAACCACTTTTGCCAATTCTCCTGAATCCGAGACCATGTTTTTTCTCAGATAAAGGTGTTAGGGCGGCCATATTTCTTTTTCCTTTCAAGCCCATCACCCATTTTGGATGCCAGGCTTGCTTTGCCACACAGAGTAAGTCATTTTCTCTTCTGCTTATATATATATATATATATATACACACACACAAACACACATATGCATATATATGATTTGTAAGTGAATAGCTTGTAGGTAACACTATTTTCAAACAAGCCAGAGCTCATTTGTTTGCACACAGTTAAATGTTTTCAAGCATTGCAATTTAACACTAATAATTTTTTTCAACATTATTCATTCATTTGCACACAGTTAAATAGTTTCACATATTGCTATTCATTATTTGCACACAGTTAAATCATTTCAAGCATTGCGATATAATACTAATAATTCAATTTAACATTGTTTGCACACAGTTTGATGGTTAAATGTTTCTATTCGTCCCATAGATGAGACCCTAGTTCCAGGATTGGAATCTCACTATCAGATGGTTTAGTGTCAAATCCAGGACATTTGTAGTGGTAAGAGGATTACTCCTCAAGAGAGATGCAGTCGGTGTATTCCACCATGCCAGCCAACTGGGCTAACTAGAATAAGGAAGATGAAGGATAATACAAGTCAAAATTAGTAATAAAGAAGAATTATCCGTAAACTTATGAATTACAAGATCTCTGTGCTTCAAACAAAATTATAAAGAATGCAATTAAACAATATTTGACATTTTTAATTCTCAGATAAAGACCTAAAGATAAGAGTCTAGAGTTGTTAAGAGTGAAAAAAAAAAAAGAAAAAACCTCCAAAAATAGAACTCGTAAGATCATTCATTTTGGACACTAACAAAAAATGGGTTCTGTTCTTCAATGTCACAGAAGTGACAGTCCCAGTGCATTGCAAAAAAAAAAAAAAATCAACACTAATAATTCATTTGTATACGAGTTTCCTTATTTTATATGGTCTAAAATTTGTTTTATAATATTCAAGTTCTACATCTTGTTTAACTGATTGAATAGTTTGAAATAGAAATGTTTTTGACAATTAAACTGTGTACTTATGCTAAACTGAATTGTTTGAAATAGAACTGATTATTTACATAAAAATGGATTTGGCGTTAAATAACCTACAAAGGTTGATATGCCATAAAAACCCAACCAACCAACCAACCAATCAAGACCTTCTATGTCCTGTTTTACAGTATTGAAGACCTATTTATCAATCAACCATGTCATTCATTTACATATAAGTTTCATTATTCTCACTGCTCTAAAATTTGTTTTATCAATCAACATTCATGATAATGTACATTTTTTTCTAACTGGATGCACTTCCAAGGATTGGTTCTTTTTAGATTTGAAAACTGAATAGATTCATGAGGAGAAAAGATTCTAAAGTTAATAAAGCAGGTACTTCTGAATTACCACCATCATTAATTATCATCTATTTATTTTCTAGTAACCAGGCCATTGACCTAATGAGTAAAGTGTTCACCAATGGTCCTGGAGACCGGGGTTCAATCCCAGGTTGAGTCATACCAAAGACTCAAAAAATGGTACTTGATGCTGAGCACTTAGCACTATAAGGTGAGAATCAAGGGTAAATTGAAGAAATCCAGGGAATGGAATAGTGCTTTCCTCTACACCTCGGTGTAGTAGCTATTGAAAGGGGAGCCTTCAGGTTCCCCTCGACTAAGGTCGCCAACTTTACTTTATTTTCTAGTACAATTCTTCAAGTTTTGGGCTGAATTAAGTAAAATAGATGGAGTAATACAAATGCCTTCTCTCGTTTCAACTTCAAACTTTAGATACATGAGCAGAAAGAGTTTAACCTTCAGCAGTTCAGAAAATTCTTGTTGCTAAATTAGAAAGTGGGAGGAAGACGAGATGAGGAAGGGATATAGAAAGGGAGAGAGAGGATTCTTAAAAGTTTGTTAATGCCTAAATCCACACAGACAGAAAAATGTCATCAGTAACATCTTTCTTTTTTTTTTTTCATTTTTTTTTTTGGAGATGGGTGGGGGAGAATGTAATTTATAGCCCACATCAAAGGAGCCGAGCATCAATTTGAAAAAGAAACTTACAAAATTGAAATCAACCATTTTTTTTTTTTTAATGGCCAGGGGAAGTGAAAAGAAATAGAAAACCAGAACTCATTTTCCACACACTTTTGTATAACCTCCTGAAAGGTGTTTTTGCAGGAATTTTCTCTTGCAATACTTTGTTTATTTTTAAAGAAAACTTTGGGGAACTTTGACAAGACAATTAATCTTTTAAAGAACCATATAATCAGTTTTTGAAATCTTTTTAACCAAGGGCTTTCACAATTTTACTTTTTTTTTATGGAACAAAATGAGAGCCAAAATCCTGCCTCTCTTGTTACTGAACATTTATTTCTTAATGTGATGACATTTATCTTTCTGCATTCCCATAAGCAAGCTGATAGATTTAGTTCATGGATAATTACTATTACTACTAATAAATATACGAATGCTTATTAGAAAAAATAAATAAATGAAAATAAAAACATTCGGTTGAAGAGTAGTGTTGTTAAAAAAAAGATGGTAAAACATTTAATGCAACAGAACAAATTAATTATAAAAGTTTGTTATACACAATAGACATGGCAAAACAGGAAATCTTGTATGGTGCAATGATTATCTAGCAAGGCTAAAAGACAATTAATAATGAGTTTGCTTCTTATTGGGTGCCTCATAATTCTAACCTTGTACCAGACTTAGTAAATAACAATACATGAGACAAAACAGAAGTAAACTATCACTGACCTTTTTTCAGCACCAGTTAAAATCTCATATCATTACACAAACCATTATTGCTATGACGTTGTGGTCCAGTACATTAGCAACTAAACTATGGGGACACCCCTTGTCACAGACAATTGTTCTGAGGCATAGTTAGTGTAACAGTTATCATCAAATTAAAAGGAATTAGCAGTCTGAGTTCAAATCCAGAACAAATCTAGTGACACATCACTTTGAGCTAATAATCTTTTTCCTTTAGCTATGGACAAATAGTAGGAAAGACTAGGTTCTTTAGCTTTGGTTAGCCAACCCATCTAAGTGAAGGAAAACTTTGATTTTTTTGGTTTTATGGCATATTAACCATTGTTGGTTATTTTATGCTGAATCCAGTTTTTTCACATATTTTAAATATATGATTTGTAAACACATTTTGTTAATACACACACTTAAAGGATCAAACAGTTCTATTTCTAACAATTCAATAAAGCTTAAGTCAACAAAGTTAAATGCTTCCAAGTATTGCTATGTCTCACAAGCAATTTAATTAAATAGTCATTTGTTTATACACAGTTAAATGATCAAATAGTTCTATTTCAAAAGCAAAAGTCATTTGTTTGCACTCAGTTTAAATGACAAACAGTTTTTTATTATTAAGGGTTTTCGAACTATTGTCTTCATCTTTATTGTTATTTCCACACTGTTACGGCTGATATGTCCTCTGGCCTTCTTCAGGTGTTTGTTGAACTTGGGAACCTTCATGGAACTTTGAACTACGTCCTTTATTGAATCTATGGGGGTTTCCTGTTCTGATTCTGTTAGCCATAACCAGATACAAGTGTTAAGTATTCCTGCATTGTTACTCGCCTGCAGTAAGGATTGAACCTACAACCTCCAGATGATTGTCTCCTTAGAAGTTTAGGGAACCAACACCTATAACCATTATGCTATGTGTCCAGCAGGACATATCAGCCGAAATGTTGTGGAAATAACAATAAAGATGAAGACAATAGTCCAAAAACCCTTTATGAAAAAAATCTCCAAGCTTCGTCTCAGAAATTTAGACAACTGACAAACAGTTCTTCTATTTTTCATATAGATAGGAGGACTCTATCAGGTGCTACCACTCTGGGCCAGAATGGACTTGGGAGCAATGGCAATGAAGGTGTACTCTGCATTCTACAAGGCTCCAAGACTCGAGTCTCACCATCAGATTGTTTAATGTCATATCCAGAGCACTTGTTGGTGGGGTCTTACCTCTCTGCAGAGATGCAGTCGGTATATTCTACAGCCCCAGTCGATTGGGCTAGAAAACTCTGAATTTGAACTAGTTTTACTCTGCCTGGAAATTGTCCTTGTGTTACATCCTGCTTGTAACAGATGGGTTGGTTAAAACATACTGATTTCAAGGCTGGTTAGGTGTATGGGACTTGATGGGAGCAGTTGTAGAGCTGTCTAGTGGGAGAATCAAATCAACAACGACCCCTTTCTTAAACACATAGCCTTTGTTATTTATTTATTTCTATTGATCATTGCGAAAATGGAATACTAAGTATTTACAGTCAATTGTAAATTACAGGATGAAGATGTGTCTAGGTTTTATATTTTATCATCTCTCAACTCTTATCAGATTGTCCAGGAGTGAGCAATGTTCATTTGTCAATTATGATAATTTCAATACAAATAAGAAGAGAAACTGACGACTGGCACTTGAAAACTTTCAGTAAAGCTTGGATTATTAAAAATATCCTCCCAATATAAAGCATTACATAAGCTTTAAAAAAAAACAAATTCTCAAGATTATATATATATTCCACGCAGTAGCCATGTCAGTACTATTGTATGGCTACATCACCCAGACTTTAATAAAGCTCTAGGAGAAAATGCTGAGTAAGAACTACATAACGATGCTATATACTGTTTTGAACAAATCCTGGCAGCAACACCTTATAAAACAGCAGCTGCACGGCCACTTACTTCCCATCTCACAAACCATCCAAGATGAACAAGACATGCCAGGCACCCCTGAGAAGTAGGAACAAACTCATAAGTGAAATTCTACTGTGGGTTCCCACACATGGACACACAACTTTGGCTGACCAGCAAGGACTTATATTCATCAGCTCTGTGCTGGATGCTGGATGCTGTCTCGAAGACCCAATGAGAATGATTGGTAAGAGGGATGAACGGCAAGAGACAGATTCAAGTGAATCTATACTATCAATATGACTTAAGGATGATGATTTTGAGTACTTTTATCATTCATTATAAAACAATCAAATCTGTTTTATTTTTATTTATACTTCATTATTATATATATATATATATATATATAAAATTAACTTAAATCGCGAATCGGATTTGCGATTTAAGTTAATTTTATAATTAGCTCCACTTGTGTTGAGTACTCTTGTAACTGTAGCATTGCAGGATTTGCAGAAGGTTTTAGTTTTCTTTTGACCAACTGACTGCATATCCCTTGATTTTTTTCAAGGGGTCGGACGAGGTTGGCCTTTTCTTTCTTTTTCACCTATAATTTTTTCTTTTTCCTCCGGGCGGTGATTCGAGATACTTTTATCTCTTGTTCCTGGCGGGGGTTTTTTCAGGGTTTTTTTTCTGGTACCGTGAATGCTGGTAGATATTAGATTAGTAAATATATATATATATATATATATATATATATGCTCTCCCATGGGGGTTGAGCACTCTGGCGAAGGAATTTATGGCTGCCGCTCGCATAATGCAAAGCTCTTCAAACAAATTGAGCACTCTGGTATCCGGTAAGGTATAAAATGTAAACAAACAAACGCTACTACTTAATACCTTATAATTCTCTAGCTGATGTGGTACACTTGTTGGCTGCGTGGTATGATACTAAGTCTAATGTAAAGTTGGGTGGGTTTTGATCCCAGCTTCAAGCATCCTACGTGTCTAGCCCTCCTGAAGAGTTGTGATATAACGAAACAGTATCTCTATGGCTGACAATATATATATATACAAAATATATGAATTATGAATTCTTAAAGTTTGTAACATGAAATTTCATGTGGATCATACGGAAATATGAGGAAAATTAGCCAAACAACCATTTTTATGGTATGAGCTATTTGTCATATAACAAGTTGTTTATTTGCCTAAATTTTTGCAATGAAGCTTGATAATTATTATTACTTAGAATATTCGGACTATTACAAAAAAATACGTGATGGGAACATTAGGTTTAAAAGTCCTAAAAATTCACTCTGCATGGCATACTGGATAGAGCATTTGGTTCTCGGTGAAATCATTAGGAGATTGCAGGTTCAATCCCAGCAACAGGTAAGACTAACAAGGAATACTTTCTATAACTTAACACTTGTACCCGGTCATGGTTAACAAAATTGGAACAGTCGACCCCTGTGGTTCAAATAAAGGGTTCAGTTTGAAATTCTGTGTGGACAATCGAGTTCAACATGAAACACCTGAAGAAGGCCGAAGAACATATCGGCTGAAATATGATTATAACAATAAAGATGAGGTCAGTAGTCTGAATAATCTTGATTATAATAATAATAACAAATTGTTTATTCAAGTGACACTCACATAAAAAAAAAAATTATTACTGAAATTAAAGCAGTCCAAATACAGGAAAATAGGTGGTAAATAACACAGGAGAAATTTATTAATATGTCTACACCTCATTATTAATTTAATTTTTTTGTTCAGCAATTTATTTTCAGATGATTATAGGATACAAAATTCTTCCAGACATTTTCTATTGGATAAAAATCGTGTTCTACAAACCAACAAAAAAAAAACAAACTTTAATTATTTATTTATTTTTATTCTTTGAAGATTTTATCTGATAACAATGCAAGATTTTTACTTGTTTGACTTGCTGAGAAACTTGTAACAACTTTTAATTTTCACAACAACAGAATAAAAAAAAATTTTTTTTTAGGTCATAATTTTATTTTTATCAAAACTAGAGAAATAATCAAATTTTAATATCATTCATAGTGTTTTTAAAATAGGGTATTCCATTTCAATCAACAGTTTTTCAAAGTTTTTAATAAAAAACAAATAAAGAAAAATTTTTTCTTAAATTTAGATCCCCAAAACTTGTATGAGGATTTATTTTACTGATAATTCCTTTATGTCATGATGGAGAAGTAGTTGGCAACCGCAATCGAGGGTGACCTGAAGATTCCCTTTTTGATAGCTACTACATATCTAAGGAGTAGGGAAGGCTGCTAATCCTTTCCCTGGATTGCTCCACTTTACCCTTAATCCATACCTTATAATGCTGAGTGTTAAGCAAGGAGGCATCAAGTACCATTTTTTGAGTCTTTGGTATGACTTGAACTGGGATTGAACCCAGGTCTCCCGGGCCATTGACGAACACTCTAACCATCATGCCAATGTCCGGTAAATGACAGAGAAAGATGGCAGGAAAAATGCAGGAATAAACTTTATTAGTGGCAAAAAAAGGAAATATATTAGAATATTTGTTGACATTTCTAAGGATTTCACAATAAAATTTGCCAATTTTCTTGTATCTCTCATCAGATTAATTCTCTTGTTCAGTGTATCAAACATTTCTGGTTTTTGACAAGAGAGTTCTTTTCGTCTGTTGCAGATAAAATGTAATTGTTGATTTTTTTATGGTTACAGGATCTGGGTTGTCTTATAGATGACTTAGTCAGGTCTTAATTTTGCCACCTCCAAAAAAAAATTCTCTCTGGATTTATACAAATTGAGAAAATGACACAAGATGTCATAATTTTGGAAAATTTAAGTGAGAATATCTTATGAAAAAATTTGTAAAGTAAAAAACTATTTTAAGAGATAAAAATGTTAATAAGAACTCGGGAGGGTGAGAGTTTGAAAACTTAATAAGCAGTCGGTAATATTATTAACTAGTCAAGAGGATTCTATCACATATTTGTAAACTAAAATCCAACATTTCCTGCTGCCTATACCTTTTATTTTCTTATGTCTATGTTGACATCACTTCCATTAGATGAAATATTACTACCTAGGTATGTGAATCATCTAAAAGAGTATCTTAAAAGTTGTTCTTTTTTAAATATTATATTATTAGAGTTATATATATATATATATAGAGTTATTATTAGAGTTATATATATATATATATATATATATATATATATATGTGTGTGTGTGTGTGTGTGTGTGTGTGTGTGTGTGTGTGTGTGTCTAAATTCCATGAATTAAATATATATATCTAATATATATTTATTTATTATTATTATTATTATTATTATATGATAGCTCTATCCTAGATATTGAGCACTCTCCATATTATATTGCTCTAGGTTTGACACAAACCCACAATGTGATTTAGTGACAACCAACACTGTTATAATATAATATATATAAATATATATATACACACACTTACACACACATATAAGGTTGTTGATGTTTACAATATTCATTACTTCACCAATAAATTTAAACACATATACAGTGTATATATGTATATATAATGAAGTATGAGTAAAATGATAAAATCTTTTTATAAAGAACAATAAAAATTGGAAATTTAAAAACAGATAACTAAAAAGCTGTTTTTTTAATAAGTGTTTGATATATATATATATGGTCTTTATATTCATAAAGAAAGAGTGCTCAATATTGGTTTGGTCTGGTTTGATTTAGTTTAACGGTATATCAACCATTGATGATTATTTAATGCCAAATCCTATTTATACAAGATTTTGAAGTGAATAATTTGTAGGTAACATTTTTTAAACAAACCTGAGCTCCTTTGTTTGCACACAGTTCAATGGTTTCAAGTATTGCTATCTAATACTAAAAATTTAATACAATATTAATCATTTGTATGCAGACGGTGAAATGGTTAAACAGTTCTATTTGGCCCATCAATGGGATCCTAACAGGTGCTACTACTCCAGGTCAGAGTGAACCTAAGAGTAATGGCAATGAAAGTGTACTTCACATTACCCAGAGCTTCAGGACTGAAGCCTCACCATTAGATTGTTTACTGTCATATACAGGACACTTGTGGAGAGAAGGTCTTACCCCTTTGCAGTCGGCATATTTTACAGCCCCAGCCAACTAGGCTGCTCAATACTGTTGACATCAAATGTAGATCTAAGTTTTAATAGTGTAAACACAGTCAATCATGCTTGACTATGTCTGTGCAATTAAAATATACACACACACACACATACAAAAAAAAAAGAGTATTGATGTTCACAGTATTCATTAGTTCAATCAAGACAAACCAATGTAAAGTGTGTGTGTGTGTGTGTGTGTGTGTGTATATATATATATATTTTTTTTTTTTAAATATATATATATATATATATAGAGAGAGAGAGAGAGAGAATGAGTGGTAATTTCATGATCCTGATATAATTTGCATTTGGTTCACTTTCTTTGTTTAATGGCATATCAACTGTTGTTGGTTATTTAAAACCAAAGCCATCCTTGTTGAAGAACAGCAGTGATACTATTTAACCCATAGCTGGGAGGATAAAGAGATTCATACTGTTCCCAAGGGTATTAGTCCAAAAGTGAACGTAACAGTGAGAATGAACTCTGAACTTGTTTACTTTGAGACTGTAGTCTAGCACTTTAGCCATTACGCCACAAGAACTTCTTTAAATTTGGAACATTGATCAACAAGTTATACTTAACAATACAACACTTCTCTAATGAAAGAATGTGAGATGAATTAAAATAAAATTCTTTATTTTTATATCAATCTATAATAAAGAAAATCAATACAAGATATTTTCAGCTTATTGCACTATTTATTTCAGGCAAACTTTCAACAAACACATTTTCCTTACTGAACTGTTTTGTATATTCCATCAAGATACAGCACGACATTAATATAATTATTTCTTGCGATGATGAGGAATCTCAACTTAGACACAACAATAAACTAATCTGAATCATTTCAATTAAATTTGATCCCTATATGCATCCATAAATACATAAAAGAATTATGTATTCACCCGTAAGTTTCATAAATTGACTACATGAGTAATTTATTTAGAGTGGCGAAGGTTCATGAAGAACCAGCTACACTTTTCTGTATGTTAATAACAGAAGAACAGAAAAATTTTCAGTAACCCTAAAATATATGATTGCCCAGTCAGCTGGGGCTGCAGAATACACTGACTGCACCTCTGCAGAGGGCTAAGACCCCCCCCCTAACGAGTGTCCTGGATATGACACTAAACAATCTGATGGTGAGGTTCCAGCAGTGCTGGAGCTTTGGGGAATGTGGAGTACCCCTTCATTGACATTGCTCCCAGGTCCACTCTGGCCCGGAGTGGTAGCACCTGATAGGGCCCTATCTATGGGTTAAATAGAACTAACAGCATACTTATGCTAAACTGAGTTGTTTGAGTAAACTGAATAGCTTGGAATAGAAATGTTTTTGACAATTAAACCATACTTACATTTAAACTGCATGCTCATGCTTAACTGAATTATTTGAAATAGAACTGTTTTTCGACATTAAAACTTTATTTACACTTAACTGAATTGTTACATATAACTGCTTGAATAGTTTGAAATGGAAATGTTTTTGACAATTAAACTGTGTACTTATGCTAAACTGAATTGTTTTAAATAAAATAGATTACATAAAAATGGATTTAGCGTTAAATAACCTACAAAGGTTGATATGCCATAAAACCCAACTAACCAAACCAAACTCAAATATATGACAACTGTCACATCTTGACAAATGAAAGCTGTCTTAACCTGCAAAATGACAACTCAAACATCTTGGTTGATAACTAATTTAACGAGTGAAAAATACACAAAATGCATGACAGGGTAGTAAGACATCTGTATGTCATTGAATCATAGTGACATACACTTGTAGGACACTTACATCTTTCTCTGGGTCTACACAGTGACATCCCAGTGATAAGCATAGCAAGATAACTTGTGACTATGCAAACTACAAGTTTTATTTCAGAATACTTTTCCCGTTGTCGGAAACCTACAAGTCAGCAGATGTTTAATGCTAAAGCTGCCTTCTCAAGTGTTGATTTTAAATTTAACTTCTGCTATTAGGATTGCCTTCACCATGCTTTTGTCATTAAACAGAAGCTCTTTCTATCCTATATATATATATATATATATATATATATATATATATATATAACCTTTTTTCTTTATTTTTTGTTGGTTCAAAGAGAGAAAAAACTAAATATTTTAAAATGGATAGGTCAACAAAGAGATTTATATTCTTTTAGAAATTATTTATTTAGTTCTTGCATGTATTTCCAGGTTCTTGCTTTCTTCAGAGAACTTTCTGCAAAAAGCAAAAACCTGGAAATATGTGTAAGAACTAAATAAATAATTTTCGAAAGAATAGGGATGTCTACATAATAGCCTGAGCTCGAATTTATTAAACTCCCTCTGATGAAGGTCATAACAACCAGAAATAAATTTATTATGGAAATACTGAATTCAAGTTTTTTCATCAAATTTATAAAAATGTTTTTGCTCTGCATGTGATTTTCGGTATATTTCTAATTGAAAATTCATTATATATCTGATAGCCGCTGTCATTGACCACTCATCGGAGATTCCAATTCACCTTGGATTACGACAAAATAAGTCTAAAACCTGGACTGTTTTCCTCAAATTATATACATATATATATATATATATATATATATATATATATATATATTGGCCTAGTGTGTAGATTGTTCACCAATGGCCCAGGAGACTGGGGTTCAATCCCAGGTTGAGTCATACCAAGACATAGAAAATGGTACTTAATGCCACGTTCCTTAACACTCAGCATTATAAAGTAAGGCTCAAGGGTAAAATGGAGCAATCAAGGGAATGGAGTAGAGCCCTCTCCTACATCTCAGTGTAGTAGCTACTGAAAAGGGAGCCTTCGGTTCACCCTTGACTATGGTCACAAACTTTACTTTTTACTTATATATATATGTATTGAGCACTCTGGTGAAGGAATTTTCAGCTGCCACTCGCATAATGCAAAGCTCTTCGAAAAAATTGAGCACTCTGGTATCTGGTAAGGTATAAAATGTAAACAAATGAACACTGCTGCTGTTGCTATATAATACCTTATAATTCCCTAAGCCAATGTGGTACACTTGTTGGTCGAGTGGTCTGATACTAAGTCTAACGTAAAGTTGGGCAGGTTTTGATCCCAGCTTCAAACGTCCTACATGTCGAGCCATACTGAAGAGTTATACAACAAAACAGTCTGCCTGTGGATGACAATATATATATATATATATATATATATATATATATATAATAACACTGAAGGAGAGTCTAGCTGTTTCTTGTTCTCAGACAGGAAAAGGGAACTAAATCAACAGATGAAGAGTCATATTCAAGCTGTTATGCAGAACAAATAAGAAAATAAAGATTAAGGTGGAAGAAAAAAAAAGCCGTTTAAAAACAACATACAAAGAAAAACATGGAATTTGGATGTGTTTGTTATTTATTCTTTTATGTAATTTTAATGTTTGCTGGCTTATTTCTGTTAATTACATTAATTGATATTTCTATTGAAGAAAATGAGTTTGAAAATAGATGAATTAGATTACAGTTTTAAAATAATAAAGAAAGATAAAAGAGAAGAAATAATAATTTAAACCCTTTTTGTTCGTGAAATGTTCAAATATTACAGCATGTAAACCGAACTGCTGAAGAGGAATGCAAGACACTAAGCACTTAAGATAAAGACTAGTCCTTTCAACACTTGCATATAGGATTTGTTTCATGTAATAACTCTGAACACTTTTGTTGTATATGATGAATGAAAAATTTTCTTATCAATCTATGTAAAATTAACATATATTTAAGTGTGAATTTCCTTTTTTTCTTTTAAAAGGCCATTTTTGTAAGAAATTAAATCATTTACAATGAAAAATTGCAGGTACAGTTTTATTATTACTTTTATTATTCTGAGCAAATATAAAGGACTTCTAATCAAAATATTTTCTAAACTAGATTTTTATTGCCAAAAATAATGAACATGTTATTTTTATTTTATCTAATATAAAAATAAAGATAAAAACGTCTAAACTACACATAGACTTTATATTGTTAAAAAAATTTTCAACTTAACATCTTATTTAGTTAGACAAGTTCTAAACAGTTACAAGATCCCTTGCTTAAACTTGCTCTGCTGCATATAATATGCTAACTGGACCTCTGCCGAGGGGTAAGACCTCAAAATAGGATCACCTCTTGGATGTGGGTGGTAACTTGTTATGGTTTAGGATGGCATCCTGCTGTCTATGCAGTCTGTGACCGAGCAGCCAAAGTGGTCACATGACTTGCAACACTCCCTTTTGGTCTTTACTCGGCTAAACAAGCAGATGAAGAGGCTTAATCTCATCAATTAATTGGTCATGTCCAACCCTAGCACCTATGTCCTCGTGGTGTAAGGGGGTGTCCTCGTGGTGTAATGGTTAAAGCGATGAACTGCGGAATCGTAGTACGCGAGTTCGTACTCCAGTCGCGCTATTACGTTCACTTTCGGGCAAATACCCTTGGGAAAGGTATGAACCCCCTTATTCTCCCTCCAGCTATGGATAAATAGTAGGACGGACTAGGTTCTTCAGCCTTGGTGAGGCAACTAGTCTAGGAGAAGGAAAACTCTGAATTCAAACCTGTTAAACTCCGCTTAAAAATTGACCTTGTGTCATATCCTGCCCGAGCGGAGGGGTTGGTAAATAGTACCCTAGCACCTATACAATTGTCTCAAACATATTCTTCAAATTGTTCTTGTGGCAAACAAACACCCAACACTTTTTATCTTGAAGGTACCATTATATACTGAGATAAGAAACAGACAACAAAAACACTTACATATGAAAATATAATCTGCCACTTTTCTTTTTCTTTTATTACAAAATGTACAAAATAATGGAATGAAGGTGAGAGTCAAGGAATGGCTAAGATATACATATAGAGGGAGATATGGAATCTTCGTTCTTCTTTCACAAAACTGGTACAGAATCAACTCAAAACATCTAATCCTTTCTGCTTCTTCATCGTTCTTCTTTCACGAGACTGTTACAGGGCCAACTTAAAACATTTAATCATCTTAGCTTCTATATGCTTTTCAACTTCAAGGCCTTTGCAAGGTATCTCTTGTTCTTTCTTCTGGGATCCAACCCATTTTCAACTTCAGCAAGCCTGTTTCTTCACATTTCTTCTACTTTCACAAGTTTGTTTCTTCATACATCCCTGTTTCGTGCAGCAAGCATTATCTCAAGGCATTTAATCATCTTAGATTCTTCTTACTTTCGTGAGACTTGTACATCTCAGGCCTTTCTCAGCCTTCCAACCCTGGGCAGTCTGACACAAGGCCAGCATCCAGAGCAGCGTGATGTCTAGGGACTCTTTCATTCTCACCACATTCTTACTTTGGGTCGAAAATCTTGAGTGGTCATATAATTTTTCATATGACAATGCAATTCTCATGGTCACACTTCCTTCTGGCATTCCACCTATGCAATTCACATGGTATTTCCACTGCATTTTATTTGCCTAAAGACACAGGTGCACATCCTGTTTGCCACTTACGCAGCCTGGCAAAGAAATCATCTTTCTCTATTCAAAAATACGACAGACTCAATTGCATTGAGAAAAAACAAGAGTGTCCTAGGCATGACACTAAACTGCATCTGATAGGAAGGTGCCAATCCTGGGACTTGGAGGATATAGATTAAACCTTCATTACCATTATTCCTACGTCCACTTTGACCCATAGATGAGACCCTTACAATAGTACCTGTTAGGGTCTCATCTATGAGTCAAATAGAACTGTTCAATAATTTACTAAGGATTATAATTTTTAATTATTTGAAACTATGCAGCTGTGTGCAAATTGTTTGTATTACATAGGAATACTTAATAAAAATAGAATTACTAATGTTAAAGAACAATACTTAAAATGACTTAACTGTGAGTGAATAAATAATTAATATTAAATAGAATTATTAGTCTTAGATAGGAATACTTGAAACAATTCAAATGTGTGCAAACAAATGAAATTTAACCCATTTAAAAATGAAGTTAACAACAAACTATTCACTTACAAATCATCCATATATGTATAATAAGGATTTGGCATAAAATAACTTGAAAGGGTTGATGTCATAAAATACTACCAAATTAAAATTTACAGACAAAATACTCACAATTTGTGTGTGTGTGTGTGTGTGTGTATATATATATATATATATATATATATATATACACACACACAAATTTCATTAAACATAATAAACATTTTATGTCTACATATTTTCTTCTGGATCCATTCGAATTCCCGTATTACTTTTATCGTATTCTGGGGGAATTGATTTATGTATTGTCCATAGTTGTATGTATCCCTAGTACTTTCTGCCCAACTTTGGGCCGACAACACAACAATATTAGAACATCAAAATAATAAACAAAAACTACAGATTCTCGAAGCACTACATATTAGAAACATGCAACTGACACTTAATAGAATTAATTTCCAAACCAGTGCTAATGTACTTAAATATCTTTAGCTACTGACATTAATTATAGAAACCCATTTAAAAGCAAACGCCATAATCTTCAACGGTAAAGACGTTCTTACATAGTGGTAATATGCTAAAACAAAAGTTACATCACTTTTGTAATAGATCCTCCCCTTATGATGGCCCAAAGTCGGACAGAAAGTACTAGGGATACATACAACTATGGACAATACATAAATCAATTCCCCCCGAATACGATAAAAGTAATACGGGAATTCGAACGGATCCAAAAGAAAATATGTAGACATAAAATGTCTATTATGTTTAATGAAATTTGTATCAACGTAGAAATGCTGCCAAAATATATATATATATATATATATATATATATATATATATATATTAGAGATTTGGTATTAAAAAATACACAAGGGTTGATATGCCATTAAAATCCAACCAATCAAGCTTATATATACAGAAGATTTGGCATTAAATAACTTGCAAGGGTTGATATGCATTTAAACAAAATTACCAAACCAACCTCGTTTAGATCAGTTATTATGAATTAGTAATAAATCACACTTAATTTTAATAGTTTCAATAAGATTTCTAATCCAAATTTTTCTAAATTAGAATTTCTATTGCAAACAACAAATGACTCATTTAATTCATAAAAAATAAATAAAAAATCATTATGATTTTTCAAAAAATTTTCTAAACACATACATTTATGTTATTCTTGAAAAATAATAAAAAATAATTTTTTTTTACTATTATATAAGGTAACTGACTCTTTGGCCTAGACAGTAGAGCAATTGCCAATGGCCCGGGAGACCAGGATTCAGTCACAGGTCATGTTATACCAAAAACTTAAAAAACGGTACTTGATACCTCCTTGCTTAACACTCAGCATTATAAGGTGTGTATCAAGGGTAAAGTGGAGCAATCTGGAGGAAGGAGTAGTGACCTTCCCTACACTTCAGTGTAGTAGCTATTGAAAAAGGAGCCTTCGGGTCGTCCTCAACTACAGTCACCAACTTTACTTATTATATAAGGTTATAAATTTTTAGAAAAATCTATGGCAAATATGTTAACCTATTTTGAGAAAAATAAATAAGTAAACAAATAAATAAATGAAAAAATAAATAAAATAAAAATTTTGAATATTGATTATACCACATACATTTTAAATAGAATGCTAAGAATTTCTAATTTTTTTTCATTTGAAAATAGTTTTTTTTAGATGACATAACATCACAGAATAACATCGCCCTGAAGTTTCCTTAAAAAATGTTTAACATTGACATGTCATCTATCTATAAATAAATACATCCTTTAAATATATTGGGTTTTTTTTCCTATTTACATAATTTGCAAACATTCAAAAATTTGCTGAAAAGTTCACAGGCTGACCAAGATACTCTCATGGAAAGTTGACCAAATGAAGTTTATTTTTCAATATAGTGCTCCTTGCAATTTACATTGGTGTTGTAGTCACCAGCAGCAGAACTTTTCTGTCTACCCTGATAAGAATTGTGTTGTACAGTTATTAAAATTTTCATATGCCAGTAACTATACATGTTTCTCAAGAAGGCAACAAAGAAAAGCTTAAAACATATCTTCTGTCAGAGAAACCATATTTGATCAGTGAGTAGAGAAAAATATGGGTTCTGAAATGTTGCCTGATACATTTTTAGATCAACTTTATCATCAGTTGACATATTGATGTGTTGATATATGTATTGCACTTTCAATGTTACACTTAGTAGATTTTATCTTTTCAGTTCCACTTGACAAGAAGACAAACTGCAAAAATTCTTTTAGGTTACTCGTCTTGTTTTGTTATTTCAGAATTTTGCAAGCTCAGCATATTTGGTGTTTTGGATTTTTTTTTCTTTCAATATTTCGAAAGAGGAATATTTACTTATATTCCACTTTTGCTAACAATATCAAAAGGTATTATCACTGAACTATATATATATATATATATATATATTCATATTTTGTTGAAAATAATAGATATTTTTTGCCTACATATTTTTCTTTTTATTTATGCCCAACAACAGATTTACAAAAAATTCTCACCGAAAACACAACAATATTAGAACATCAAAATAACAAACAAAAACTACAGATTCTCGAAGCACTACATATTAAGAACATACAACTCAAACTTAACAGAATTAATTTTCAAACCAGTGCTAATGTACTTAAATGTCTTTAGCTACAGACACTATTTATAGAACAATTTTAAAAGTAAACGCTACACACTGCAACGGCTCAGATGCTCTTCTTCTTACAAAGTAGTAATGTACATACAAAAGTTACATCACTTTTGTAATAGATCCTCCCCTAATGATGGCCCAAAGTTGGGCAGAAAGTACTTGGAAAATAAATAATCATGGAAGATACATCAACCAATTCCTGCCAAATATCATAAAATCAATACGGCAATATGAAAGGATCAACAAAAAAATATGTAGACAAAAAATGTCTATTATGTTCAACAAAATATGTATTAATGAAGAAATGCTGCCTAAATATACATATTTTAAACTCCATGTATATATATATATATATATATATATATATATATATATATATATATATATATAGTACCATGCAAAAGTTTTCTGTCACTTGAAACTATTATAAATTTCTAATATAGAGTGTCTCAATATACATAGGACCCATGTGATGGCTAACAACTCTACTACTACTAATAATGCATTCTTTTTTGTTTCAGATTTGAAAATAGTATACTATAACAACTATTAATCCTTGATCACAATGCCGTGGACAAGAGAGAAAAAAATTATTTGCATCACTACTTATTTGGAGACAAAATCATTCAAAAATGTGCAAGCAAAATTTCACAGGAAGTTTAACTAAACAATTATCCCTCGAAAAGCCAAATTTATTGCTGGGTACACAAATTTTAAGCCACGGGGTCAGTAAATAACCTCAACTAGAAGGCAGAAAATCCCAGATCTGGCTAGAAGTTGACTGCAAGATGTCCTAACAACATGGATGCAGTAAGAGATTCTGTTGGAGTCCGAAAATGTCCTTCCAAAGACGTTTGCAAGAGCTTGGTCTTTCATGTGCACTGTATGGTAAAGTCAATCAATTTCTGCCCTTGTTATCTGGTTTGACCTTTCTGAAGTAATATGATTGCTTTTTAAGACTCAGATGAAAGATGACTTGATACAATATGAATTATCATATTAATGGGGGCATCTATTTTGAGACACCCTGTAATTGCCAGCTTATAAATGGACATTTCAAGTCATATTTTCTACAGATGAAGCATTGATCCTATGAATCATTTTCATACATAATCATCATATCTTATAAGGGAAGTCCCCATCGTATAGAGGCTAACATGCTGGATTATGACATCATAGTAAGTAAGTTCAGACTTCAGGTGCACTATTATGTTCAGTGGTTAACATGTTAGACTGGAAAGTCATAGTATGTAGGTTCAAATCCCAGTTGTGCTATTATGTTCAGTTTTGAACAAGTACCCTTGGGAAAGGTATGAACTCCTTATTCTCCTAGCTATGGATTAAATAGTAGCACAGCTGTTCTTCTACAAGGATGGATTTGGCATTAAATCACCTACATCAGGTTGATATGCCATTAAACAATGAAACCAAATGAGAGGGAAACATTTTTTCACAGGATTGTATACACAACCAGCTCATTGGCCTCGTGCGTAGAGTATTCGCCAATGGTCTGGAAGACTGGGGTTCAATCCCAGGTCGAGTCATACCAAAGACTTAAAAAATGATACTTGATACCTCCTTGCTTAACACTCGGCATTATAAGGTACGTATCAAGGGTAAAGTGGAGCAATCCAGGGAAAGGAGGGTTGCCCTCGACTATGGTCGCCAACTTTACTTTTACTAACTTGCATACACACACACACACACACACACACACACACACATTATTTTACTTCGGATGAGTTTTTCAATCAGTTTTTACTTGTGGTCTTTCACTGGAGTTTAAGTGACAGCAAGTCTCCTCAGATCTCTAGGACTTTTCTAAGTATTCCAGCTGATTTTAACAGTTCAGTAGTCAGGATAATCTCCATTCTTCTAGTTGCCCAGGTTTCTTTTTCAGGCCTTTAGGGACTGGTCCAAGTGCATCATCTACAATTGGTAATACCAACATCTTTATGTTCCACAGATTTTTCAGCACTCTGGCAAAATCCAGGTATTCTCAATTCATGCAAACCTTCTGCATGAGCATGATGTGACACAAGGTCAATTTTTAAGCGGAGTTTAACAGGTTTGAATTCAGAGTTTTCCTTCTCCTAGACTGGTTGCAATACTAAGTTTAATGAGCCCAGTCTACCCTACTATCTACCAATAGTTGGATGGAGGATAATAGGATACATACCTTTACAGTGTGTTATGACTGAGTTTGTCAATAAACAACATTGAATCCGGAAAAGGATAACAAATAGGTTTACTAACTCTTGGTATAAAGAATGTAATAAAGAGAATCAAACACGCAGTTCTTCAAAAACGGTAATGAATACTCTGTAAGCAAGACAAGCTATGACTGCTAACCCAGTCTATTTTATATCTTCAGTTGGACAAATTCAACTTCCTTGTGCGGGAAATGTCCTTCTTTACAACACTTAGGGTATTAGCACTATGTGAAATTCAAACAGCCTTGTCCAGATCCAAGTATTTGTCAATCTTTTTGCTTTCTTTTATTTGCAAAGAGTGGACCTGGGAGTGATGGCAATGAAGGGATACTCCGCATTCCCCCAAAACCTTTGCAGAGTAGCAGTCAATATATTCTACACCTCTAGCAAACTAGGCAACTCTGCAGAAGGGTAAGACCCCACTATCCCAATGAATGTTCTGAATATGACACTAAAGAGCCTTGCAGAATATAGAATACTCTTTCATTGCCATCACTCCCAGGACTACTCTAGGCCCGAGCGGGTCAAATAGATCAGTTTGACATTTAAACTGAGAGCAAACAAATGACTCATGCTACATTGACATAGAACTGTTTGATCATTTAACTGTATATAAACAAATGACTGATGTTTAATTGAATTGTTAGTGATATACCGCTATACTTAAAACCATTTAACTTTATTGACTTATGATAAATTGAATTGTTAGAATAGATTATTTAACAGTATTTAATATATATGCAAAAACACAATTTGGCATTATATAATCTACAATGGTTGATATGCCATAAAACCCAACCAAACCAAATCATATATATTTAATATATATGTATAAAAAGGATTTGGCATTATATAACCTCGAATGGTTGATATGCCACAAAACCCAACCAAACCAAATCATATATATTTAATATATATGTATAAAGAGGATTTGGCATTGAATAACCTACAATGGTTGATATGCCATAAAACCCAACCAAACCCATGACTCTTATTGTTATTGATATTAACAGAAGAAGGCATGAACGCATATGTTCAAATGTTCTGCCCTGTCATCATTTCATATGAATAATAGACCATTCTGTTTTTCATAGTGAGGAAAGGAAGTGAATTAAAAAAAAAAACATGTGACATATCAAAAAGAGAGAGAGAGAGAGAAAGAAAGAGAGAAAAGCAAATATAATAAGAAAGAAAGGGAAGAATGAGTAAGTGATTGCACTATACATCAGATGCTTAAGAAATAGCAAGAAGGAATAAAAAAACACAAAGAGGAAAAAAAAAAGAAAAGAACAAAAGAAATGGAAGAAAGAAAGAAAAAATGAGAAAAGAAAAAAATGAAGAACACTTTTAAAAACTTATCTTGCAAGTTTAGTTTTAAACAAAAAAAGATGATATTTAATGAGATCTAAGAGCCAGCAAATTATCCAGTGCTAATGAAAGTTTTGGAAATTATTCACTTTCCTGTGCCTTTTCATTCTCCTAGACTGGTTTACCAAGGCTAATAAGCCAAGACTGGCTTATCTATACATACCTGCAAGAAAGAAGAAAAGGATTCATACCTTTCCTAAGGACATTAAAACAAAAGTGAAATCCAAATGGCATTGTCCAGGATTTGAACTTGGTCCATCAAATCCATTTCTGAAGACAATAATCATTAAATTTCATGCAGCTATAGAATACACATTCTTTTAGCCTTAAAATAATCAACCCTAAAAACATACTGAAGAACATTCTAGAAATTTTGGATCAAAACCACATTAGCATTAAAGTTACAGTTCTATATTTTTCAACCAATCAGCTAAAAACATAGAATAAGAACATTCTAGAAAATCCGGATTAGAAACTAATAAAAAGAAAATTTTTTAGGCTCTAAAACAAATAAGTAAAAATACGAATCTGATTGGTCAAGAAATGTCTACGCGCTTAAATTTTAGGACCTGCAATAAGACTCTTTTTTGATCCACGACTAAAGTATAAAAACAAAGAATTTAATCAACCAGGTCATTCAATTCATTTCTTCCACGGCCAAAAATTCATTCTGTCTACTACCCAAAAAGACTTTTCATTAGAGGTCATGACCGAGCCGCAGAGAGCTGCCATATAGACTCCAAGGGAAAGGCTTGCAACTTTCTTTCATCAATGCGACATGTTGTCGCCAAAATCTTAAGAAAAAACACAGTGCAGACTTAATGAAAGCAAAGACCCACAGTCATGGTCCATCATTCATATGCACACACACACATACCCTCATATGTAAGTAAAGACAATTATTTTTATCCAATTTACGTCGACCAACCATGGAACCATTTACTTGATAGACTTTATTAGCATGTAAACACATACACACGTGTGAACAAACCTATTTTCATTTAACTGGCTATAACTGTATTTCTACAAAGGCCACTTGCACATTATGTTTTTCATTTATTTTTACTCCTGTTTTGTTATGAATATTAAATTGTTTGTTTCTTAATGTCCATTGTTGTCATATTCCATTTGTTTTACGTGTTTGTAAAAATTTGTGTTGTATTTGTGGTGGAATTAATCATGAAGTAATACCTGTAAAATACGGACGAGGACTCACTCTCACTCGCTACATGCACCCACTACACATCCTACCACTTATTCATTAACAGATAAAAAATAAACTGAACATTAAATCCGAACTGGTCTAATTACCCTCCTTTATTTATTAGTGTATTTGCAAGGAACCGAGTAATGAATGATAATAAATAAATAATGATGCACAAAATTTTTTTTATAAGAGCAGATGGAATTTAAAGAGTGTTTTTTGTTATACCTAATAAAATTTCTTTGTAACTTTATGTTCCAAAATCCAAAACAGAAAACTATAAAAAATGGAATTTCCACTCTGAGCTTGTTTTATTCATTGAATTATGTTGCTGAGTTGAGAATGAAATGAAATAAAAGAAGGGAAAAGAAAGGAAGGAAGAAGAGAGAGAGAGAGAGAGATAAGTAAAAGAAAGAAATTAGGTATCATATTTACCAACCCCTCCGCTCGGGCAGGATATGACACAAGGTCAATTTTTAAGCGGAGTTTAACAGGTTTGAATTCAGAGTTTTCCTTCTCCTCGACTAGTTGCATCACCAAGGCTGAAGAACCCAGTCTGTCCTACTATTTACCCCTTAGCTGGAGGGAGGATAATTGGATTCATACCTTTCCCAAGGGTATTAGTGCTATGTGAAATGCAATCAGTCTTGTCCAGGATTTGAACTCGTGTTGCCGTGTCCATTTCCTACGGTGATAACCATTACACCAAATTAGGTATGTTTATTTTAAAAACTTTTTTGGAGTTGAACTTTAAAAAAAAAGTGATATTTCATAAATAATCAAATTGTTCCAAAAGTCAACAAGTCATTCAATTTAAATAATCTTTGCTACTTATTATCATAAAAATTTAACTGAATATTAAATCTGTACTACTTGAAGCTATTTTGCTGTGTGCAAAAAATTATTGATATTTGATTGCAATACTTGAAACCTTTTAACTGTGTGCAAACAAATGATAATATTGAATAGAATTATCAGTGTTAAGTAGTAATACGTGATCTTATTTAACTGGACAAACAAATTATCAATATTATTAACAGTGTACTAAGAAATGATAAATATGTAATTAGATGGGAATGCTTGATAAATAGAATTACTAATATAAAAAAGCGATACTACAAACCTTTTAACTGTGTAAAAAAAAAAAGAGCTCTGAGTCATTTAAAAGTAAACCTTACCTAAATTAAGGTCATTTGGCATTGTTCATGACAAAGTAACAATCTTTTGGCATCGTTTGCTACAAAGTAACAATCTTTTGACATTGTTTGCTACAAAGTAACAAGTCTTTTGGTATCGTTTGCTACAAAGTAACAAGTCTTTTGGCATCATTTGCTATAAAGTAACAAGTCTTTTGGAATCGTTTGCTACAAAGTAACAAATCATTTGGCTTTGTTTGCTACAAAGTAACAATTGTTTTTGCATCGTTTGCTACAAAGTAACAAGTCATTTGGCATTGTTTGCTACAAAAGAACAAATCTTTTGGCATTATTCCTTACAAGTTGTGTATCTCCTATGTTTTCATTGAACAATATCTGAGTTATAGTGAGAAGAGATCTACAGTATGGGCAACTGTGAATCATCCATATTCTTTCAAGACTGTTAGATGTCAGATGAATTGTTATATATATATATATATATATATAGAGAGAGAGAGAGAGATAATCCTTGCCGTTTAATCTTTCATCTGTAATACAACAAAGATCTATGTTTTAACCGTGGAATCTACTCATCATCTCTAAACTTGTTCTATTTCTCTTGTGTATTTTATTTTTTCTAAAAGTGTTGCCTTCCAGAAAATTTCTTTCTTGATTATTACTATTCTCAAGTTGATTTGCACTTAACTATTTTTTTTTTATTTTTACTTTTTTTTTCTTTTGTTTCTTCTTGCTTGTCTTAGAATGTATTTTATTATCCATTTTATTTAAATTCTGTTTTATTTATTTATTGCTTTTTATGACAAAATAATGCAAGGTGTTATTTTTTGACTATCATGGGAAAAGATATGAAAACACTAAGAAAACAACAACAAAAAAGCAAAACTTTTGAATTGTTTATCAACTATCAATTATTCATAGATTTAGTTTGGTTTTATGGCATATCAACCAGTGAAGGTTATTTAATGCCAAATCCTCTTTATACATATATATTAAATATATACATATTTACCAACCCCTCCACTCGGGCAGGATATGACACAAGGGGATTTTTTAAGTGAAGTTTAACAAGTCTGAATTCAGAGTTTTCCTTCTCCTAGACTAGTTGCCTCATCAAGGCTGAAGAATTCAGTCTACCCTACTATTTACCCATAGCTGGAGGGAGAATAATTGGATTCATACCTTTCCCAAGGGTATTAGTGCTATATGAAATGCAATCAGTCTTGTCCAGGATTTGAACTTGTGTTGCCGTGTCCATTTCCTACGGTGATAACCATTACACCACAGGCACCTCCATATATATATTAGATATATATGATTTGGTTTAGTTGGGTTTTATGGCATATCAACCACTGAAGGTTATTTTATACCAAATCCTCTTTATAAATATATATCAAATATATAGGATTTGGTTTGGTTGGGTTTTATGGCATATCAACCATTGTAGGTTATTCAATGCCAAATCCTCTTTATACATATATATTAAATATATATGATCTGTAAACAGTTTTTGTTGATAACCTTTTTGAATGAGCTTGAGCTCATTTTTTGCACTTAGTTAAACGGTTTCAAGTATTTCTATCTAACACAAATAATTCTGTTAAGTATAAATCATTTGTTTGCACATTGTTAAATTGATATACCTATTTGTACGTAATTTCATTTTTAAAAGTGTAATTTAGTTGCAGACTAGTATTGCTTTTGTTTCTACACAGTTAAATGGGGGGGTTCTCATGGTGTAATGGTTAAAGCGATGGACTGCGGAATCGTAGTACGTGAGTTCGTACTCCAGTCGTGCTATTACGTTCACAAATACCCTTGGGAAAGATATGAACCCCCTTATCCTCCCAGTTATGGGTTAAATAGTACCACTACTGTTCTTCCAGGAGAATGGCTTTGGCATTAAATAACCTACAAAGGTTGATATGCCATTAAATATAGAAACCAAACTAAAAAAAAACAAAAAAGTTAAATGGTTTCAATTATTGCTATCCAACACTGATAATTCGATTCAATATTAATCATTTATTTCCACACAGTGAACTGGTTACAAGTATTGCTATTTAACATGAAGCATTCTTTTCAAAACTATTCATTTATTTGCCCTGAGTCAAATGGTTCCAAGTATTACTATGTAATACCAGTAATTAAGTTTAGGCTCACAGTTAAAGTGTTACAAGTATTGTTATTCAACACAAATAATTCTAATCAACATTAATCATTCATTTACACACTGTTAAAAGGTTCCAAGTATTTCTCTGTATCACTAACAATTTAATCAAACATCAGTCATTTGTTTACACACAGTTAATGACAACAATAGCAATAAAAGAGAAGTCCACATTTCCCAAAGCTCCATAGCTTGAGCCTCACCATTTGATTATTTAGTATCATATCAAGGACACTGGGAGGAGGGGCTCTTAGCCCTCTGTAGAGATGCAGTCAGTGTATTCTACAGCTTCATCCGACTAGACCATTTACATATATATATATATATATATATATATAGACGATGATGATGATTGTTATAACTTGACAGATGAGAGCCATTTTTACCACCAATACTATAACTCAAACATCCTGGCTTGAATTATGTACAGGATTAATGGGATCCACCTGTGAAATATCATTTTTTAATGAATCTTCATGTTTCTTTTCACTCTAAAACTTGATTTGCACACTTTATCGCAAACAACACATGTATTACCATGAGGACAAGAAGGAATGAAAAGTTTATAAGGTTCTTGATGTTTCAAATTACTATGGGATTTGACATGGTTAATATATCAGGCCTTTGATAACAGACAATGATGGTGGAATTTGCATATGTGGAATATACATATATATATATATATATATATACATACACACAAAGACACGTGTGTGTTTATATGATCTCTCAGATATCAAATACCCTCCTCCCTGTAGATAATGCAACTTTTAAATATATATACGCACACACACACACACACATATATATATATATATATATATATAAAAAGGAGTATCTTGAGTATGATACTAAACTGCTTCAATTCCGTAGCCCTGAGGAGTATGAAGTATCCCTTCATTGCCATTACTCCCAGATCCACTCTGATCTCTAGTGTTAGTACCTGTTAGTATACCATTTATCTATCAAATAGACCTTCGAAAATTGTTAGCATTAGATAGGAATATTTGACACCATATATAACTGTGTGCAAATTATTTGGTATCAAAGTTTGGCATAAAATAACCCATGAAGGGTTGATGTGCAGTTTACCAAAGAAACCAAACTAAAATATATGTTCATTCATCTGTGTATTTATAAATTTGTTAATATCAGATAATGACGTTTTGTTAAATACCAGACAATTGTCACTGACTTTATCATCAACAGCAAAAATTTTTTAACACTTATCTAAAACTTGTTATATTTCTTTGTCCTCCCATCTTTTTGACTGTTTTTTTTTTTTTTTTCCCCTTTATCAGAATCTTTTCTTTTTCCTGCTTCCTCCATCACACCAAGACCACATTGGCAATTTTCGCACTTTTCGATAGATACAATCACCAGATGTTATCGTAAGCATTCTCTTTTTCTCAAACTGCTCAGCGATCAGTCTATCTATTCCTCAACTGCCTAGCAGGTAGACAATCTCTATATAAACAGGATACATTCAGTTATCAACATCTTTTTTTTATTTGTTTATCTATTTGACAAAAGGCGGCGAATTTTGAGCAAGCGACTCCATCATCTCAAAGCTCTCATATTTCTTTGACACCACAGATCCTTCTCCCACAACCTCCCCACCTGCCGTAACCATTAAAAGTGATGTCAAAAACATAGAAAAAGTTTTTAAAAAAATAAACAAATTACAAATGCAGGCAAAACAACGGAGGCTGTGTATTTTTAAACTTCACTTTCGGCTTTGTTCTAAGCTGTGCCATTTTCATTTGGCACGTTTGAACCTCAACCGGCATTGACGGCTTTGTTTTTGTCGTTTTGAAACTGTTTATTTTGCTTCTGTTTGGATGAATGAAAATCTTTTAGCATTTTTTTCTATTTGTTCTGTTCTGTTCTTGATGAAGCTGAAGATTAATGGCAGCCTTGAAGCTGATAACCAACAAGAGAAAATTCCTCGGATACTTATACAAGGAGATTGTATTCTCAGAGAGCTGATTCGGTTTCTTTGTTTAATGGCACATCAACCTACGTGGGTTATTTGTTAATAAAACAATCTTAGCAGAAGAACAGTAGTAGTACTGTTTAACCCATATATAGAGGGATAAGGGGTTCTTATACCTTTCCCAAGAGCATTAGTCTAAAAGTGAATGCAATAGTTCAACTGGAGTTTGAACTTACTATGATGTTGCTCACCCGTATGTTAACTACTATGCAATTAGGACTCCCTCATGGATATATATATATATATATATATATATATATATACACACATGATGAAAAATTGAAAAACCAAGTAATCCAAATTGATAAATTTATTGTGAATGAAAGTCAACGCTATTACGTTTTGGTTTTAATAAACCATCATCAGGACTTTAGAATTGATGATAACAAGTATTGTTAGATCAATAATGGATGTTTAACAACACTCAGTATCATCTTTTCTAAAGTCCTGATGCTGGTTTATCAAAACCGAAACATTATAGCATCGACTTTCTTTAAAAATTAATGCAACACTTTGGATTACATCGTTTTTTTCAATTTTTCTCCATACTGTCGGATTCTTTTCTATTATTTACTTCTATGTAGAAAAATTGATAACACTGATCCAAGTGGAAGGAGAGATTTATTGAGAGGTCGACACTGTAGCATTTCGGTTCTACTGAACCATCATCAGGACCGTAAGGGGGTGATATTAGTGATTTTAAGTCAACGATGGATGTTTAAAAATGCAAAATACAAAAACCTAGGGGAAAATTTGTATAATAAGAAAGAGTTGGCCGTTTAATTGGTGAATCAGCATTTGTTGTTTTAAATTACGTCATTTAACTTATTAGGAATATTGTATAGAATTTATGTTACGTTTGTTTATCGAGAAAGATTTTGAGTCATGAGGAAGAAAAAAAAAATCTCTCCTTCCACTTGGATCATTGTTTTCAATTTTTCTACATATTGTCGGATTACAATTCTTTATTTACTTTCCATATATATATATATATATATATATATATATGTATAGGAGAGAGTGAGTGAGATTGCAGTTATGCACACAATATTTATGTTGCTTAAGTTTCATGTTCTGAGAATTCATTTTTACTTATTGCGGACTTTTTGTCCTCACCTTGGTAGTTTTTGTGTTGTTTCTTCTTCACTATATTTTAGCTAAATTTCACCTCTAGCCTTCTTCAGGTGATTAACTGCCAGAAGGCCAGAGGTGAAATTTGGTGAAATTTGGCCAAAACGTAGTGAAGAAGAAACAACACAAAAACTACCAAGATGAGGACAAAAAGTCCGCAATAAATAAAAAATTCATTCTCAGATTAAGAAGCCTCATCTCAAAATGATTCCAACTAAAGATAAGTTTCATGTTGTTTTCTAAAGATTGCTAAAAACACATGAAACTAAAATAATAGACTTAGAGAACATGGGCTGGAGTTTGAACTCATTGGCTTTAAGGATGCAGTCCAGTACTTTCATTTGGCATTACAACATGGAGACTCCTCCATAGAGAGCTGAAGGTAGTTCCTTATATAGACGAGAAAATGAAACCAGTACAGAAAAACAGATTGATATGTTTCTGCAGAAATAATTCTATCATGTAAAAACGAAATCAACACATAACCAGTGAGAAAGCAGTATACCACATTTCCTTGAATTTTTTTTATTCTTATTTTATGAAACGGGAACCATCAACAAAGCACTCTTGGAGTAATGGTTATCATCATAGGAAATGGAATCAGTGGAAAGAGTTCAAACCCTGAACAAGGCTGTTTGAATTTCACTTTGCACTAATGTCTTTGGGAAAGGCATGAACCCATCTTTTCTTTCTCCATTTTATGAATAAAAAATAGAGCAGGCTTGATTCTTTAGCCTTGGCATGATAACCAGTCTATGAGATAGAAAACTCTGAATTCAAACCTGCAGTTATCTCCTTAAAAACCAACCTCATGTCACATCCTGCTTTGGGCAGATGAGCTCTGAAAATACAAGGGTTGGCTGAAAAATTCATAGGGTCACATTCCATGAGTATATCTTGGTCAACAGGTGTCTGTTATTTGTCAACTCAGTTCTAATGTCAAACGGGCATCAAGTCAAATTTTTGTACCAACACATGATGAGGGTTCATTTAAATTTACAAGCCTCCCGCAAAACAGCCGCAGTATGGATGACCAAAAAGAACATGATCTGATATCATCAATAATGGCAAAAGTATATCTGCTGCATAAAAATACTGTCACATAAAAGGCAACATTTCATGTATAAATATACATAAAGATACATATATATATATATATATATATATATATCAAATCTGCCGTGAGACGCATGTATATCATACACACACACATTCTAAAGATAACTATACAACTACAGACAATAATATGCAAATATAATCTACACAAACATATACATACACGCACACACACACACACACACACACACAAAGAGTTATACACAAATTTCAATGTAAACATTTGTCTGACTGTATTTTTCAATTTTTTTGATTTCTCCAATATTTATTTCTTTCTCTGCCTAATGAGTGTCGTAATAAAGACGGCAAGAAACGATTGGTCGCAGATGAGCTTCCATGCTATATATATATATAAACTAATATATATTTATCATTTTATATATATATATATATATATATACACAAAGGAGCATTTAAAAGTTCTTGACCTGACAAGGAAAGGAATCTATATACTCTTCCAAAGAGTCATCCTGAAATTCAACAAACTTGGAACATTTTTTCAAATTTCTCTATTCCCAAAGGAGTCAGTAAAACAGCATTCATAAATCCATAAACTTCAATCCCCAAAGAGGTTTGATATTATGTCTAAAAACTGGTGATTAATCATTATAAATATATATATATATATACATACATATCTTGTGTGTATGTACATATTTTTTGCATATGTTAAGAGATGCGTAGACGCAGCATACATCTTGCAATGTTTGTGCAAATTTGTGCTGAGTCTTATTCATAATTTTTTGCAAGTTTTTTCACGTGACATTGAAAAGTGTGAAGAAATTGATGTTGTTGCCAAATTTGAGGACCGTAGAGTTTGACTTGAAAATGAATAGTAAAAAAAAACAACAACAAAACAATGCAAGAACAGACAGCATTCTGTAAAGAAAAAAAAAAGAAAATTTAAACAGAGCACCAAACTGTGAAGCAACATTCCAAGACTGTTAGAAAAACTAGTCAACACAAAACAAAAACAGGGAAGTACACATATTCCCACCGTTAAAAATAAGTGAATCTAATCTATAAATGGCGTTTTCTAGTTCTGTATCTTTCTGTACATTTAAAGACTGTAAATTTTTTATTCCTAATAACATTATGCAAAAACATTGTCAGTTATTTTTCTTAACAAATAGTTCTTTGATCTTTTGCTTTTTACTCCAATACTCAGATCATGGTGGACCAGAAGTAAAGAATAAGCCTTCAGTGAAATTCAATCCCTGATCACTAATGATCTCTCCTAAGGAACCTGCCAATCCAAAAACAGCTCCCTTATCAATTAAGCTTAAAAACCACAGAAATAGAATCACAAATCTACCTATACAATGTTCAGGGTAAAACGGGAAACTGCATCTGGTAGTTAGGCTTCAATTCTGGAGAGTGTAGAGTCATTGCTTTATTGTCATTACTCTCAGGTCCACTCTGACCTGAGGTGGTAGTACTTTTTAGAGCCCCATATGAATTAACCCAACCCTGTTTGAGATAATGATTAAACTGAGATATATATATATATATATATATATATATATATATATATATATTTACCAACCCCTCCGCTTGGGCAGGATATGACACAAGGTCATTTTTTAAGCCGAGTTAACAGGTTTGATGTCAGAGTTTTCCTTCTCCTAGACTAGTGGCCACACCAAGGCTGAAGAACCTAGTCTACCCTTCTATTTTACCCATAGCTGGAGGGAGAATAATTGGATTCATACCTTTCCCAAGGGTATTAGTGCTATATGAAATGCAATCAGTCTCGTCCAGAATTTGAACTCATGTCGCTGTGTCCATTTCCTACGACGATAACCATTACACCACAGGCACCTGAGATATATATATACACACACACACACACACACACACACACATACACACACACACACACACAAGAATCATTCAAAAAATAAGGATTTTTTTTTAAAAAAACAACATAAATTGGTTTTTAGAGAATTTTTTTCCATAAATGTAATTGCATTGTTTGGATTTGCTTATAGCAAAAATTATTTTAATTGCACAAAAACATTTTTGGGAGGCTATTCAAAATGACAGCAAGTCAAATGGAGTGCTCCTAACTTGAATAGAAGTCTGGCAAATTTTCAGTTTGGTTGGGTTTAATGGCATATCAACCATTGTAGGTTATTTAACACCAAATCCTCTTTATACATATATCAAATATATGATTTGTAAGCACATTTTATTGATATCATTTTTAAACAAGTCTGAGATCATTTTTTTACACACCGTTAAATGGTTTCACTTATTTGTATCTAACATAGATAATTCTATTTACTGTTAATCATTTGTTTGTACAAAGTTAAATGGTTTCAAGTATTTTTATGTAACAGTAAAAATTTAACATAAGTCATTTGTTTGCATTCAGTTAAATGGATATACATACATGATTTTTAAGTGAATAGTTTGGAGGTAATTTCATTATTTTAATGAGTTACAAGTAATTAGTTTGTATATTAGTATTGATATTCTTTCTACACAATTAAATGGTTTCAATTATTGTGATCCAACACTAATAATTCAATTCAATATCAATCATTTGTTTACTGACAATGAAATGGTTACAAGTATTGCTATTTTAGACTATTAATTCACTTGCACACGGTCAAATGGTTCCAAGTATTGCTATGCAATACCAATAATTCAATTTAAGCACACAGTTAAAGAGTTTCAAGTATTGCTATTTAACACTAATAATTCTATTCAACATTACTCATTTTATTTGCAGTTAAATGGTTCCAAGTATTTTCATGTAATACTTAATAATTCAATTTAACATCAGTCATTTGTTTGCACACAGTTAAATGGTTCCAAGAATTGCTATGTATCACTTACAATTAAACAGTCATTTATTTACCAACCGTTGAATGGTCAAGCAGTTCTATTTCTCACATTCATTTCAACATCAGTCATTTGCTTGCACACATTTTAAATGTCAAACAGTTCTATTTGACCCATAGATAGGACCATATGAGGTATTACCACTCCGGGTCAGAGTGGGCAAAGAAGCAATGGCAATGAAGGAGTACTCCGCATTCCTCTGAGATTCAGGACTTGAACCTCACCATCATATTGTTTAGTGTCATATCCAGGACACTCATTGAGGTGGGGGGGTCTTAGGCTTCTGCAGAGATACAGTCGGTGTCTTCTACAGTACCAGTCAATTGGGCTCCTAATTTTTGGTGCCAGAGAGAGCAATTCAAGTGAAATTTACAGAAGAATATGTGATGTATCCAGAAAATCATGTTTCAGTCAAAAAATGTTTACAAATGGGCAAAGTATGGGTTTGTAATGGAGGCCATATGTAATATTACAGACGGGCACTGTCGTCAATCAGTGAAGGTGTCACGAGACTAGCATGTACGGGCAGAATGACCTGCAAAGTTAAACGTGATTTTAAAATAATCACTGATGTATAATCACGTGTTTCACTGGTGACATCAAACATTCAAGGATCTTCGATTTGTTCTCCAAAATCTCTATATAAGAAAACAAGTAACAAGATTTTGGCAGAGTTGAAGGCAGTTGTCAAAACGGGTGTGTTAAAGGTTCTGGAGACCCCGACCCGTCCTACCCCAGTATGCTACGACCTATCTGTCAGGCGTGTGTCATACAGCCAGCTCTCACCAAAACCCCGTCACCACCGAGATGAAGGGAGAAGAAGGACGCAACTAAAATGAACTTTTCGAGTTGCAGCGATCATAGCTGAATAAAAAAAACGACTGCTATATTTTCTTCCCTTACCTTCGAGTTTGAGTATTTCTTTTTCTGCGGACTTCTTTCTTTAGAGCACAGAACATTGGTCCTATGGTACATATGGAGAGTCTTTTCACTCTGACTCTCCAGTCAAGAAAAAGTTCTTGATGTAGTAGTCAGTAAATAAGGTCATGCTGACAATCTTGATGGACATGAAAGGACCCATCACAGCTGATTTTTTTCAAAAATGAGCAGCCGTAGACAGTGCTTCCTATTGCTAAGTCTGTCGGCAATATTTCACCTTAATTATTGAATGACCCTAATATATATCATGCAGTTAGTGCAAAGTCATTTTCAAGAGGCAAAATAAATAAAAGGAAACAATGTATTTTCTACTGAAGTACATAAACCTCTGCCATCACGACAATGAAGCAAGAGTTTATTTCTAAAAGCCAGTATCCTTGGATATGTTGTTATGCAGCTAGTGCTGTTCTAGAAGAATAATTTCGTTTTGGGGGGAGGGGGTTGTTTGGATTTTCTTTTAATAAAATCATGAACACTCTTATTATGGAAAAATAGGACTCATTTCACTATTTAAGCTTTGGCTAGAATAATAATGAAAAATAACTAGACTAGAAGATAATAATGAACGAACAAAAGAAAAAAAAGAAAGAAATACTAAAGAAAAGAAAACAAAGTAAACAAATAAATATACAAGCGGAATCATTATTGGTAAGGCTATAGAACAAAGATGAATTGAAAAAACAAAGATGGTTACTTTTATTTTGTCTGTAGAATAAATTTAAAGTCAATACAATTCCTTTGTATCAAACTGTTTTTATCATTGCATTCTTTCCATTTAATGGTTGTCTTAGATCAGAGGTGAAAGCAATGAACTTTAGATGATGAGGTCCTTAATTCAATTCCAGATTTTCAATGAATTTCTTTTTTTAATAACATCAACTTGGGGAAAAAAAAACTTGACTTCCAAACAAGAACAGGTGGAATTTTTCAGGCAGTTAAACAGACATACAAAACTCATACCAGTTACACATAATAAATATATATATATATATATATATATATACACACAATTTTTATTGAATCTGTTTTTCTATCAACAACAATGTATCTTTAAATGAAACACAGAAATATGTCCTCCGACAAAAGATTTTAACATAAAAATTGAGGACACTCTTGTTGTTTCCCCTCATTCAGAAAAAAATTTGTTCTTTTTTTGCTTTTTTTTTTGTCATAATCTTTGTTTTCCTTAATAAAACAATAGTTTAAGAATTCTTTGCATGTTTCAATTTTTAGGTGTGTGTAAAAATTCCCATCATCCTCCCTTTTAGAAATACTGAATACACAGTAGAAAAGTGTTTCTTGTTTTTTTTTTATAATTTAAAAATAGTTAGAAATTATTGTACACACCTAATAGTTTACAAAGAGAATTGTTTTTTTCTGGAAGGATATGTTCAGGTTATTAATTTAAGTTTAAATCATTTCTGGTTCAAACAATATGATCCTTACCTTGCTGTAATCCCTGAGACTGGATCACACAATTTTTTAATCCAAATTGCTGATTGTTGCCGTTCTGAATAGAAAAAAAATATCTGATACACTTTCAGGCAGAAATAAATAAAGTATTTACTTAAAGAATTTTGATGGTTATAAGTACTATATATATATATATATATATATATATATATATATATATATATGTGTGTGTGTGTGTGTGTGTGTGTGTCTAGTGAATGAATAAATCACTATACAAACTTTTTTTTTAAGGAAGTGCTCAAATATTGGGTGCCCAGTCAGCTGGGGCTGTAGAATACACTGACTGCATCTTTGCTGAGGGGTAAGACCCCCAACAACTGTCCTTCATTGACACTGCTCCCAGATCCACTTTGCCTGGAGTGGTCACACCTGATAGGGTCCTATCTATGGGTCAAATAGAACTGTTTAACATTTAAACTGAGTGCAAACAAATGACTTATACTAAATAGAACTGTTTGATCATTTCACTGCATGTAAACAAATGACTCATGTTCAATCGAATCGTTAGTTATATATAGCAATACTTGGAACCATTTAACTTTAATTTATGCAAAACTGAATTGTTTGAAATAGAACTGTTTGACATTTAACCATGTGTATCTACAAAATGTGTTTAGAAATCATATATTTAATATATATGTAAAAAGAGGTTTTGGCATTAAATACTCAACAATGGTTGATGTGCCATAAAACCAAACCAAACCAATCAAATATTGGCCAGGTAAGCTGGATAAATCATGAAATAAAGTTAAAAAAAAAAAAAAGGACATATATAAAATTTCTCAACTTTATAAAAACAGGAAAAATTCCTGCTTACAATCACTATTATCCATAATTTTCACACTAGCTAAATTTATTAGTGATTGACTGATTGATTTTAATGGCATGGCAACTCATCTGGGGTTATTTTATGTCTATAGGTTACAGAACTGCATAGATTATACATTTAAATAAACCTTTTTTGGATAGTTTCTTAAGATTTGGTTAGTTATGGCATATCTTAGTTTTACCGGTTATTTAATACCAAATCCAATTTGTACATATATATACTAAATATATGATTTGTACATGCATAATTTGTAGAGAACATTTTTAAAAGAGTCAGGGTTCATTTGCTTGCACACAAATAGTTTAAAAGAAATTTCTATCTAGCACTGATATGGCCAAGTCGGCTGAGGCTGTAGAATACACTGACTGCAGTGGGGTAAGATTCCCTAATAAGTGTCCTAGATATGACACTAAACAATCTGATGGTGAGGATCCAGTATTGCTGGAGCTTTGGGGAATGCAGAGTACCCCTTCACTGCCCAGAGTGGTGGCACCTGATAAGGTCCTATCTATGGGTCAAACAGAACAGTTTAACATTTAAACTGTGTACTAAACTGAATTGTTTGAAATAGAACTGTTTGATCACGTAACTTTATGTAAACAAATGACTGATGTTTAATTTGAATTGTTAATGATACATAGCAATATTTGAAAACATTAAACTGTGTGCAAACAAATGATTGATAGTAAATAGAATTAATTGTATTAGATAGAAATACTTGAAACCATTTAACTGAGAGAAAAAAATGAGCCCAGGCTCATTTTAAAATGTTATCAACAAAATGTGTTTAGAAATTTTTTATTTAATATATATGTATAAAAAGCATTTAGCATTAAATAATCTACAATGGTTGATATGTCGTCAAACCAAACCAAACGCTAATAGTTCTATTCAATATTAATCATTTTTTGCACACAGTTAAATGGTTTCAAGTATTCCTATATAACACAAACAATTTGATTTACATCAGTTGCAGTGATAAAAAATGTATTCATTTAATTTACTTTCTTTTTTACACTCTAAAAATGTAACAAGAAAAAGAAGCTAAAAATGAAAGATGTGTCTTTTTTTTGGGGGGGATGCCACATATTAATTCAAATGAAATGTACTGATTCATTCTATATCTAGAGTTACAGTGATTAAAAATCAACATATTTTTTCCTAAGAAATATGAAAAATTTCATTTAAAAATCAGTTTTTGAGTTATTGATAAACAATTTCTTTGTTTTATTTTTGCCATTTTTTTTTCCTTTTTTATCCTCAAAAATGTAACACTATAAGAAGGAAAAACAGTAAGAAATTAAGAAATAAAAGCCTGTCCTTACAATTAAGAAAAGCTAAGAAATAAAAATGTAAAATTTTTCGGATAACAATTTCTGTTATTGTTTTACATTAAATAAAAAAGGATTTGAATGGTTTGAAACATTTTCATGATTTTTTTTTAGTTCTACAAAAAAATTTGTTTACAATTAATAATTACAACAATCTTTTAAAAAGTATTAAATTAGAATTTCATCAATGGAATCTGTGTAATATTTAACATGGTAAGGGGATTAAGAAGCACAGAAAAGTTGCACATGCTTTTTGTACTTATTTATGAATAACTGTGAAGAGTTCCACATATCTTTTTAATTTTTGAATTATATCCTTTAATCAGTAAAAATCAAAAACTAAATTTTGTACATTTCCTGATTATAAACATATCAAAGGGTATGCACAGTTTTAATGCTTAATGACATCTCTTTTCTGAGACATAAGTCAACACATACATTCAAAAACAGGCTTGACCTCTTTATATATATATATATATATATATATATATATATATGTGTGTGTGTGTATATATATATATATATATATATATATATATATATGCTTAGTCAGCAACAGCGATTGCACAAAGATACTACAAGCTGCTTTAAACAAATCCTGGAAGCAACATCCCACTAAACAGCAGCTGTATGGCTACCTACCACCCATCTCTAAGACCATCCACATTAGACAAACAAAAGATGCAGGACACTGCTAGAGGAGCAAGGAAAAACTCATAAGTGACGTTTTCCTATGGAACCTTTTACAAGGACATGCAAGTGTAGGATGACCAGCTAGAACTCATATACAACAACTCGCTATGGACACAGGATGTAGCCTGAAAGACCTGCCGGAAGCAATAGATAATACAGATGGATGGTGAGAGAGAGTTAGAGAAATCCGTGCAAACAGCATGACATGATATATCTATATCTATATATATACATATATGTATCCTAATCAGAAAATTCAATTACCAATTTTTAATTATATTATTTTTTTTCTTATTTATAAAGGAAGCTCATTATCTCATATGAAAGTAAGTTTTTATCCTTGTCCCATAATAGTTGTCTCATTTGCACATATATAAATGGCACAAGCATTTTGGGAAAGCAAAAAAAAGCTAAAAATATTCTCATCTTCTCACCCAAATTAAAATTGGCAAATTGATTGTACCCAACATTCAAAAAGTTTTTGGCTTCAAAAAGAAAGAACAGCCAGAAATGAATATTTTTCTTATGGCAATAGACTGCCACGTCTTATGAAAAATCTGAATAAGTTTTTCTCATTTTATAAAAATTGGTAGTGAGTTGTCATAATAAAAACATTCTCCTATGCTCTTCTTTCTGGATGAGGCTTGGAACTTTTTGAACGACCCTTATATATATATGTATATTTACCAACCCCTCTGCTTGGGCAGGATATGACACAAAGTCAATTTTTAAGTGGAGTTTAACTGGTTTGAAGTCAGAGTTCTACTTCTCCTAGACTAGTTGCCTCACCAAGGCTGAAGAACCTAGTCTGTCCTACTATTTACCCATAGCTGGAGGGAGAATAATTGGATTCATACCTTTCCCAAGGGTATTAGTGCTATGTGAAATGCAATCAGTCTCGTCCAGGATTTGAACTCATGCTGCCGTGTCCATTTCCTACGACGATAACCATTACACCATGGGCACCTCCATAAAATCTACCATATATATATATATATATATATATATATATATATATATATATATATATATATATATATATATATATATATATAGAGAGAGAGAGAGAGAGAGAGAGAGAGAGAGAGAAATAGTAGATTTGGTAAATGAAAAGATGTGAAAAAATAAGTGAAAAAGTAGATAAACCAAAACACAGACAACAGATTCAATAATACTTTGTCTTTATTTCATAAAAGACTTCATCAAAATTTCATAAACGACTTTTTCAGAATCTCATAAAAAAAATTCATCAGACACATTCTGATGAAGTCTTTTATGAAATAAAGATGAAATATTATTAAATCCGTTGTCTGTGTTTCAGTTTATCAACTTTTCCATTTATTTTTTCACACATACACACACACACATATATGAGATGCTCTTTGAGTAATGGTTACCATCAAAGGCAATGGACATGGCAACCAGAATTCAAACCCTGGGCAAGGCTGGCTACATTTTACAAAGCACTAATACCCTTAGGAAAGGTACGAATCTATTATTTCTCTAACTATGGGTAAATAGGGTAGACTAGATACATTAGATTTGGTTGGTGTGATTTGATTAGGTTTTATGGCATATCAACCATTGTAGGTTATTTCATGCCAAATCCTTTTCATACATATATATTAAATATATATTGTTTGGTTTGGTTGGGTTTTATGGCATATCAACTATTGTAGGTTATTTAATGACAAATCCTCTTTATACATATGAATTAAATATATGTATGACGTATAAACATATTTTGTAGATAACATTTTTAAACAAGCCTGAGCTCTTTTTTTCACACTGTTAAATGGTTCTAAGTATTTCTATATACGTGACAATCAAAATTTAACATCAGTCATTTGTTTTCACACATAGTTTGTTCTATTTGATCCATAGATAGGACCCTATCAGATGCTAACCACTCTAGTTCAGAGTGGATCTGGGAGCACTGGCAATGAAGGGGAGCTCTACAGTCTCCCCATCTCCAAGGCTGAAACCTCGCCATCAGATTATTTAATGTCATAACTAGGGCACTCGTGGTGGGGGAGGGTCTTACCCCTCTGCAGAGATGCAGTTGGTGTATTCTACAGCCCCAGCTGACTGGGACATATTAGTGTTAGATATTGTGTTCATTATTCTTTAAACAATATGGCTAAAATAAGGTTTACCAAGTCATAATATTTCAAAAGTTTTACAGTATTAGTTCTCGTTTTGATGCATTATGTCCAGTTTATGTCAAAAACAAGGTAACATCAATATTTTTGGAACCTATTAATGACTTAGGGTGGAGTATGACTATAAATGCATGTTTCACTGAATCTGATTGACATCTGGCACGAGTGAATTCTTTTCAGGACAGAGTGTATAAAGGACCTGTCCAAATGATTGCTCATTCCCATTTTCAAGGAGTGTTATTGGAATTTCCAATATAAATGTATTGTTTTGTGCATTAAAATTTATACCAAGTAGTGTGCTTTTATTACGAGTTATAAAGAAGTTTCAATTGCCAAACCTGCTCACAACATAATGACAATATTTGAAAGAGGTTACTTAAGAATAAATTTTCTAGTTTTCATAATTACTGTTTCCAATATTTCGAGTCTCTTTTTGAAGTTGGGTCTATGTATTATTTTTTGTATTTTTGATGAGTATTTTCCTAAGAGAGGTTTGGTTTGATTTGATTTCTTTGTTTTAATGGCCTATCAACAATCATGGGTTATTTAATGCCAAAGCCATGTAGAACAGAAGTAGTACTATTTAACCAATAGCTATAGGGGACAAGGGGGTTCATGCCTTTACTAAGAGTATTAGTCCAAAAGAGAATGTCATGGTACAACTGGAGTTTACCTTGCTTACTATTACGTCACAGTCAAGCACATTAGCCACTATAACACAGCACTTTCTTCCATCGAGGGTATATATATGTGTATATATATATATATGTATATATATATATATATATATATAAGTTTGAATAGCATAAACAGAGAGTCAATAGTGATCGGTGACAGTCAATTTCTTGCCAATGAGATCATTGGACCATATTAAATTGTCTATTTTAAAAGTCATTTTTTTGCAGAAAGGAAAACTTCTGTACTCTAATGGATCAATTTCAGATAGAGAGTTTAAAAGCTGAAGCTATTCAGCTTTAGGTTTTATCTAATTCATTCGGATGGGTTTTATGGCATATCAACCATTGTAGGTTATTTAATGCCAAATCCTCTTTATACATATATATTAAATATATATATAATTTGGTTTGGTTGGGTTTTATGGCATATCAACCATTGTAGGTTATTTAATGCCAAATCCTCTTTATACATATATATTAAATATATATGATTTGGTTTGGTTGGGTTTTATGGCATATCAACCATTGTAGGTTATTTAATGCCAAATCCTCTTTATACATATATATTAAATATATATGATTTGGTTTGGTTGGGTTTTATGGCATATCAACCACTGTAAGTTATTTAATGCCAAATCCTCTTTATACATATATATTAAATATATAGGATTTCCTTTGGTTTGGTTTTAAGGCATATCAACCATTGTAGGTTATTCAATGCCAAATCCCCTTTATACATATATATTAAATGTATATGATTTGGTTTGGTTGGGTTTTATGGCATATCAACTATTGTAGGTTATTTAATGCCAAATCCTCTTTATACTTTAATATTAGATATATGATTTCTATCTTTTATTTTCTTGTCTCAGTAATAAATCATTATCATATTAATGGGTTGCATCTATTTTGAAACAGTTTTGAATGATTTTGTCTCCAAATAAGTAGTGACACAAAATATTTTTACTCTTTCATCCAAGGCATTGTGATCAAGGATTAATAGTATACTATTTTCAAATCTGAAACAAAATAAAACACATTATCATAAGTAGAATTATTAGCAGTCACATGGATCTGATGTTTGTTAAGACACCCTATATATATATGATTTGCTTTGGTTGGGTTTTATGGTATATCAACCACTGTAGGTTATTTAATGCCAATCCTCTTTATACATATTAAATATATAGGATTTCCTTTGGTTTGGTTTTATCGCATATTAACCATTGTAGGTTATTTAATGCCAAATCCTTTTTATACTTACATATTAAATATATCTGATTTGGTTTGATTGGATTTTATGGCATATCAACTATTGAAGGTTATTTAATGCCAAATCCTTTTTTTACATGTATATCAAATGATTTCTAAACACATTTTGCAGATAAAATTTTTTAATGAGCCTGAGCTCATCTTTTTTTTGCTCAAAGTTAAATGGTTTCACATATTTCTATCAAATATGAATAATTATATTTTCTATTAATCATTTGTTTGCACACAGTTAAATGTTTTCAAATATGGCTATTTAATGTTAACATTTCAATTAGACATCAGTCATTTGTTTACACACAGTGAAATGATTAAACAGTTCTATTTCTAGCAATTCAATTTGGCAAAAGTCATTTGTTTCCACCTAGTTTAAATGTCAAAGTATACAGTTTACATATCAAACAGTTCTATTTGGCCCATAGATTAGACCCTATCAAGTGCTACCACTCTGGACCAGAGTGAACCTCGGAGCAATGGCAATGAAGGGGTACTCCAAATTCCCCAAAGCTCCAGCATTATTAGAACCTCACCATCATATTGTTTAGTGTCATATCCAGGACACTTGTTAGGGAAGTCTTAGCCCTCTGCAGAGGTACAGTAGGTGTATTCTGCAGCCTCAGTCGACTGGGCCCAAAAAACTCTGAATTCAAAATCCAGGTGTGTAGGGCTTGTAACTCCATCTTTAAAGATGTATTAGCTAAAAAAAAAAAATTGACTTTGCGTCATATCCTGCCCAAGTGGAGGGGGTTGGTAAATAGGATTAGCTATGGAAACTATAGCACCATCACTGACATGGTGTAGCCACAGCTCCAAGCTCGACAAAGGAGTCTATAGGATCAGAATACTCAAAGTGTTTGGTTCGTCAAATGTGGTTGGTCCACCTCATCTAGGTGTGTTGACAGCACAGATTCTCTTGACTGTCCCTATCAGCATAGCTCTTAGTAAAAACTTTAGACAGCATCCAGTGTCATCAAAGAGCTGATGACAAAGGTTTTGCTGGTCAGCGAACACTGCTAAGTCCAGGAAAATGTTGCTAATAAATTGATCCTTACTTCATAGCAGTGTCAATCATGTCTTGCTGGTCTTACTTGGAAAGTTTGTGAGATGGAAGGTAAGTAAAAGTAAAGTTGGCGACCTCAGTCGATAGTAACCCGAAGACTCCTTTTTCAATAGCTACTACACCGAGGTGTAGGGCAGGGTGCTACTCCATTCCCTGGATTGCTTTACCCTTGATCCTTACTTTATAATGCTGAGTGTTAAGCAAGGTGGCATCAAGTACCATTTTTTGAGTCTTTGGTATGACTTGATCAGGGATTGAACACCAGTCTCCCAGACAATTGGCAAACACTTTACTCATTAGGCCAATGTCAGGTAAGTGGCTATAAATCTGTTGTTTTAGAGGGTGCTGCTTCCAAGGTTTGTTCGAAACAGCACACAGAATTCTTGTATAGTTCCCATCTTGCTTTTGCTCCAAATCTTTCATTAAAGTCTAAGTAGTGCAACCATACAATAGTACTGACAATGCCACTGTTTGGAAGAATTACTGTTTTATTTTATTGAAGAGATCAGATTTCCAACTTGTCAACAGCAGTCCATGCTTTACCTATGCATATGTCGACATTGCTTTCATTAGATGAGATATTCCTACCAAAGTATATGAACTGGTTTACGAATATCAGTAGATGATATATGACTGGTCCACCTAGAAGGGGTTAGATAAAACCCTAGAAAGTGTTATAATATCTATCTTAAAATATACCAACATTTTTATTATCACTTACCCAATTTATTGGTAAGGTTGAGCACAAACAGCTTCATTTCATTGAGGTATTTATCAAACTCTTCATCCATTCGGATATGCAGGGGCTCATGAATGTCCATGATGTTTGGACAAGTAGTGACCAAGAAACACACAATGTAAACCAGAGACGCACTGAAATATATGAAAAAGGATCAATAAGAAAACACGGAAACACATGATTGTAGAGAAAATAAAAATGGGAGAAAAAAGGATAAATAAAAACCTATATTAAGAATACTGCCCTGAAATATTTATGTTATTCCAGGCATCCAGGGCAAAATTAGCATATCCATGTTTAAATCCAAATCTGCTACCAGAGGAGTCGGACCCAGAGGCTCCAAGTTCATTGATTTCTACCCCAGCTGAAAGTAGGCAGGGTTAACATTCTTGATTTTAGTACTTCACTAAACACCCACATTGAGTTGTTATGAGCATTTTCACTACAGTTGATAACACTGGTTGACAAAAAAATTTTGGAAATGGCGTTGAGACACTAAACATCTTTTTGTGCTAATTTGAGAGTGCTGAATCTGAAAATGACTTAACTTTTTCTTGGTGAGTTACTATTTTTACTGTTGAGAAATGCCTCATTTTTGGAAGAATGCCTTTTTTTCATTTGTTTTCTGTAGATATGATATTGACTGCTGGCAATATTTCTCAAGGTAAAATCATAGAAATCTCTCAATTCCTATTTAAACCAACAAATATTGGTCTGCTTTTTGAGATATACAATACAGTCTTTAAAAATAACACGATTAAATATACCAAGATCAACAAGTATTTTCACCAAATCATTTAATAAACTAACGGCAGGAATAAAACCTTTGTGAACATAAAAACTAAAATGTTCTCTTTCTTGATTGTCTGTCATGTTCAATGTTATTTAAGTTTCTTTTGATACTCCAGCAGTTGTCAACCATCATTCGTTTATCCCACCATCCCTGGTAGTGCTCTTCCATTAGAGCTAGTAAATTTTTTAAGAGAGTGTATGGGATAGGCCAACTGACCTCTGAGTGACCCTGGCTAAAGCTCTGGTTGTAGGCCAGCCAGTCACAGGTGAATGACTATAGTTAAAAACGACTTGAAAAAAACTGAAGGTCCTGAATCTTCTGTGCAGGTGAGGAACCACTGGAAACATATATGGTCCTCCGTCCAACATCAGGTGGAAGTAAGCATACTTCAAGGGTTTGAAAGTTAGTTGACTGCAAGACGAAACGATGTAAAGACGTCAGTTTAACACTAGTCAAGAAGATGTTAGGACAGACAAAAATTTACTAGCCCTATTTTGGGGTTGGAATCCGAAAAGGGGTCTCACACCAGTCGCGAACCTGTGAAGACGAAATCAGTAAATAAAGACGTTAGAACTACAACATCTCTCTCCTCGTGACATGTTCTCTTTGTCCAGCTAACGCAGTTGACTCAGCTTTCATACTCTCTTCCTTCCGGCGACTACTCAAAAAGTTAACAAACACACAAAACTCTTTTTTTGGGGGGGTGGGTTTAGTAAACTAAGACAGGGTTTTGTGTGTTTGTCAACTTTTCCCACGGGGAGTTTCAACAGGGTCCGACTACTACTTAAGACGTAGCAACACAGCCATTAACCCGTTCAAGCATGCCGTCGTACAAACTTCTATATGGTACCGATATGTCACAAGATGTGATGGGAGAAGTTTATGAATATCAAACAGAAGATTTTAGGGTTGCATTATTTTGATATCATCTTAACTATCAGTTTTACTAAAGTACATTACTGATTAAATTCATAAGTTAATTTAAATCTTTGAGATAAATTGGGAAAATTCGGTACTTCTATTAAACATTTTTTGACTCAAAAACACTTTTTTCTTATAAAAATAGTTTATTTCAGGTGGCTGACATAAATTGCTCGGCCGACTTGAAAATTGATGGTTTTGTACGACCTTTATTAACTAAATTTTGCAATCAGCCAAGATCATAAATTGATCTTTTTTTCCAAAAATGAGCAATTACAGTTCAGTTAAAACGGTAACTAACAATGAAGAACTAAGGTCATTTTCAGAATCAGAATCACCAAATTAGCTTAAAATGTTTTATCTCAAGGCACCAAAAATCGTCTTGACCAGTGCAATAGTTGTTTGTTTGGTGTTTAATGGCATATTAACCGTTTTGGGTTATTATATGCCAAATCTTATATATATATAAAAGAACAAAATTTATATGTAAATATTCTTGCTTTTAAATGAATTGTTGTGCACAGTCAGTATATTCATGATAAAGAGTACAAGACAAAGGTTAGTAGACAATATTTCTTCACAGACATATGCTTTGTCGTTCCATAGATGTATTTTCTGTTTTATATATATATATATATATATATATATATATATATATATATATATATATATGTATATATACACTAGATTGAGGTTTACAATTTTGTTGTCCGTTTCAACATTCATACTTTATATACAATAGGATCTATTTAGGGTTTTGGTTGATCCTTGGAAGTTGTATTGCTTTTCTTTGTTTTTATGATTTTGTTCAATCTTTTGTGTGTGTGTGTGTGTGTGTGTGTGATTTTATTTTTGATGTTACAGGGTCTCTGGAATGAGATGATGAGGAGTTTGATATTTTCCATAGTTTATATTCAGTGGTCGGTTGTGGATGATTTATTTTAAATTGGGAGGAAGGTTTATGTTCGAAAGAGCTAGTTAGAATGTGTTTTGGCATTTCATTGTTTGCTTTGGTGTTTGGTTTGGAATTTGTAATATGGTTTTCCCCAGAGTTATCTATTTTGGGAATTAGTGGGTGGATCAGGGATCTGTGTATGTGATCTTCCCTTGTTTCAGTAGGAGATTTGGAGTTCTCTGTAGATATATTTTTCGCAGTGGTACAGGTGTTTGTTGTGGGTTCTTTTTGTTTCATTTGTATTTCCGTTTGACAGATTTGAGCTAAGTGTAATTCTTTAAATGTTCTTGGAATTTTGGCCGATCATTTGATGCTATTTGCATTATTTTTTATGAGAGTTCTGTATAAATCAAGTTGATTGTTGTTTTTGCTGATTGGACTCACACTCTGTGCTACATTGACATACAGGGTGCGGAAGCAAAAAGTGGAATAATTCTAAAAATGTTTTGTTTTTTTAATCTGATTAGTCCAATTTTTAAAAAAGAAAAAAATAAATCAAAATTTTCATGATTAGCTCTATTATTCAAGCGCTTTTTCATTAAAATTCAGCACAACTGAGCAAGAGAAGAAATGACAAAAGAATCTATGATTTGCTTAACGCCGAAACTAAGCCAAAAACATTTCCAAAATAATTGGGGGTTCTTTAAGGCTCAAGCTCACACTTTAACCCCTTTGATTACGTTAAATGGGGCGTTTTAGAAAACAAAACAAATTCAACTTCCCATCCAAATATTGATTCGCTTAAGATTGCTGTTGAGGAGGAATGGAATAAAATGTCTGAAGAATTTATTTGGAAGGCCTACAAATCGCTTTGAAGGTATTTTAATGCAATAATTGAAAAAATGACAATCATATTAAGTAAATTCACTGTTTTATGTCTTTTTTCCTATTTTGTTTTTTTACTTTTTGAAATTAAAATCAACCTTGTTTTATAATTGAGTCGTTTGTCATTATATTAGAATATTCCTAATTTTACTTCCGCACCCTATACGTGTTATTATTCATATAGGATTTCACTATTTTCCTTGCGTCTAAAAATGTAATATTTCTTCTCTACTTCAACTCTCTCTTTTGTATTTACTGCGAGTTTGAGAACTTCTACTTTACGATTTTGAAGTGGGCCATAACATCACAGAAGCAACTCAAAACAATTGTTGGGGAAGAAAAGTGAGGATGCAGTGGATCACAATAGAGTAACCATAGGGTTCAACAAATTTCGCTTGGGTTGAAAGAACTTCAACCATCATGCAAGATCAGATGGGCCTAAAACAGTTGGTTCAAAACCAGAGAGGCAAATCAAACCAGGAGTACTATGAGAGTTATCAGGTAAATCCTACAAGGAGTACTTTCAGTGTATCAGGCAAATCCTACAAGGAGTATTGTGAGTGTATCAGGCAAATCCAACAAGGAGTACTGTGAGCGTATCAAGCAAATCCTACAAAGAGTACTTTGAGCGTATCAGGCAAATCCTACAAGGAGTACTTTGAGCGCATTAGGCAAATTCAACAAAGAGTACTCCGAGAGTATCAGGAAAATCCGACATGTAGTATTCTGAGAGTATCAGGCAAATCTGGCGAGTCGCACTTGAAATTTCACACTCTTGTGTGATTCGTCACCTCCAAGATCTTGGCAAAAGCATCTAGAAGTGCCGAATTGTGCCTTATGTTACCAAAATATTGCAAAACTTTTGATTCACTCTAGTATATACATTACGTCAAAGTGGAAATAGTAACAGTTTACGCAAATCTTTTAAACAAAAGATCTTTTTTTGAATTCCCTTGTTTTGGACAACGTTTTGTCATATAAGGTGCTTGTAGTGGAATAGTTACCACTGTAGGAAATGGATACAGTAACCTAAGTTCAAATCTTGGATGAGGCTGTTTGCATCTAATACTCTTGGAAAAGGCATGAATCCAATTGTTCTCCCTTGAGTTGACTGGGCTTTTCAACCTTGGTATAGTGATTAGTGGAGAAGGAAAATTCAGACCTGTTAAACTTCACCTAAAAACTGACTGTGAGAGTGAATAAAATAAAAATAAATTTAAAAAATGCAGAAACTCCCAGAAACCCTAACATGAAGTGGGGCAACGTATGGGCGAAAAAAGAAACCATCCATGGGAAAAAGAGAAATTCACTCTCGTTTCAGCGGGACCCTTCAGACTGAAGGGACGTTTTTCCATCCGGCTGCTAGCAAAGTAGCACGTTTGTTTGACAAGTCACCCCCATCCGGGGGGGGAGGCTTTGCACGCGGGTTGTGTCTGCTGCTAGCGAACCGACATGCCGGAACAAGCGACATAAAATCACCACTGGATATGACCACGCTGAATTTAGACTTACATTAGTCGTCTCCGGGGGTGAATATTTCAACACCTTTTTTGGGAGAAACGACTGTTTTCAAATATTCCAGGAAGACATTCCTCGCAACAGAGAAGCCGGGCGAAAACCCAGACGAAATAAAATTGAAATTCAAAAGGTATATTCTTTCTTCCTTTGCAATCTTCTCAGACAAGAAGGCGCCAGCGAATTAAGACGGGGTAAGAAGGAACCAAAACGGAGTCAGATATCCACAACCAACAGCGACCAAAATATTCTGTAACCCCATATGACCTTGTGTCACAACCAACTTGTGCTGAGGGGTTGGGTAAATATATAATGTATACACAACCAAATTTATATACAGGAGGGGGGGAATAATGGGAGGGACTTAGAGTTAGAAAACATTTAGTTGCTATTCCAAAGATTCATCTCAAAGTTCAATACACTTGGCACATTATTTCTCAAATTTTTTTAGTCTTTCCAAAAAAGCTCATTTATAAAATTCCTCGTTTGGTTAGACAAAGAACTTTTAAGTATCACCATATGTTGGGATAAATGCATTTTTCTTTATTAAACTATAGACTTACTGATGATGCTTCATATATTGGTTAAAGGACGAACTAAGAAACCATTGAATCTCTATTGTAAGAGTAGTCGATGATGATGATGATGATGATGATAGAGTTGCTTTTATCTCGGAGGGAAAAATCCTGTTAATTATTCCCACTATATCAAGAACTTGGGAGATTAAGCAAATGACATTCAGCATGAATGAACACACCATGTAATTATAATTATTCGACTGCAAATTGCTTTATTCTTTAAGAGCATTGTAACCGTATTACTCGAATAAAAATCTTGTAATGTGCAATTTTTGTGGGGTTATAGTTACATATATACAAGAATGAGAATTTTAGTGACACAAGTGAACTATTTATTAATGAAGAGACTAGCATTATTTAAATTTAGTATTTATTTCCAAATACTAGTGATCGATAGATAAGTTTGGTAGAAACTTTTCAAGAACTTTTAAATAACAAGACTGGCATTTATTTAAACGAAGCGCTTATTTCCAGGTAATTACTAATGATAGATAGATAGATTTTGTATAAACTTTTCAAGAACTTTTAAATAACAAGACGGGCATTTATTTAAAGTACTCATTTCCAAGTAAATATGACATTTAGCCAGGATATTGTTCGGTTATCAGTGCGCAATGTTGTTATAGTTTTCAGAAAAATGTTAAACCGAACATTTCCCATTTATTTCAGACTTTTTCCCATTCCTTTTTCGCAATAATAAAAAAGTTTGGAAAAGTTATTTTTAATGCTTTTCTTAAACTGATAAAAAGAGAAAAAAAATCTGATTTTGTTTATGCCATCATACAGCTCATTTACTTATTCAGAACAGATGAAAATATCAAAATCAACGACTCGAAAATAAAAGAAAAAAATTCTTTTTTAAAGTTACTTGAATCAAGGAAATAAATTTAACTTGATTAAATCGGGATATATCTCAAATAAACGTATAATTTTGTTAATTTTTCATCATTCATAATGGATGCCGGATAATGTCAAGTGATGTTTTGAAAATACTGAATATTCAAACTGCCTAAATTTATGAGTTGAATGTCAAAATGCTGAAAAGGAAGAATTTAAGAGATTGGCTTGGTATTTGAAAAATGGAGCTGCATTCAAATTTAGAAGTTATTTCCAACCATTATACCCGCCAATGTTACTTTTGTATCTAAATATTTTTAACTAATGGATCCGATCAACAACGGGTGATTTAGTGTAACTGTCTGATCTGTTTATTTCCCAAATATTTCAGGATTTATATCTTTTCTCGTACGATCATTTTTCTTTCTGTTATATCGTGTCTCTGATTTAATTGAACTACAGATAATGTTCTGAGTCTTTTTTTTTCTTTTCTGGCCTTAGACAGATCGTTTGTTCACATGAAAATCTTCAAAGGATTTTCTTCTTCTTCAGAGATATTTCTTCTTAGTTTATTAGTAGCTGTTTTTGTTTTTCTTAGAAAAGGAATCCATTTTAAGCATAATTTTTACGAGTATTATTGTATTATTCTTTCTTTTTGTGTGTGTCTTAATAGTCTTTATTCGACATATTCATATATGAAGAATAAGCATGTTTATTAAATATTAAGCATTGTTCTTTAAGTAACTGAAGCATCATTAAACTTTTATATTAAGCATATTTATTTAATCTCTACATTAATCCTTTTCATTTATTTATGTATAAAGATCTTTCCGAAGCATCTTTAAAGATATCTTAAGCATATTTAAACTTTTTCATTAAGCAACCCAAGTCTTTTTATATATTAAGCATCTTTATTTAGCATTTTAAATAAACAATTCGCTACACATCTTAAATACCTGATGTAAAGAATCTTGAGTAACTTTCTTTAATATTTTAAAGACTTTTCTCATTAAGTACCTTTGTTGCGGAGACGATAAGTATGTCGACCCGGCAAATGAGTGTAGCCATTAGGTATTTTTTAAACCTGCTATAAGCTGGTGACGGTTATTAGTTCCAGTTTTATCAAGTTATTTTTGGCCGAAGTGCTTTGTAAATATTATTAATTTTAATTCATCCTTTTCTTTTAGCTATAACGAGATGTCAAGGTCGTTCGAAAAAAAAAGGGCTTAGTCAGTTCCGGCCGTACCCGGATATAATTATCCTAAAGCGGGCGTGTAACTTGATATGTTTATGTTTATCGGCAGGTCGCGGCAAGGCCCTCTCCCTAGATAATTGATCGTCCATCAATTAGTAGTAATAATCGGTCCGTAGTTTGCTAGGGAAAGTGACCTTCCTTCCAGATCGGGTTTGCTGACGTGATGGCGTTGGAGTACTTTCGGCAGAAGATGTCGGACTCACCGCTGCCCTCCATTGCTCTGGCTGTATTCACGTTCGGGGTCACCACTTGTTACGGAGACGATAAGTATGTCGACCCCGCAAATGAGTGTAGCCATTAGGTATTTTTTAAACCTGCTATAAGCAGGTGACGGTTATTAGTTCCAGTTTTATCAAGTTATTTTTGGCCGAAGTGCTTTGTAAATATTATTAATTTTAATTCATCCTTTTCTTTTAGCTATAACGAGATGTCAAGGTCGTTAGAAAGAAAAAGGGCTTAGTCAGTTCCGGCCGTACCCGGATATAATTATCCTAAAGCGGGCGTGTAACTTGATATGTTTATGTTTATCGGCAGGTCGCGGCACCTTAACAGATATTGAGTATTTTTATAAAATATCTTTATCAAACATTTTAAAAGCCTGTTTTAAGTATCTTTCTCGGGCATTTTAAAGACTTTTTTTTATCAAGCCCCTTAAATCTAGGGAAATGTTAAGCAAGCCTGTTTTAAGTATCTTTCTTGGGCATTTTTAAGATTTTTTTTATCCAGCCCCTTAAATCTAGGGAAATATTAAGCAAGCCTGTTTTAAATATCTTTCTCGGGAATTTTAAAGATTTTTTTAATCAAGCCCCTTAAATCTAGGGAAATATTAAGCAAGCCTGTCTTAAATATCTTTCTCGGGAATTTTAAAGATTTTTTTTATCCAGCCCCTTAAATCTAGGGAAATATTAAGCAAGCCTGTTTTAAGTATCTTTCTCGGGAATTTTAAAGATTTTTTTTATCCAGCCCCTTAAATCTAGGGAAATATTAAGCAAGCCTGTTTTAAGTATCTTTCTGAGGCAATTTCAAGATTTTTTCATCATATAAAAATTTATTTCTAAGAAAAAAAAAAACCGACCACGTGCGGACTTGATTTGGCCAGAGTGGAAAAGGGAGAAGTAATCCCAGACAAAGCGGCACCAAAAAGTGACTTCCTCTTTTGTCGAGAACTACTAATCTGACCCTCAGTACGAATTCGGGGACCGAACTGTAAGGGCACTAAAAACTTAAGCAAACAGATGTGTTTTGTCACTCGCTTCTTGAATGAAGCTTCCCAAGAAATAAAAGTAAAATTAAACGAAAGTTGACTACTCAAATTCTACCAAGTTAAACAACTGAAAGAAAATTCAACCGAGAATTCTGCTGAAAAGAACTTTAAAGAAGACTCGCAATTAAATGAACTCTAAAACATTTCTACAAAACAAAAAGAAAAGAAAAGGAAAATACTCAAATTTAAAGAACTCTGAAACATTTCTACAAAACAAAAAATGAAAAGAAAAATACTCAAATTCAAAGAACTCTGTTTCCCGGACACTCTCTCAGATAAGTTCCAGCAAATTGCACTAAAATTTGCAACACTTTATCTTTTCTATCCTTTTCTTTCTCGTTTATTTTGTATAAAATTCATTTATAAAAACTTTGTGTTATCTTTTCAAATCAGTATCCGAACTAAAAAGCTACGGAACTTACTGTTTGAAATTACCGTTTAATATTGCACACTAAAGCTCCCTAAAAACATTATCCAGTTAAATTTTAAACTTGGCTTTAGTGTCATTCACTTCAACAAATTTTATTCCCCCTTTGAAATTTCCTTATATTGAGATTTTATCCTTAAAATTGCTTTGATCAATCCTCTTAAATCTAGGGAGATATTAAGCAAGCCTGTTTTAAGTATCTTTCATGGGCATTTTTACTGAGAATTTTTTAAAAGTATTTTTCTTCAAAATATACTTTTAAAAATTTTTTTTATTTAAATTGTTCACTCCTTCCTAAATAGAAGCATCAATATCAGTATGGATTGTATGTTGCCACAGGAACCTAACAGTTTCCATGGCAATCTAGTTACTATCAATTTTAACTAGAATTTTTTTACATATTTTTTCATTTTAATTCCAATTTGTTTTACCAATCTTTTCGCTGGGAGTTTCTTTATTGTTTTCAATCTGCACTGTTCGTTGACGTCATGGAATCATAAGGCAAAATATAATTTGAAAAAAAAGTTTTTTCATATATATTTGTATTGTTCTTGCTATGATAAAACTATTTAGCAACCAATAGTTCAGTTGCTAACAAGACTGTTCTTTTACAACCAATTAGAAATCTTTAAGCCAGGCATAAAGATTAATCCCTGCCTAGTCCAGCATGACTAAAAATAATTATGATAATGATAATAATGACAGAATCACCATAATAATTAAATAATATTGATAATAACAATTTAATAATGATATGATTTAGCCACTGATGGTGGAAGAGGTAGTGAGATAATGATGTCAAATCAGAACCACAAATAAAATTGGAATAAATAACAGAAAAACCAATGTCGCTGCAAGCTACAGTATTATCGATCATCCCATTAATGAGAACTCTTAATGAAATCCACAATGAAGGAAGACAGCCATATTATCTCTCTCTCTCTCTCTCTCCTCATTATCGGGCTTCTTGTTCGTCCTCCACTTCCAGACGAGAGACTTTCATTACTCAATATTTATGCTATGCATATTATGACAGCCCACCTCATTCACGCTCGCCTGTCCGTCCGTTCATTTTCCGGGGCCGGCTGACAATCTCGCAAGAGCGTTAATAAGGCCGAGATACACATTTTCGACTCGTTTTAGAGCATTGCCAATTCCTAATTGACAAACTGGAATTAAATTGCAGAAAATAAAGAAACACTATGTACAGAGATTTCTTTTTAAAAAATAAACATAAAATATAAAATAAAGTAAAATCAAGTTGAGCTGCAAGACAATTCTTGTTTAATTTATTTAATAAAAATACATTTTGGAAAACAACAAATAATGAACAGTAAATGAAGAGGAGGTGCCAGTAACTGACGAAGAAATGGGGCAAAGAAAGGCCTTTCGATAATTTCACAAGGCGGTAATCGGTAAGGGTGATTTATATGTGACAAGCAGTTGGACGACAACTATACTATGAAATATGAATAATCGTATTTCTTCTGAGACAATTATTTGCTATCTTATTGTTTTATTCACTTATTTTTGATAAAGTTTAGAAATTTAGCCGCTAAGATAATAACATTAGTGCTAACCATTAATCTAATGAAGCCACTACACATATTTCTTAAAGAAAATTCGAGTAAGACATGCCAGAAATTATTCACTGAATTGAAATTCTTTTTATTTATTTTTATTTCAAGACGATGTATAGTTAATTTCATCATTACTAACATTACTTAGCCATATCAAATTCAAGTTTTATGATGGTCGTTAGTATTCATAAAGTACTTTAGGTTAAAATGCCTCATTTTTTAAATGCCTAAGATGAATCTCACTTTCGAAATGGAATATCACAAATATTTTCATAACGAAAGAAGCGTTGGATAGAAAATATTATATGTGCTCTTTGTTTGATAGGTAGGGCCTTCAATAAGTTTCCAGACTTTTTTTGTACAGGCATTTAAAATTGTCGTAGAGTCTTGAAAATTCACTGTTATTGCTATACATCTTATGATATGACTGACCAATCTTTATGATTTCACAGCAGCAATTGGAATACACCCTATCAAAGCCTGATTGTCACAACTGGTGAATTTCAAAAATGCAATCTGGACGTGAGGACACTTTAGAAGAACGATATGCAATAAAATTTTGTTTTAAATTTGGAAAAAAATGTCACTGAAACGTATGGAATGCTTCAGACTGCTTTTACAACCATCTTGCATGAATCGAACATCAGTTTTTGAGTGGCATAAGAGAATCAAGGAAGGCAGAGAGTCTGTGAGGGATGATGAGAGGCATGGGAGGAGTAAGGAAGTCAATACACCTGAGTTGATTGCCAAAGGGTTAGGGTTAGGGTTACTATGTTGAGGTTTTAAGGGAGTTCAGGAAGAGATTCCGTGGGAAGAGGCCAGCACTCTTCAAATCGAGTCAGTGGCATTTCCACCAGTACAATGCACCAGTCCACAACTCCATCGTTGTCACAGACTATTTGAGCAAGATGGGCATCAAGACAGTTCCTCAGTCTCCCTGACCTTGCTCCCTGTGACTTTTGGTTATTCCCTAAGCTCAGAAGCTGTCGTTATGAGACAATTGAGGAGATGAAGGAGGGTGTGACAAAGGTCATTGACAGGTTCGCTCAAGAGGAACAGTACAACAAGTGCATTGCAGCGGAGGAGATTACTTCGAAGGGGACTAGAGTTTCATGTGTATACTATCAATAAAAGTGCCCATACGAAAAGTGTCTGGAAACTTATTTAATGATCCTCGTATTTAAAAAATAGATAAAATAGACAAATCCATGTTCATAGAGCTACTAAGGTATTTTTGCATGAAAATTTTGTAATATTGTTTTATCTACTCTGTGTGAAAGTGACCATTTCTTTCGGGCCAGTCAGCCGAGGCTGTAGGATACATGGACTGCATCTCTACAGAGGGGTAAAACGCTCCTCCCAAATGGGTATCCTGGATATGACATTAAACAGTTTGATGGTGAGGCTCCAGTAATGCTGAATACCCCTTCATTACCATTACTCCCAGGTCCACTCTATCCCGGAGTGGTAGCACCTAAAAGGGTCCAATCGATGGGTCAAATGAAACTGTTTGACATTTAAACTGTGTGCAAACAAATGACTTATTCTAAATTGAAGTGTTTGAAACAGAACTGTTTGATCATTAAAGAGTGTAAACAAATGTTTAATTGAATTGTTAGTGATAAATAACAATATGTGGAACCATTTAACTGTGTGCAAAAAAAATGAGCTTAGGCTTATTTAAAAATGGTATCAACAAAATGCATTTATAACTCATATATGTTTAATATATTATGTATAAAGAGGATTTGGCATTAGATAATCTACAATGGTTGATATGCCATAAAACCCAACCAAACCAAATCATATATATTTAATATATATGTATAAAGAGGGTTGGGAATTAAATAACCTACAATGGTTGATATGCCATCAAACCCAACCAAACCAAATCATATATATTTAATATGTATAAAGAGGATTTGGCATTAAATAATCTACAATGGTTGATATGCCATAAAACCCAACCAAACCAAATCATATATATCTAATATATATGTATAAAGAGGATTTGGCATTAAATAACCTACAATGGTTGATATGCCATAAAACACAACCCAACCAAATTATATATATTTAATATATATATAAAGAAGATTTGGTATTAAATAACTTACAATGGTTGATATGCCATAAAACCTAACCAAACCAAATCATATATATTTAATATATATGTATAAAGAGGATTTGGCATTAAATAAACTACAATGGTTGATATGCCATAAAACCCAACCAAACCAAATTATATATATCTAATATGTATGTATAAAGAGGGTTTGGCATTAAATAACCTACAATGGTTGATATGCCATAAAACCCAACCAAACCAAATTATATATATCTAATATGTATGTATAAAGAGAATTTGGCATTAAATAACCTACAATGGTTGATATGCCATAAAACCAAACCAAAACCATTTCTTTGAAAAAGTTGTCACTTTCTTTAGGAAGAAATTATGTCGAATAACAAAAAGACTCTAAAGTGGAAACTCGATTTATAATATACATATTATACTAAAACGGACCCTGACTTTGTGTCTTGTTTATGACAGTGTATATTCAATTTGAGATGTAGATACTCGGCTAAACTGGACCCTCATTTATGTACATTTCTATGCAAGTGTCCCTGTAGAGGGTATTTTTCGTTGAACCATAAAAAAAGAAACAAAAGATTTTATATCATTTTATTTTTCACGTTCTCTTTTGTTGTCTTATAAGGCTCGAACTTAAAATAGATATAACATATTTCATTTTTCAAAATCATTACATCTGTAGGAATTACGGCCCCTGCCTTCCAAATAGTACTTCTAATTGCTCCCAGGTGGCGGGGACTAAAAGAAGCCACCGCAAAACGTCAAATGCTTTTGGTACTGCCTCGACAACCAGAAGCACGTAAGAGTGTGTTCATTCCTGTCCACACTGAGGGAGATAGGGCTTGTAAACCCCCCACCCCCCAAAAAAAACCTCGTTTTGTCTGAAGCACGATATCATATCTTGGCGCACGTCTTTACACGACAACTTCTATTTCATATGTATGTAATTAAGGACTCTCAACTTATACCAAAAAACCTACAGGACATTCCTTTATCATATTTACCAACCCCTCCGCTCGGGCAGGATATGAAATAAAGATGGATAAATTGTTACTTGTTTTATAAAATCTGTACAGACATCATGGTCTCATTGGGTACCCCTTTCATAGGGCCTTGTGCCACATCTAAGCAAAAAGCTTAGTAAATTTCCATCATGGGCGAGGGAATACTAAATTTTAACATTTTTAATGTAATTTGTTAAAAGGTTCGATTTTTACAAAATATTTCGAACTTACTTTCAAGTATTTTCTGTACCGATATAAATTTAAAAAAAAAAATTATTCTTCATTTTAGTATATATCCATATTTACCAACCCCTCCGCTTGGGCAGGATATGACACAAGGTCAATTTTTAAGCGGAGTTTAACAGGTTTGAATTCAGAGTTTTCCTTCTCCTAGACTAGTTGCCTCACAAAGGCTGAAGAATTCAGTCTGCCCTCCTATTTACCCATAGCTGGAGGGAGAGTAAGTGGATTCATACCTTTCCCAAGGGTATTAGTGCTATATGAAATGCAATCAGTCTCGTCCAGGATTTGAACTCGTGTTGCCCTGTCCATTTCCTACGACGATAACCATTACACCACGGACTCCTCCAAAGGACATTCCATTATAGAACTCTTTATAAGCTTTTTGTATCTCATGCCATTCTTCTATTCACTCTAGTAACTTGGCTCGGGCAATAAAATATGGTGTTGATTCGTTGTTAATTATTTCTTGTATTATTAAACAATAATATTTCATCTAACAGGCTCAATGGCCTAGTGGGTAGAGTGTTCGCCAATGGCCCGGGAGACCGGGATTCAATCCCAGGTCAAGTCATACCAAAGACTTTAAAAATGGTACTTGATACCTCCTTGCTTAACACTCAGCATTATAAGGTACGTATCCAGGGTAAAGTGGAGCAATCCAGGGAAAGGAGTAGCGCCCTCCCCTACACCTCGGTGTAGTACCTATTAAAAAGGGAGCCTCCGGGTCGTCCTCGACTACAGTCGCTAACTTTACTTACTTAGATTTCCTTTGCTACAAGTGTCCGAAATGTTTTTCCAAATATACGAAGACGACCTTCAAGCATTCAATACATACCAGTCAACTACATATCGACTAGTTAGTTATTAGATTCAAGAAAATCATCGCCTATTGATTTAAAAATGACATTAACTTCATTGTCAAGCATTTGCAAATCACGTCGTTAACTTTTTGGACTATCGTTTTATTGGTATATGAAGTAGTTTCATTTTAGAGAGTAAAGAACAATCTATCTTGGCCAAATACAGTTTAAAACCTAGACCCTAACGATTTCCAAAAAATTGACTGAAATCTGACAGTAAGCCGTGGAGTTTTAGTGTCAGGATATTCTAAATTCGTCGACTGGGCTGTAACGTAGAGGTCCCTACCTTTCTTTCTCTCTTTTGGATATTTCATTTAATAACAGCACTTAGCTCACCTCTGAAGAGGAATGGCGAGGAGATCAAGAATTTTTTGTAATGACCACGCAGGAGTCTCAACACGTGCGTGCCTCCACTCTGCCCTACCTCCACAAAAAATATAAAATAACATGTCAAATCTGACTTGGTGAGAAGTTGGATAAATGTCAACACCCGATGAGGTCTAAAGAATGGATCAGGCAGAATAAATAAAAATGGATCTCACAAATATCCAAAAAATAAAAAAAAGAAGGAAGGAAACCTTAGGAATAGGCGGAGTGCCGTAAATTCCAAGATGACAGTGATAAGCTGAGTCATGACCAGGGTGTCGGCTAGAAGGAATAAGAAATAAACCCAAACTTATCTGAAGTTTTAATCTATGAAACTAAAGTCACAATGAGTCAGACTCATTAAGTTTTCATTTCATTAGGCCGAGATATCTTCTTTCTTTTTGCTATATTTTTCCCCATCTACCCCGTAGGTTTTCATTGTTCTCATCAACTATCTACAATGGCTCCACCCAATTATACCCTCTAGGAAAGGTAAAAAAAAAAAAAAGACGACAGCAAAGGAAATGATTGCAAAAATACCATTATAATGAAGAGTTTCTATCACCTGAGGGTACCAAGAACAAAACCAATACTGAAACATAATGAGAATACCGACATTTATTTTGTGGCGCATATTCAACACGCATTTTTCGTATGCCATCTTGAGAGCAGTATCTCTAGAATAGACATACACTTACACACAAAATAAAATTGTGCTCGATTTGGTTTGGTTTGGTTTGGTTTCTTTGTTTAATATCATATCAACTCTTTTAAGGTTATTTAATGCCAAAGCTATTCTCCTAGAAGAACAGTAGTGGTACTATTTAACCCATAGCTGGGAGGATAAGGGGGTTCATACTTTTCCCAAGGGTATTTGCCCCAAAGTGAACGTAATAGCACGACTGGAGTACGAACTCGCGTACTACGATTCCGCAGTCCATCGCTTTTAACCATTACACCACGAGGACACCCCCTGTGCTCGATTTGTGTCCAAAAAGAAAAACTTTCAAGAATATATTGTGTCTTTACCAAAAGTTGAATAAAATTCATTTCCTTCAACCGCTCTGCTAACAGAGATTAGAATATGTAGACTGTATTCCTTGCTGAAGAGTAACACCTACCCCAACCCTAACTGCATATATGGGTCGAAAGAAGAATTAGAGCTCTAATTAGGTTGGTTGGTTTGGTTTTTATGGCATATCAACCTTTGTAGGTTATTTAATGCCAAATCTATTCTTGTACAAATAATCAGTTCTATTTCAAACGGTTCAGTTTAGCATGAGTACACAGTTTGTCAAAAAAATTTCTATTCCAAACTATTCAGTTTCGTCAAACAATTCAGTTTAGTATAAATATAGTTTTTGTCTACACACAGTTAAATGTCAAAAACAGTTCTATTTCAAACAATTCAGTTTAGCATGAGTACACAGTTTAATTGTCAAAAACATTTCTATTTCAAAATATTCAGTTTCGTCAATCAATTCAGTTTAGTATAAGAAGGAGGTGCCCATGGTGTAATGATCATCGTCGTAGGAAATGGACACGGCGACACGAGTTCAAATCCTGGACGAGACTGATTGCATTTCACATAGCACTAATACCCTTGGGAAAGGTATGAATCCAATTATTCTCCCTCCAGCTATGAGTAAATAGTAGGGCAGACTGGGTTCTTCAGCCATCGTGAGGCAACTAGTCTAGGAGAAGGAAAACTGTGAATTCAAAACCTTTAAACTCCGCTTAAAAATTGACCTTGTGTCATATCATGCCCGAGCGGAGGGGTTGGTAAATATGATATGATAAGTATAGTTTTTGTGAACAGACATTTAAATCTCAAAAACAGTTCTATTTCAAACAATTCAGTTTAACATAAGTACGAAGTTTAGTTCTATTTGACCCATAGATAGCGCTCAATCAGGTGTTACGACTCCGGGGCCAGAGTTGACCTGGGAGTGATGGCAATGAAGAGGTGCACCACATTCCCCAAAGGTCCAACATTAGTGGAACCTCACCATCAGATTGTTTAGTGTCATATAGGACACTCGTACCCCTCTTCAGGCATACAGTCGGTGTAGTCTACAGCCCCAGCCGAGTGGGCAAGGTTCTTATTATTTGTGGTATTGGTAGTGTAGGTGGTTAATGGTTGGTTTAGTCGGGGAATTTCAAAGTTTCTTAACTGACTTCATTTTCCTCCTCCTCCTACCCCACCCACCTGTTGTCTTCTTTATCTGTGGAAAGTTGCAAGAGAATTAAAGACGGAAAGCAAGCGACAAGGATACTTTTTGACTCAAGCACTATTTTAGGGTTTAACGACTATTCTGTGGTGTGGAACGTTTTCTTGTATCAGTAGAAATAGTCGCGTCTCCCAGACAAGGTGTTGAAATATATTAGAGAGTCATTTTCGGTGAATTACAAGTTCGAGTGTTCGTCGTATGTTCAATGAGGTATATTTAGCAGAGGTGGCTACTAGCAGGAGACACGAGACCCAATCAGTACGTGCACTCACAACTAGCAGCCGAAAGAAAAGGTTCCGTTCAATAGCAGCAGTGAATATCTACTGAGAGAATTATTTTACATAATAGTAGTAATTCTAGTCAAGTAAGAACATTAGGTTTATAAGTCCCAAAAATTCACTCTGAATTGTCCAGCAGGACACATAGCGTAACGGTTATAGGCGTCGGTTCCCTAAGCTTCTAAGGTTCAATCATGACTGCAGGCGAGTAACAATACAGGAATACTTAACATTTGTACCCGGTTATGGCTGACGGAATCAGAACAGGCGAACGCCGTGGATTCAATAAAGTTCTGTGAAGGTTCCCGAGTTCGACAAACACCGAAACGTTGTGGAAATAAAGATGAAGACAATATTCCGAAAACCCTAATGATAAAAATCACCAAGCTTCGTTTCAGAAATTTAGACAACTAATATTTATTCATAGCTGGGGGTGGGAGAACAGATGCCTTTTTTAGCAAAAAAAAAAAAAGCCTTGTCTCAGATTTCAACTGAGAGCACCGATTCCATTTCCTATTCCTAGCAGCGCCTCAGAAGTATTGGTCATATGTCAATTGCTTCGGAATTATATAAAAGCCCAGTTGGCTGGGAGGTGGCTGTAGAATACACCGAGAGGTAAGACCACCACCACCAACGAGTATCCTGGATATGACATTAAACCATCTAATGGCAAGGCTCGAGCTTTGGGGAATGCAGAGTCACTCTGACCCGAAGTCGTAGCACCTGATAGGGTCCTATCTATGGGTCAAATAGAACAAACTGTGTGCAAACAAATGACTGATGTTAAATTGTGGCCGTTATATTAGCAATACTTGGAACCATTTAACTGTGTGCAAAACAGGGCTCAGGTTCGTTTAAGAATGTTATCTCAATATATATATTCAATATATATGTATAAAGAGGATTTGGCCTTAAATAACCCCAAATGGTTGATATGCCAACCAAACCAAATTATATATATTCAATATATATGTATAAAAACCGGACAATACCGAACATTGGCATGATGGTTAGAGTTTCGCCAATGGCCCAGGAGACCGGGATTCAATCCCAGGTCGAGTCATACCAAAGACTCAAAAAATGGTACTTGATGCCTCCTTACTTAACACTCAGAATTATAAGGTACGGATCAAGGGTAAAGTGGAGCAATCCAGGGAAAGGAGTAGCGCCCTCCCCTACACCTTGGTGTAGTAGCTATCGAAAAGGGAGCCTTCGACTATGGTCGCCAATTTATATGTATAAAGAGGATTTGGCTTTAAATAACGTAAAAGGGTTGATATGCCATAAAAACCAACCAAACCTAATCATATTTACATTTTTCGTAAAGAATTTTTTTTTTACCTGATCCAATAGAATACGAATAATTCTTAAATAAATCTATTTAGTCTCTAGACGTTAGTACCACTACGAGTCAGTGTGGACCAGGGATTAAAGGCAGTGAGAGAGTACTCCATACTCTGTAGAGCTCCAGAACTGGAGCCTCACTATCAAATAAAGACTGGTGCCATACTCAAGACACCCGTTTTTGTTTTTTTTACCTCTCTGCAGGAGATACAGTCAGCATATTTTAAGCCCCAATTGGCTGGGTAGTATTGATCAATTAAATTATACAAGAGCATTTAATGATTCTATGAAAAAAAAAAAAAAAACGAATTCTGTTCAAATCAATTTTTAATGAGTTAAACAAAAGTATTGATGATGAAATTTTCAAATATTGTTACAAAACTCTTATTAGAAAATATAGGATTGATTATCTGCCCTTCCGCTGATTGGCGCCCATTTGTGACTCTTTTAAATTAATATCACTTACAGTGCTTGTCAGTAAGACCGTCCAGACGTCAAATCACTCCAGTTCCAAGATGGACCGCAGCAGATAAGTCTGACCGCAAAGCCATAAGGTTTGTGAACCACCTTTTGTATTTTTTAAATATATTTTTGCGCGATTATATCTTTTTGAGTTGTTCTTCATCCGAATTGAATGCCTATCTGTAAATATGCGAAAATATATGGGGCCCAGTAAAAAAAAAAAAGAAAAAAAGAGACCATATTCTTTCGATAATACTCATATTGGCGGGAGTCAATATTTTAGTACATGCTACTTTGCGGAACGTACATCACGTGACCAGTTGAAGCTATGAAAGTTATCTATTGTCGATGGCAGGACTGTGATAGTTCGCGTGCTTCACTCAGCGTGCGAATTAAAAGCAGCTCAGATGAACTTGCTACATAGCTCAAGTCGTGAACTTACACTAAGAGTTCAACCGGGATTCTAACACCGCGGAAGCAACCCAATTATTTGAGCTTCGAGAATGAAGGTGCAACTGATCAGAGTACGGTAACCAGATGGCTGAAAAAATTTCGCTCGGCTTGCTAGAACGTTGATAATCAGGCAAGGTTAGGAAGGCCTTAAACCGTGGATTCCGAGGTCGTGCTCCAAGCGAGAGAGACAAATCTGGAGAGTATCAGGCAAGCTCGGCATCTCATGGTTCGATGGGATTCGTCACCTACATGACCTCGACCGATGTGTGCTTCACGTACTACCAAAATATTGCAAAACTTTTGACTTACCATAATATTTACTTGATTAAAAAAAAATCCATCGTTATCAGCGTTGTAACAGAATTTGAACGTAGAGTATATATTAAAAAAAAAAGGCCGAAATTAAATATTCTATTTTTCTTACCGAGTAAGTACTGCTCGTGTTGTAAATTTACAAAAAGCAATACCTTTGATTTTTTTTTTTAAGTAGCATCCTATTTTGGACTTAGTACAACATTGACTAATTCTTAATGATGTTTCTGTCTGAAGTTCAAACATTTCAATAATTTATTGAAAGCATTAGTTTGTTTTCTTTGTCAATGTCTCAAGAGAACTAACACGTAATACTTTAATTACTAGTGGCAGCTAGAGATAAACTCGTGATAATTTCGAAGTAATCAGCAACAGGAAATTCCTTCTAAGATTTTTTGTTATCAATTGCGAAAGAGTTCATCTTAACGTAGATCAGATGTTAGAGAAAGTCAAAATAACCAATTAAGTAATGAGAAGGAAAAAAAAACTTTTTTTTTTTCCAATAAAGATGGATAAATTGTTACTTGTTTTATAAAATCTGTACAGACATCATGGTCTCATTGGGTGCCCCTTTCATATGGCCTTGTGCCACATCCAAGCAAAAAGCTTAGTAAATTTCCATCATGGGCGAGGGAATACTAAATTTTAACATTTTTAATGGAATTTGTTAAAAGGTTCGATTTTTACAAAATATTTCGAAATTACTTTCAAGTATTTTCTGTACCGAGATAAATTTAAAAAAAAATTATTCTTCATTTTAGTATATGTCCATATTTACCAATCCCTCCGCTCGGGCAGGATATGACACAAGGTCAATTTTTAAGTGGAGTTTAACAGGTTTGAATTCACAGTTTTCCTTCTCCTAGACTAGTTGCCTCACCAAGGCTGAAGAACCCAGTCTGCCCTACTATTTACCCATAGCTGGAGGGAGAATAATTGGATTCATACCTTTCCCAAGGGTATTAGTGCTATGTGAAATGCAATCAGTCTCGTCCAGGATTTGAACTCGTGTCGCCATGTCCAATTCCTACGACGATAACCATTACACCATAAATATCAGCCCATTGGCCTAGTGAGTTAAGTGTTCGCCAATAGCCCAGGAGACCTGGGTTCAATCCCAGGTCGAGTCATACCAAAGACTCAAAAAATGGTACTTGATACTTCCTTGCTTAACACTCAGCATTATAAGGTATGGATCAAGGGTAAAGTGGAGCAATCCAGGAAAAAGAGTAGTGCCTTCCCTAACACCTCAGTGTAGAAGCTATCGAAAAGGGAGCCTTCGGGTTGCCCTTGACTACGGTCGCCATATATATCTCAGTAATATCCAGTCAGCGTTGTTTTATTTATTTATTTTTTTTCATTTCTTCATACACATATAGACTGTAAACTATATTTGCTGTTTTTCAGCCTCAATTTAAACATGTGCCTTCATGTGATGAGACGGAGAGTATAATGATATTCTTCGCCGAAATAAATTTATAATGACAATTTAACCAAGTTTGAGTTTGCTTCTAATTGCACTATATATATATATATATATATATACACACACCGATGCGGGAAGATATTTAGTGAATAAAAGTTATCGTATATATCACTGCTTATGTATTATAATCTTACAGGTACTTCAACAATATACCCTGTAAGCGAGGTTTAGAATACACTGATTATATCCCCTGCACGCAAGAAACTCCCTGCATATGATGGTGAGGCTCCAGTTCTTGATATCTGGACATTCTGGAGTACTCTTTTCACTGCCAGGTCCACTCTGACCAGAAGTGGTAGTACTTGTTAAGATCCAATCTATGGGTCAAATAGATTTATGTAAAAATTATCAATATTCGATAGGAACGTGAAAAAAAAAACCTTTTAAGAAAACTGTTTTACAAAAAATGAATATATGAACATACAATGAATACGATTCCTTAACCGATATGCATAAAATAACACAAGACAGGTTGACATGCCATTAAAATCAAACAAGAAATCTAATTTTCAGGTGAAATACATTTAAAAAAATATATTTGACTGCAACAGTATTAATTATTAAGAAAAAAAAAATCAAAATCTGCACTTAATGGACCATTTTTTATGTTTGTTACCATCGAAAATTCTCATTATGCTTGTGTGTGTGAGTATATATATATATATATATATATATATATATATGTGTGTGTGTGTGTGTGTGACTTATCTATATATCTATTTCTCCATGACTAAAATTCTTATGATGTTTGTACATATGTAACCATAACCGAGTAAAAACGGCACACCAGTGCGTGATTTTTACGAGAGCAATATATTTAAAAATCTCTAACTTACAAAATAAAACAATTTCCAGTCGAATTGTGAGAGGTCTTCATTAAAAGGTGTGTTGTGTCGGGAAATAAGGAAAATCAACACACAAATAAAAACGGGAGGTATTTTATTCCGGAGAGAATACAGTTATCAGTTAGCACGTCAACTAATGTAAATAACCTTAGACGTATTTTTTACAGTGATTTGTTTGGTATCCCACAATACCAAAGTGTGACACAAGGCATTTTTAATGAGGGGGACAAGCACAGGACAGTAGCCCAGACACGCCCGGCAGCTCCAAAAATGCATTGAGCTCCATCGACATTCCCCTAAAAAAAAAACGGCGTCTTAGGCGCCAGGCGATAAACCAAGCCCTGCAAAAACAGGTTAGAGCCTGAGGGGATGGTCATCAGGGACCCAAGAGAGTGTCGGTCTCAGCCACGTGGCATGAATGCTAGGCTTCCCCAGCACCCATGCCAGGCGGCCTTAACCAACTAACAATACCCGACCAGATCCGACCGAAGTGTCCAGTTGTATTTGTTCAAAGACACAGTCTAGAGCGAACACCACTCTAAATAGTCCACAGACCAGTCCATCCTGTAGGGGTACTTCAGCCACTCCACAACAAGAGGACTGTAATTTTTTAATCTACCAAAATCTACATTAAAAGAGAGAGAACTTTTAAATACTTCATTCCCTTCAAAATAGAAGCTTCTGTAGCAGAAAGAACTTCGTATTTTTCTTAAAAATTAATTAATTAATTTGACCGTTAGGGTCGACACATATTTTCACCCAATCAGGATGACTTACCCTATTCATCCCGGACCATTTTTCCGGACAGCACCAAATTGGGGAAAAGCCGCCAAACCCTCTCTTCCTCAGAGGCTTTCGAACAGGACAGACGCAATTACTGTCCGCTCTCTTTTTAGCGGTAGCATCACGACACCCTGAGGAAAGCCATCTAATTTATGGACCGCTTGAGTCTATTCTTTCAGACCAACGGTTCCCAGTTGAATATGAATTAGATGAATTGAATCCGCCTCACACAGGAACAACTTTACGTCACCTCCAAAATAGGCTATGTCGACTGCGATGCAAAATTCCGCTCAGACATCCAGCCACTTCATCCCAGGGCAAAACTTTCTGGAGACATTCACGCTTCTCTCCCCAAACGTCCAGGACCACACATTCATGGACGATGACAACGTTCCTGTCCTTAACCAGCAAACACGACTTTTGCTACACCTATGACGATCATATCTCACTCACATATTCAACAATGCCTTAACCTAGCGACGCACATTTTACTCAGGCAAATAGCTGCTAAAATTCCTTCTCAACTCCATAACTCTTTCTTTCCTTCCTTCCTTCCTATGAGAGTTGCAGCATAAACGTAAACCCTTTATTCCATGCTGCCATTAAAAACTATCATAAAAACCTTACGGCATCTTCGTCTTCTCTCTCCTTTATTTTCCAACAACATTTAGCGAGTAAATAACAACTTAACAACACGTAACAATAAAATTCTCGCTAAACTTCAATATCATCACAGACCACTATCACAATGGGAACCTAAGCCTCAAAGTTGTGCAGTTTTTCCTTTGTTACTTCCATTGGTACTGCTACGTTTAAAGAATTCAGCCTTCAGGTATCTGCTGTGTTCCAAAGGTAGCGTCTCTATTTCTTAAATGAGTTTCAATCATAAATGCATGATGTTCGCCATTTCATGTCACGATGGCAACAGAAATGACATTGCTGCTGCTCCAAGACATGGAGGTGCTCATAGTATAACAGTTAATGTCAAGGGACATGAACTTGGCGACCCGTGTTCAAATTCAAGATATGGTCAATAACGTTTCATTTTCTACTAATGTCCTTGGGAAAAGTAAGAATCCTTATATTTTCTCTAGCTATAACTAAATAGTTGGGCAGGCTGGTCTCTCACGCTTTGATATGGAAACTGGTCCAGAAAGAAAACTCTGAACTGAAACCAGGTATATTCTGCTTCAAAATTGAACTTGTCACATTCTAGCTATGACGGAGGAGTCAGGTAAATAAATCTCCCAAGACACATCCTTCAGCTAATAGCTCCTGCATAGTGACAATTTTAAATCCAGGAGTCTGCCCGACCCCGTATAAGCTTGATTCGCTTTAGTAGTTTTCCTTGAATAGTGACAACAAAACTGGTCATGCTGTTCAACATTTTTTTTTTTTTTTTGCAAAAATGAAAGAAAGAAGAAATTTCTCCTCGTAATATAAAGTAGAAATATTCCTATGACGAATAAACCGTGTATTCTTAAGCAAAACGTATAGTCGTATTTAAACAAATTGATACATTAGAAAACTGTATTCATCGATGGATACGGTGTACACTTCAATCCGAATACTAAATGTCTTTACAAATTCCAATAGCGGCGTTCTTCAGTTTGAAAAGTGGCAGTGGATGCTAGATATTTCAAGTAACAGTTGTTCACCCCGATGAAAAATGCATTTCAGATCATAATATATTTTTAGCAGACGATAAAGAAATCCATGGGGCAATTCCTAGTTTATTTATATGAAAAGCTATAGAAATAAGCCAGACCACGAAACATGACTCATAGAAATAGTTGGCCATAGTAATACTATCCATTTATACAGTCAAGTTGCAATTGAAAAAGAAAAAAAAATGTTTAAAAAAAAACAGAGTTAAGGTGAATATACTGATGAAAATAAAAGAAAATTGAAAAACGACTCGTGCAACAATGTAAAAAGAAATTGAAATTTTATAGCTTTTCAGCTGAAGGATTTAATATAATAAAAATGCAATTAGTGTTTTTCAGTCATTAATTACGAAAGCGTTATCAATCTACCATCTTGAAACAGATGTTACAAATATCGTTCCGTTCTGCCTTTTTTTAAAAAAATTTTTTTAAGCCTTTGTTCTGGCCAAAACACATTAAAATAGTCTTATTTTAATAAATGAAAAAAATCTATACATGTAAAAAAAAAAAAAAAAAAAGCCTAAATACAGTTATTCCCCTGTCGGTGTTTCTTTGTGTCCCCCAAAATTGAAAGCCGATGCCCACAGTAAAGTAGCTCTCTTAAAAAAATGTATTGATCATTATACACAGTTCATTCTTTAGAGGAAGTTAGTTTTGTCTTGGAGCTCAGATTTATGATGTTTAATTTAATTGAGAGAAGGTTGGTTTGATCTACTTGCTTAACGGCATATCAACACCTAAGGGGTTATTTAAAGCTGACATTTTATTCATTGGTAAATGTTCTATCAAAATCATAACTATTTATATTTTCAATGTTTCAGTACAAATATCTTTTTAAATCACTTTTTTATTAGATTATATTAATTATTTGTTCGCACTCTTAAATGGTATCAAGTATTCTGATTTTACACAAGTAATTTATTCAAAATTATATGATTTAAATCAGGGGTCGGTAACCCCCAGCTGGCGGGCTACATTCGGCCCTCGAGTGATTTTTGTCCGGTTCGTTATCTTACACTGGACATCAATTATCTAATTAGTATCGAATACAGATACAGGAGTTCACTTCAAGGTTGTGCCCCGACCTGATGTCCATCACAAATCGCCGCTCATACCGTATATATAATTACAGATACCTTCGTAACCTTACAATTATTTCCTCTTATCCATCTTTTATGGGGGCTTTCCACCAAGCATTATATAACCCGAATTATTATTTCCGGATATTTCATTTAAGTGTTATGTTCCAGTCAACCAACACAAATGTTAGCAGGAAGTATGCATTTTCGTCAGCGACTGGAAGGTATACTACCTTACGGTTCGCAGGACTCGCTTTTATACCCATATTGTCATTCAATAAAATCACTCGTGAATAATCATCGTCTTCGTTTGCCTGACCTTACCTGTGACCCCCGGAAACAGATGTGGAGCAAGTGGCAGAAGAATACCAGTTGGAGGTATTAAAACTTAGAGTGCGATGAATCTTTGAAATCGAAATTTCTGTTCAAATCCACTGCTGACTTCTAAAAGAAATGTATATTGCTAAGCGGAAAATATAAAAACATCTTGATTAATGCGAAACTTGATATTATTTGAAGGTACATATGCTTATGAACAACTTATTTCCAAAATGAAATATATTAAAAGTCATTTAAGAACAAGGTTGCGTGACGACCACCTGGGGAATGTTTTGCTCCTATCCCTATTTCACCTGATGTTGAGAAGTTATTAGTCAATATGCAGAAACAAGTGTCTCATTAACCATTTCTAACAGTATTTCATTAGTGGGTTTTTTTGTGACAGTAGTTGTTCTATTATTTCTGCAGTAAAATAAGGAATTTGCTTTATTTTATTCAACGTGTCAATAGTATTTTTTTCGTTATTTCTACTGTAAAATAAGGGACCCTGTTAAAATAAAATTATATAAATTCCTTGTTTTGCGTTAAAATCCAGAAAAATCATTGATATATTTAATAAAATGGCCCTCCTCCATGACACTGCATAGCTATTTACCCTCCCTCCTCCAAAGGGTTGCCGACCCCGGATTTAAAGTAACTATTCCTATTTGATAATAACTGGTTGTTTGTACAGTTATTTGGCTTCAAGTAACTAATAGTAAAAAAGTAAGTAAAGTTGGCGACCAGAAGGCTCCCTTTTCAATAGCTACTACACCGAGGTGTAGGGGAGGGCGCTACTCCTTTCCCTGGATTGCTTCACTTTACCCTTGATACGTACCTTATATTGCTGAGTGTTAAACAAGGAGATCAAGTACCATTTTTAAAGTCTTTGGTATGACGCGACCTGGGATTGAACCCAGGTCTCCCGGACCTTTAGCGAACACTCTACCCACTAGACCAAGTTTCAAGTAACTGTTCTTAATACAAATAATTTGTTATAACACAGTTGTATGGTATCAAGTATTCCGGGCCAGAGTGGACCTGGGAGCGATGGTAATGAAAAGGTAATCTGCATTCCCCAAAGTTCCAGATTGTTTAATGTCATATCAGGACACTTGATGGGGTCGGAGCCTTACCCCTCTGCAGAAAAGCAGTCGGTGTATTCTACATCCCAAGCCGACAGAGCAAAAGCAACAATCAGAGTTTAAATCTAGAACAATGCTGTTAGGATTTCACATGATTCTAGTGCTTTTGAGAAAGGTGTGAATCCATCTGTCTTCCTTTCAGCAATAGGTAAATAGTTGGGCAGACCGAGCTCTTTAACCATAGGATGTCTGTAGGGGTACTAATGTTAATGAATGAAAAGACAATATTAACAATAGTGCTACAAAAATAAAGAAATTTATTTCTTTGTTGTGAGCTGAAATGTAGAAGGGTATACAGCGATTCGTGTATCAAGTCACGACCGTAAAGGCTAGTTCTGGTAGCAGCGTGGACAAGATCTTTATCCAACTTGAAATTGTAACATGACACCGTTGTTTGAAGATCAAACGAATAAGGCGCCGCTGAGAAAACAGTTAATACGTATCACTCCGGGTTGGCGTGAGTAACTGATCTGTGTTGTCTGGAACATTGTGTGTTTTTATAGCATCAAGATGGATCCCGCGCGCACGTGTTGACTTTCGAAAATTCTTTGTGCGCGTAATTTAGAGACCTTCTATTGGTCCTAAAAACCATTTTCAATTGTTTATTTTTTAACATCTGCATGGGCGTTAGTTGGAGATCTTTGCACTAATTTTGATCTGTTTTTCAGAAAATTCTTTTGATAAGGAAATTGCTTAATTTCCTATAATGGCAACTGGACTAGAAGGAAAAACTCTGAAATCAAATATGATACACTCCACTTAAAAATTGACCTTGGGTCGTGCTCCGCTCGTCCAGGGAGGTGGGTAAATACATATATGGTATCAAGTATTCCTATCTAATACGAATGATTTATACACTATCATATAGTTTAAAAGATAGACTTTTTAATATTAAATTTTATTACTATTTAAATAAAACAACTTGTCAATAAGTTATAAAAACGTGATGTTTTATCTTCTTTTAGTTGGTGTCATTCATTTAGGCCATTCTCACTCACAACACGTGAAAACGTCTTTTGGGCTTAAGCATCTATCACTAGGTGTGAGAATCAAGGGCATTAAAAACAAGGGCACACATCACGTGACATCCGGACGTAACAAGAATAAGTAATGAACCGATTACTGCTTACAAAGCATATGAGGTGCCCAAGACTATCTTAGATAAAGTAATTTACAAAGGTCTTTGCTTCAATGTGGCACAAGGCCGAATGAATGGGGTGCCCAATGAGACTCGGACTCACTCGTGTAGGTTTGCTAGTCTAGCTTGCTAACCGTTACACCACCAGAGGTGCCCAAGACTACCTTAGGTACAGTAATTTACAAAGCTCTTTGCTTCGATGTGGCACAAGGCCGAATGAGTGGGGCGCCCAATGAGACTTGAACTCACTCGTGTAGGTTTGCTAGTCTAGCTTGCTAACCGTTACACCACCAGAGGTGCCCAAGACTATTTTAGGTATAGTAATTTACAAAGCTCTTTGCTTCGATGTGGCACAAGGCCGAACGAGTGGGGCGCCCAATGAGACTCGGACTCACTCGTGTAGGTTTGCTAGTCTAGCTTGCTAACCGTAATACCACCAGAGGTACCTAACGCATGTGAGATAAATAAAAGAGAAAAGTTGAGAAAAACACAAATTTCAGTATGATTTAAACATTTTTTTTTTATTTAGATCCACCAACAACCCCAACCCACTAAAAAAAAAATAAAAAATAAAAAAGCATAAAAATTAATGCCTAAATTGGTCGATTTTTTTTTTTTCTTCGGGAACCGAAAACAAACATCAATCACATTACACACGTTGAAAAAGGATAGGCATGATGATAAAGACACCGGTTGTTTCAATAGGTCGTTCAAGTTTGAGCCTTGGAGCGCAGTTCTTCTTCACTTAATATTCTCTGTGATCAGCTATACTTGTAAGATCAGCAATACATCAGAAATATCTGTATATTGATACCTCCAAACAACAGGTACAAGCGTATCATACAGAGAAAAGGGGTGAGTTATATTCATATATCCATAAATAAAAGCGGAAAGAAAGAGAAGAGAAGAAAGACTCACAACTTCTCCACCTGCCACTCAATTCTGTTAAGGCTTTCCTATCCTACCCATGACTGCCACCGCAGGAAATGCTCAAATAGTTCCCATAGTTTAGAAAAAGATAAAAAGCCCAAATCTATCTTTTTCAGGTTAATTCTTTGAATAAAAATGTCGGTGAGTAAAATGAAAATGAATGGACTAATTTGTAGGCTATCTTATGCAGTATAGTAAGAACAAACCCCCAAAAAGTGGTGTCCTGAGAACGATAATAACCTGCATCTGATAGTGAGGCTCTAGTGCCATTACTCTTAGGACCACTCAGACCAAAAGTGTTAGCACCTGTTAGGATCCTATCTATGCAGAAAATAGATATGTTTACAAATTATTCGATTTGGGTTATCGCAGCTTACTGGCTCTTCACGTAAGAAACCTTTGGTTAAAACAACACAATCATCAATGTCGTCACCAAATGGAATTTTTCACTGCTACCGGAAACGAACACTGGTATCGACTTAAGATGATGAAACAATTTTATCGTCTGAAAAAATGAAGGCCGCTTGGAACAAATTGACAGGAATTTAAATAACAAGGTTTTCATATAAATTTCAAGTAATGATCTTTTTTTACGTTGGCAACCCTGTTTGAAAATCAGTTGATCAATGTTTGTATTTACCCAACCCTTCCATCACAAGCAGGACGTATCAGAGGAAGATGGATCTCGTTCTGGTCAACCTATCACTTCACGAACTGAGAAAAATTCAACAAAAGTGAGGAATCATCAAATCTGCTTAAATGTACCAGATGCTCCCAAATATCTAGTTTGGTTTGGTCGTTTTTATGGCATATCAACCCTTGTGGGTTAATTAATGCCAAATCCTGTTTATACATTATACATATGATTTGTAATTGAATACTTAGTAGGTAACATTATTTTTAAATGTGCAAGAGCTCATTTGTTTGCACATAGTTGACTGGCAGCAAGTACTATTATCCAACACTAATAATTCTATTTAATATTAATCAGTAGTTTCCACACAGTTAAATGGTTTCAAGTATAGTAAATGATTAAACAATTCTATTTGAGCCATAAATGGGACCCCAACAAGTACTACCGTTCTGGGTCAGAATGGACCTGGGAGAAATGGCAATGAAAGGGTACTCTACATTCCCCAAAGCTCCAAGATTGGGGTCTCAGCATCACATGCAGTTTTGCATCATATCTAGGACACTGCTACTATTTGACCCATAACTGGTATCCTAATATGTACTACCATTCCAGGTCAGAGTAGACCTGGGAGTAATGGCAACGAAGAGGTTCTCTTCATTTCCCAAATCTCTAGGACTAGAGCCTTAGTATCAGACTGTTTAGTATCATATCCAGGACACTCGTTGGGTGGGTGTCTACCCCAACTGCAGAGGTAGAATTGAACTAAGTTTGGCATGATTTTGGTACACACTTGTTTGTGGCACGTGAATCAGAAGACTGAAGCTGTTCAAGCTGACACATTAGGAATTTCTTCAATCTGTATATGACTTGAAAGCTGCACAGATGAACAAGCAACAAAGTCTAATGCAGGAACTTATGCCTTATGAATTCAAACTTGGCCATAACTTTACAAAAGCAACCCAAAACATTTGTTGCACAAAAGGTGAAGGCGCAGCTGATCACAGTACAATAACTCGATGGTTCAAGGTTTGGTTTGATTTGGTTTGGTTTGGTTTTATGGCATATCAACCACTGAAGGTTATTTAATACCAAATCCAATTTATACATATACATTAGATATATATGATTTGGTTTGGTTGGGTTTTATGGCATATCAACCATTGTAGGTTATTTAATGCCAAATCCTCTTTATACATATATATATATAATCTATATGATTTGGTTGGGTTTTATGGCATATCAACCATTGCAGATTATTTAATGCCAAATCCTCTTTATACATATATATTCAATCTGTATGATTTGGTTTGGTTGGGTTTTATGGCATATCAACAACTGAAGGTTATTTAATACCAAACCCAATTTATTTATATATATATAATTTGTTAAAACATGTTAATGACATTTTTAAACAAGCCGGAGATCAAATTTTGGCCACACAGTTAAATGATTTCAAGTGTTGCTATCTAATACAAATAATGCTATTTAATATGAACTTTGTTTGCACACATGTATTGCTATTGTTTCTACACACTTAAATGGTTTCAATTATTGCTTTCTTATTCTACTAATTCTATTCAATATTAATCATTTGTTTTGCACACAGTGAAGTGGTTACAAGTATTGCTATTTAACGCTAATCCTTTTCTTCAATATTATTAACTTATTTGCACACAGTTAAATGGTTCCAAATATTACTATGTATCTCTAACAATTCAATGAAAAAATACTTATTTGTTTACACACAGTTAGATATACAAACAGTTCTATTTCTAACAATTCAATTTAGCAAAGGTCATTTGTTTGCACTTAGTTTAAATGTCAAACAATTCTATTTGATCCATAGATAGGACCCTATCAGATGCAACTACTCTGGGCCAGAGTGGACCTGGAAGCAATGGCAATGAAGGGGTACTCCAGGACTAGAGCCTCATCACTAGACTGTTTAGAGTCATGTCAAGGACACTCGTTGCAGGCGGGGGCGTCTTACCTCTCTGCAGAGATGCAGATGGTGTATTCTATAGCCCCTTAGAATGCAAGAACCAAAATAATCAAACAGGGTTAGGTAGGCCTAAAACCGCAGATTCCAGATTTGTGCTCCAAGCCATAGAAACAAATCTGGTGAGTTGGTACTGTGGTTCATCATCTTCACGACATCAGTAAAAGCATCCAAAGCTGCTGAAATGTCATCAAAATATTGCAAAACTTTTGACTCGCCCTGTTATTATTTATCTATTTCATCCTCTATGACCCTAAATGTACATACCATCAATTTATTGTAATGTATTAGTATTGCCTCTCTTAATACAGAGTATTAAGTGAGTTGCACTCGGATTAGTAATATTATAGTTTTTTTTTACTTTTATGGAGGTACCGTGCCCCTAATTATCATGAGTGTGTAGGGCCTACTATATATCAAAGATCAAATTGGACAAGTATAAACAGTACTTTGCTCTTTCAGAACAATGCCACCATGAATGGAACATTCTGTAAAAATGAACAAAATGAAATAAATCTAATTAGAGACGAATAAGGCAGAGTAATATGAAGAATTAAAAAAAAACAAAAACAAAAAAAAACCCAACGCTGAATCCTTCCTACATTCATTATCTAAAAATGTACCAAAACAACATTGCCTTTTAACAATCTTTTCCATTTTAATATCTTATTTGTTCCTGCTTTTTCCTTTCTCATTACCCTTATTAGCCCCAACTATTTCTCTCATCTCTTAATACAATCATCTATTGATGTTGATCTTACAGACTAGAATTTGATTAGCAACCAAATCTAGCTGTAATAAAGAAGGGGAAAAGACAATCTGCACCCCCCATAGGGTAACCATTTATTTCTAACTCAAATCAGCCACACCTTTCATCAATACATGACCTACAACCTACATGGGTTAGCTCATATCATTCTTTTTTTTATCAAGACAACTAAACTCCAAATCAACTTGGGAACCTTTTGGCGATAATTAATCTCAGCTCTAACTGACATTTTTTTTGCACTTGGGGAAGAAAAAAAAAGAAGCAATCTCTCTTTGAAAAAGTTTAGAGGTTCCATACTGTCTTTGATAACGTATATATCATATTCCCATTGTTCGTATGTCTCTGCAAATGATTAGAGAATCACCTTAATTAGTGAAATATCCTAGGAAACAAAAGCATTTAGCATTCTGCTAACTTGATGTAAAATGAATCAGATATTGCTGATTATTCCCACAACTCAATATCTATTTACACAGAAGACACAATTTGACTTCATAGATCAGTCAGAATAACAAAGATAATGATACAAATAATAATAATTGCTGGAATAATTACAATATTCATCTCAGAACACTGAAACAATAATGTGTTACTCTTAAAAAGGGATCAAAACATATCATCATCATCATGTCGTGCCACTAGCACGGATATACCCTGACCTCCTCTCACTACTTCTCCCTATCATTCATCGCTTTTGGCAGGTCTTCAGGGCTACATCCCATATACTCACATAACTGCTATATGTATGTTCGAGCTGGTCGTCCTGCTTTTGCTCGGCCATATACAGGGGTCCATAGGAGTACATCCCTTATGAGCTCGTCCTTGCTTCTCCAGCAGTGTCCTGCATGTCTGGTTCGTCTAGCTTGGATAATTTTCGTGATGGGAGGCAGGTGGCCGTATAGTTGGTGCCTTGTGGGGTGTTGCCACTAGGACTTATTCAATATTGCTCGCAGCATTCTTGTGTAATTCAGGTCTAGCTTCTTCTTCAGTCGTTTAGTTAACGTCCAAATTGTGCATCCATATAGCAGTATCGACACGACCACTGCCTGGAAGAAACTGCATTTCATTTTATCAGTCAGGTCTGATTTCCATATGATCGAGAGCCTATCAAAAGCTGTCCATGCCTTCGTTACCCGTGTGTCAATGTCTTTTTCGGTTGATGAGACGCTGCTTCCTAGGTAGGTGAATTTGTCTACCAGTTTCAGAGAGGTTCCGTCTAGTGTGGAAATGTCACCTGTTTGATTATAGCACATATATTCAGTTTTGTGTGCATTGACATGGAGGCCAATGCATGCGACAGCTCGTTCCAAACTATGCAGTAGTGTTTCGGCTTGGTTGGGTGTATTCACCAGTAACGCTATGTCATCAAAACAGATATTCTAGTTCAAAATATCTACTTATATATAAAATACACCAAGTTTATATATATATATATAAAATCACGCACAAACCCCAATCTCTCTGCCATTGCAGGATGTGACATAATATCATTTTTTGAGAAAAATACAGCTGGTTGAAAGTTTTCTTTGTCTGGTTTGGTTTGGTTGGTTTTATGGCATATCAACCTTTGTAGGTTATTTAACACCAAATCCATATTTATGTAAATAATCTGTTCTATTGAAAACAGTTCAGTTTAGCATAAGTACACAGTTTAATTGTCAAAAACATTTCCATTTCAAACTATTCAAGCAGTTATATGTAATAATTCAGTTAAGTGTAAATACAGTTTTAATGTCGAAAAACAGTTCTATTTGAAATGATTCAGTTAAGCATAAGCACACCGTTTAAGTGTAAGTACGGTTTATTAGTCAAAAACGTTTTTATTTTTAGCTATTCAGTTTATTCAATTCATTTTAGCATAAGTAGGCTGTTAGTTCTATTTAACCCATAGATAGGGCCCTATCAGGTGCTACCACTCCGAGCCAGAGTGGACCTGGAAGCGATGGCAATGAAGGGGTACTCCGCATTCCCCAAAGCTCCAGCACTGCTGGAACCTCACCATCAGATGGTTTAGTGTCATATCCAGGACACTCGTTGGGGGAAGGGTCTTACCCCTCTGCAGAGGTGCAGTCAGTGTATTCTACAGCCCCAGCTGACTGGGCAATTCTTTGTCTGAATCTGGTTTCTGTAAGTAAGAAAGTAAGTTAAGTTGGCCACCATAGTCGGGGCCGATTCGAAAGCTCCCTTTTCAATAGCTAATACACCAAGATGTAGGGGAGAGCACAACTCCTTTTCCTGGAGAGCTCCACTTGACCCTTGATACATACCTTGTAATGCTGAGTGTTAAGCAAGGATGTATGAAGTACAATTTTTTTTGAGTCTTTGGTATGACTTGACCTGGTATTGAACCCAAGTCTCCCGGGCCATTGGCGAACACTCTACCCACTCCTGTACAAATGCTAAATGGCCAAGTCAGCCTTACTATTTGCCAAGAGCAAAGAGAAGGCGGGATGAATGCAGAGTTCCCATTGCAGTATTTGTGAAAAGTAAATTTCAAACATACATACATACATACATATATATAGCAATAAATATATGTATATATACATAGGCATATATATATATATATATATATATACATGCATATATTTCAGCTTATATATGTAAGATTGTACATACCTATATAAAGACAAACATAAAAAAAATGCACACGAACATAAAATGTACACACACACACACACACACACATATATATATATATATATGTATATATATATATATATATATAGACACAAAAATTATATATATATGTGTGTGTGTGCAAAAAATTGCATTTAAATTCATATATACAAACTCTGAACATATACGTAAACCTATATATATATATATATATATATATATATATACACACATATAAGTGTGTGTGTGTGTGTGTGTGTGTATGCATAAGTAAAAATACAATTTATATATAAACATTTATACACAAATAAATTATATAAATTTATGGGAGTATAAAGGTGTATGTATATATAAACATATATAAAGATACACACAAATTATATATATACATATATATAGACACATACAGAAATATATATATATAAATACACATCGGTACACAATCTACATACATATGTACACAACTTTTATATATGTATATATACACAAATTACACACACACACTATATATATTGCATTGATTTAGTGGGCTATTGCAATGCGAAATAATAATTATTTGAGTCTAATTAATTTTAAAGTAAAAACTTCAACGTCAGAGACTTTTCTTAAATGAACACGATGTTAGATGTTCAAGTTTTTTTTTTTTTTTTGGACGTTGTAACCATGGTGCCACGTTGGGTATTTAAACGCCATGCTGAAGAGACATGATTTCAATTGTCCTAATCAATTTCATTTTTTTAAAACTTATACATGTATTTAAAATGTGAATGTTAATTAATGATATATTCAGTATTTAATTCTAACTTACTGTTAATCTGAGGGTGTAACTTTGCCTGCTTAATTCTGAGATTACCAACATTAAGTACTATTGCGTCTATTTTAATGGAAAAATTATCATCATTATTTTGGCATTTAATCAAATGTTTATGAAATGAGGATGCGCGTGTGTTGGGGTGTTCTTTAATTCTGATGTGGAGGGGGTCTGATTGTACTTCCTATTTAAAAATTATGGCATTTTCAGCAAATTAAACGATGAATCGTCTAAGTTTTTTGGGATATATTTGGATCTCTTATTGGGCAGTTGGCTTGAGAACATGTTTCAGTACTGTTATTTTTCTTTGGTTTGGTTTCTTTGTTTAATGGCATATCAACTCTTTTTAGGTTATTTAATGCCAAAGCCATTCTCCTAGAAGAACAGTAATGGTACTATTTAACCCATAGCTGGGGGGATAGGGGGTTCATACCTTTCCCAAGGGTATTTTCCCGAAAGTGAACGTAATAGCGTGACTGGAGTACGAACTCGCGTACTACGATTCCGCAGTCCATTGCTTTAACCATTACACCACGAGGACACCCCATTATTTTTCTTTGTTAGATATTGGCGTAGTGAGGGTTCGGAGCGGACCAGTCGTATATCTAGCCCTTCCTTGTAAATAGCTCTGCGTATTTCTTAGTGATAATATCACTGAAATGTGGTAGTTTTAGAAAACAGGTGTTAAAGGGTGTATGTAGTTTTACTATTGTTTATATGTCGTGTGATTGATGTTGGATAATCATTGTTTTTGAGGGTGTTTATAAAGAGTGTGGCGTGCGGTGTGTGTAATTTTGTCTTTTTCTTCACTGCATCTATTGTGAATTCGTTTAATTTCATTTCTAATGTAATTTGTTTTGGCATTGACTGAAAGTGCCGATTTGAAATGCACAAAGAGGTTTTTGGTGGTGGGTTTTCTATAGAAACCAGTGTTATCTCGATGTTCTATCTTAGACTGAATATATCTATCTATGTTTTGTGACCTCTTATATATGGCGGTTGCTTCGCAGGATGATGTCAACATGAGTATATTGTCGATATATCTTGTGAAGAATATGCATGATGGGCAGCTGAATAGTGCTCGACGTTCGAGTCGGTCCATATATGAAATGGCTATTATGCCTGATATATTGGATCCCATGGGTAGTCCTGTTATTTGTTTGTAGGTATTTCTGTTGTAAGTGAAGTAAGTATTATCTACTATAATAATTGGTGTATAACTGTTGCTGTTAGTTGGTGACAATATAAGTTCTTGGAGATTATATGTTCTGATATGATATCAATTGCTGGGTGTGCGGGTACTGTGGTGTAGAGGGAGATTACATCAAAGCTGAATGCGTAATTATTTTATGTAAGTTGTTCTGTATTTAGTTGTGTTAGTCTATGGATGACTTCATCAGAATTTTTAACATGTCCTGAAAAGGTCGGAAGCAAAGGTTTCAATATTTGTGCAAGAAGCCATGATATTTTATAAAGAGGTCTTTCTCAGTTGGAAATGATAGGTCTGATCTGGAGTGTTGTGTCAGTTTTGCGTGTTTTGATGAGGTGGTAGAAACTGGGTACTTTATTATTTCGAGTAATAAAGTTATTCTTGAATTTATTTGGTATATTCCTCCATTTGTAAATGTTAGTCCATGATTTATTGATTAGGTTTTCTAATTGGTTTAATTGAATGCCTGTAACCTCTGAATAAATGTTATCTTTAAGATGGTCTAGTGCCAATTAGTTATAAGTGTTCTGTGAGATGATGCAAAATTCCTTACCATTACTGGAGGATAGATATATAAATTCCTTATTTCTCATGGTTGATAGTGTGTGTCGTTGTGTACTGGATAAATTTTGTGGTATTCTTTTATGTTTTCTAAGTATGGAGAATATTGATCTTTTAAGTCTTGATAACTTAAAGTCTAGTTCTTTGTCGGTAGGAAGTGGGTGAATAGGGTGATCCAAAGTGTAAATAGGAACGTCCCAAAAAATTTTTACGTCCAACATCGTGTTCATTTAGAAAAGTCTCTGACGATGAAGTTTTTACTTTGAAATTAATTAGACTCAAACAATTATTATCTTGCATTGCAATAGCCCTCTAAATTAATACAACACAATAAAATAAAATAAATTGTGCAATGCTTCAAGCAAATTTATATATATATATATATATATATATATATATATATATACAAATACGTATACAGACCAATTGAATACATCTATATAAATACACCAATTATATATATATATACAGACCAACTGTGTGTGTGTATATATATATATATATACACACACAAATTATATACAAAATATATATATATATATATATATATATATATATATATATATAAACACATAAATTATATACATACACACTTTCACACATTTATATGTGTGAAAGTATGTATATAATTTATATATTACATGTAAACATACACACACACACACACACGCATATATATATATATGTATATATAGATCAATTACATTTATGAACAGTTAAATTATATATACACACATATATTCCTACAAATTATATCTTTCTCTCTCTCTCTCTCTCTCTATATATATATATATATATATATATATATATATATATATATAGAGAGAGAGAGAGAGAGACACACACATAAATTAGATATACATATGTATAAATACATACATTACAAAAACATACATGCATATGTGTGTGTCTATGTTTATGTGAGTGTGTGTGCAGCCAATACTAATGCATCCATGTGTAGGAGTTCCTACTTTTCCAGTTATGCCATGCTTGTCTTGTCTGTCTTACTTGGATTGTTTCTGAAATGGCAGGTATGTGGTCATATATATATATATATATACACACACACACTCACAAATTATATATATTGGTATTTATGTACATACATTAGATATATTCACATATATAAACACACAAGTTATATAAAAGATGGGTTCAAGTATGTTCTGCCATATCAGATGGTCTTGAAAAAGTCTAAAATTAATAAATATTTCAAATAAATTTTAAACTGTATTATTTTCTAGATTTGAAAGAGTAGCATTAATCATTATGTTTAGTTTTCTTTTCGTTCAGTTTCTAAGCTTGTTTTTAGGTAGAACAACTACCAAGTTGAAAGCAATTCCTTCTTAGCAGCTCAACACCCAGCTGTGTGGCTAAGAGAGTCAAAGTGCCTATGGACAGAGAGGAAGAGCTACTAAACACTGTGGACAATAGATACTTTTTACAATGAAAAGGATTGTAAGATATAAAAGATTAGAGACAGATTCTACCTAAACCCCAGTCGTAGCTGGATACCCCAATATAGTTTTAAACCCTTTCCAGGCATGATCTAATGATTCCTGAAAGTTTGGTTAAAATTGGGCAAAAATTAGCAGAGTCTAAGCTGTATGGTTTGGTTCAATTTTATAGTGTATCAACCTTCATGTTATTTAGTATTAAATCCTCTTTATACATACATATTTGATATATATGATTTGTAAACACATTTTGTTGATAACATTTTAAAATAAACCTGAGCTCATTTTTTTTTTTTTTTGCACACAGTTAAATGGTTTCAAGTACTGCTATATAACAGTAACAATTTAACATCAGTCATCACTAACAATTCAATCAGTCATTTGTTTACACACAGTTTCATGGCCAAACAGTTCTGTTTCAAACAATTCTGTTTAACATAAGTCATTTCTTTGCACACAGGTTAAATGTCAAAGTTCTATTTGAGCCATCGATAGATACCCTATCAGATGCTATCACTCCAAGCCAGAGTGGACCTAGGAACAATGACAATGAAGGGGTACTCCACATTCCACAAAGCTTGAAGACTAGAACCTCATCATCAGACTGTTTAATGTTATATCCAGGACACTCATTGCGTTGAGGGAGGGAGGTCTTACCCCTCTGGAGAGAAGGGTAGTGTATTCTACGACCCACACAGACATTTGGGGAATTATAAGATTTGCTTTGTTTATTTCTGCTTCATTTTTCTATTAACATAAAATTGAATAATTAATGTCCAGCTGCTTACAATGAATATAATGTCTTACAATTGGTGATATTTATAAAGCAACTGATAATTAATATAAGCTTCAAAACATTTACTCTTTTCAAGATTGGGAAGAACATTTATGATCATAATAATTGATTTCTCCAATGTTCCAATTGTGATAGTTCTAATTTGAATCCCAGTAATCCTAATTTTGATACAGAATTAAATTTCTATTATTTCTTTGGTTGGTTGGTTGGTTGTTAGGGTTTTATGGCATATCAACCCTTGCAGGTTATTTAATGCCAAATTCATTTTAATGAAAATAGTTCTATTTCAAACAATTCAGTTTAGCATAAGTAAACAGTTTAAATATAAGTACAGTTTAATTGTGAAAAACATTTCTATTTTAAGCTATTCAGTTTAGTCAAACCGTTCTAATTCAGATGATTCAGTTCAGTATAAGTACAGATTCTGTTTGCACACAGTTAAATGTCCAAATAGTTCTATATTAAACAAATCAGTTTAGTGTAAGTACATTTTCAATGTCAAAAACAATTACATTTCAAATAATTCAGTTTAGCATAAGCGCGCAGTTAAGTATGGTTTAATTGTCAAAAACATTTCTATTTCAAGCAATTCAGTTTAGTCAAACAATTCATTTTAGCATAAGTACACAGTTTAGTTCTATTTAACCCATTGATAGAACCCTTATCAGATGCTACCACTCCGGGCCAGAGTGGACCTGGGAGCAATGGCAATGAAGGGGTACTTTGCATTCCCCAAAGCTCCAGCATTACTGGAACCTCACCATCAGACTGTTTAGTGTCATACCCAGGACACTTGTTGTGGGGAGTCTTACCCCTCTGCAGAGAAGCAGTTGGTGTATTCTACATCCCCAGCCGACTGGGCAATATTTCTTTGGATAAAACTGATTTATTGATTGATTTTCACAGCATGTCAACTGTTAGAAGTTATCTTATCCCTAAAGTTTATGGAATTATGTTCATTGTATATTTATATTTTCTGTGAAGCTGTTTCTTCTGAGTTTTTTTTAATGCAGTTATGATATCAAGTATTCCTATCTAATACAAATAATTTGCAAATGATGGTATCATTTCAAGCATTCTTATTTGATATTCATAATAATATAGTTTCAAGTAATTATTTCCATCTAATAGTAGTCATTTGTTAATGCACAATCTGGTTCATTGGCATAATAGAGTGTTTGCCAATGGTCTGGGAGACCGAGGTTCAATCCCAGGTCGAGTAATACCAAAGACTCAAAAAATGATACTTGATGCCTACTTGCTTAACAGTCAGCATTATAAGGTATGGATCAAGGGTAAAGTGGAACAATCCTGGGAAAAGAGTAGTGCCCTCCTCTGCACCTTGATGTAGTAGCTATTGAAAAGGGAGCTTTCAGGTCGGCCTCGACTACAGTTGGCTCACTTAATTGATTTACTTATACGTATCTAATTTATTTTTGTTAGTTTGTGTATTTAGCCAACCCCTTTACATGAGCAGGATGCAACACAAAGCCGATGCTTAAGAGGAATTTTACAGGTCTGAATTAAGAGTTTTCCTTTTCTTGTCATACCAGTATTAAAGAGTTCAGTCTGCCCTACTATTTATCCATGGTTGGAGGGAGAATAGCTGGATTCATACATTTCCCAAGAGTATTAGCACTATGTAAAATGCAAACAGCCTTGCCCAGGATCTGAACTCAGTTTGCTGGGTCTATTTCCTACAAGGATAACCATTATACCATGAATGCATAATTTACAGTTATTTGGTATCAAGTATTCCTATCAAATGCAGATCATTTTTAAACAGATCTAGTTACCTATAGATGGGACCTTATCAGGTACTACAACTTGCAGGTCACAGTGGACCTAGGAGTAATGGTAATGAAGCAATACTCTATGCTCATCAGATCTCCAGAACTGGAGCCTTATAATGATGCAGTTTAATGTCATACTCAGAACACTCTTTTTTAGAAGGAGTTGAGGTCTTACTCCTATCTAGGGGATACAGTGAACATATTTTAAGCCCCACCGAGAAGGCATATTCTAATAAGATTTTAGTCATTTGCTTTAGTTGTTTTACTGAAATGTTAAAAAGTACTACACACTGTGTGCCAACAGCTGATATGATTGACAAACCATGTTTCATCAAGTTGTCAAACCACAAAATGAAAAGTATCTTCATCAGCTTGTCCATCTAAATCAGGCCAAAGAAAGATATACTATAAAACATTTTCCAGATTATAATGTTATTGTAAAAATATGGGTCATATAAGCTTTTATTCATTGCTGTCAAAAAGGCAAAGCCAATAGTGATGAATATGTTAAAAAATTATGTTTTGTAGCTGAAAGCTTGCTCTATTCAATGGTGTTATTGTGTTCCTTTGTATCTGTTACAGTTTCAGTGGAATACAGACTCCCATTCATCACTGGTGAAAATGTATATTTATTTGTGCTGTTTATATGAAAAAAAATAGTGTATTGTAGCTGAAAACTTGCTCTATCCAATGGTGTTATTGTGTTCCCTTGTATCTGTTATAGTTTCAATGGAAATACAGACCTATGTTCATCACTGGTGAAAATGTATATTTGTGTTGATTGTATAGAAAAATAATGTATTGTAGCTGAAAACTTGCTCTATCCAACTGTGTTATTGTGCTCACTGCATCTGTTTAAGTTTCTGTGGAAACAAATAGGAGGCATTACTTTTGGAGATCCCTACACTGCTAAGATTAGGTATCGAGAAAATGTATTTAAAAATCTTTTTCCGAAAAAAACCCTCAAAACTGATCCATACTTTCAACTAAGCGAATTTCACTTATCCTTAACTTGCCACAGCAAAATGGCACCATATGATTAATAAAAATTCACAAGTTTGATAATTAATGTATTTACCAAAAGTGATAAACTTGACACGTAAAGATGATGAGAGATTATACAATACATAACAAAGTTTTCTTTTGAAAATCAATCTGACAAAGAGAATTGAAATGGCGTTAATGTCGTTTTTTTTTTTCCTTAGCACCATTATCAAAGTAATGTATCAAAGTATTAGATTTAGAAACAAAAGAACAATTAAAATCGTTTCTTTTGAAGTAAAATTAACATGAAATTAAGCTCGAGACAAAGTGATAAAATTTACCGATTTCTGGAGTACAAGAACAAAGTCTTTCATTGCTAGAAGATGAAACAAATGATGAAATCAGTCCTGCTGATTTCTACTTGTGAGAAATCAATTTGGCTTTCATGACAGAAAGTGAGAAAGAATTTGAGATTTCAGTGTTAAGAATTTAGCTAAATTAAAAAAAGAAGTTTTGATTGTTTATAGTGGTACATCAATACTTTGTCATGAGCTCAGCTTTTTAATCTGTAGATTCTTCTGGCATCTTAGTTAAAATGCATCATCAATTTTGTATTGATCTACAGACTGACTGACTAAGCATTTGAACCTTTAGCTTCTTGGCACTCAAATACCCTGTACCTAAGCTCACAGAATTCATTAAAAGAAAAGAAAAACCCATTTGCAAAACACATTAAAATTTTGCTTCAGCATGCATTGATTGATTTAGATAGCAGGTCAATTTTTCTAGCCTTATTTTATGCCAACTTAGTAGACCTTTTCATCTACCTTGGGAGCAATATCTCATCTATGGAAAACACTGTCAACATACACATAGTAAAGGTTTGGACTGATATTGACAAATTATCAACCATTAGGAAATTTGATATATTTGACAAAATACAACAGGAATTCTTCCAAATTGTAACCATATCAGTACTATTGTATGACTGCACCACCTGGACTTTAATGAAGCAGTTGGAGAAAAGGCTAGACGGGAACTACACAAGAATGCTATGTGCTGTTTTCAACAAATCCTGAAGGAGTCCTTCATGGCCACTTACCATCCATCTCACAAACTATCCAGGTAAGACAAACAAGACATGCTGGGCACTCCTGAAGAAGCAGGAACCAACTCATAACCAACATTCTCCAGTGGACTCCTATACATGGACACACCAGAACTGGCCAACCAGCAAAGACTTATATTCATCAGCTCTGTGTGAACACTATATGCAATCAAGATGACCTACCAAGATAGGGACAGATAATGGGAGAGAGTGAAGGGAATCTGTGCTATCAGCACAACTTGCTGATTATGTTTTATATCAAAGGGCAGGCTGCAGAACAACACTATGCAGACTTCATACCTACTTCAAAAAGTGCTGCATAGCGATCTCTCGTCTATGATCTTATTTCACTACAACTGTTGTGCACTAGCACATGCAACTTGTATTGAGCCCACACTTATGATCATCTTCCCGGATAAGAGACCCAAATGAGTGTCATACCCATGCCTGTGTGCAGCAATTCAACCATCGATCTGTGACCAGCCAAATGAAGAATGATTGGCCACCTCACAAATTACAACATCAGCTGTAAGAACTACAATAAACAATGCTCCGAAAATCCACCTTTCGTTTTCAACTACAACAGCTAACGAGAATACAAGTATGTCTATGCACTGAGTAACAAACTTTCCTGCTAACAACAATGGTCTTCCCATGTACTCTTAAGAACTTATGAAACAGAACTCTTTGCCAAATGAAGGTTTGGTTTGGTTTTAAGGCATATCAACCATTGTAGGTTATTTAATGCCAAATCCTGTTTTTACATATATATCAAATAAATATGATTTAGTTTGGTTGGGTTTTATGGCATATCAACCATTGTTGGTTATTTAATGCAAAATCCTGTTTTTACATATATATTAAATATATGATTCGTAAACACATTTTTAGATAGACACAGTTAAAGGATCAAACAATTCTATTTCTAACAATTCATTTTAGCATAAGTTAACAAAGTTACATGGTTCCAAGTATTGTTATCAATTACTAACAATTCAATTAAAAATCAGTCATTTGTTTAAACAGTTAAATCATCAAATAATTCTATTTCAAACAATTCAGTTTAGCATAAGTACACAGTTTATATGTCAAACAGTTCTCTATGACCCATAGATAGGACCCTATCAGGTGTTACCACTCCATGCCAGACTGGACCTAGGAGCAATGGCAATAAAAGGGTACTCTGCATTCCCCAAAGCTCCAGTATTACTGGGGCCTCATCAAGGACATTTAAACAACCAAATTGCTTGGTATAATCCTTATAAATAAATCCTTTTTATTTTGTTAACATATTTGTTTGTCTGTAATTATTCCTTTCAACCACACAGCCATTGTGGTGGGTAATCCTGTGTTGTCCTCATCAGGACTGCTTCTGTTTCACCTCTCTCTTTCTCTCCTCACCTGCAGGACCATATGCCAATATAACACACCTCATTAAGCCTTCAAAATGAAGATGAATATGTCTGGCAAATTTCTATTTGTAATAAAGCAATGTTTTTTTTTGTTTTGTTTTTTTATTTTATGATGAATTGTTAATCCAGACTGTTGCAATAAATAGAAGACTTGAATAATGCAGAATTTTTATTCAGTTTACATTTCAAATACCCGTTCCCGATTAAAATTTTCTCATCTCCTATCAATTTTTTTATTCATCATTCATTCCAGAGATTTTCGTTCCTTAATGAAATGTTAAACTCCTGTCATCTTTCATAATTTGCTAAAAAAATGCTAGACATTCTATGAAAATCTCTAGAATGAAATAAGTTTATTATATACTTTGCTCCGCAAATGCTAGACATTCTATGAAAATCTCTAGAACTATAGGCTTATGATATACTTGGCTCCCCAAATGCTAGACATTCTATGAAAATCTCTGGAACTATAGGCTTATGATATACTATGCTAACCAAATGCCAGACGTTCTATGAAAATCACTAGAATAAAATAAGTTTATTATATACTTTGCTCCCCAAATGCCAGACATTCTATGAAAATCTCTAGAATAAAATACGTTTATTATATATTTTGCTCTGCAAATGCTAGACATTCTATGAAAATCTCTAGAATAAAATACGTTTATTATATACTTTGCTCCGCAAATGCTAGACATTCCATGAAAATCTCTAGAATGAAATAAGTTTATTATATACTTTGCTCCTCAAATGCCGGACGTTCTATGAAAATCTCTAAAATGAAATAAGTTTATTATATACTTAGCTCTGAGAATGCTAGACATTCTATGAAAATCACAAGAATGAAATAAGTTTATTATATACTCTGCTCGATAAATGCTAGACATTCTATGAAAATCTCTAGAATGAAATTAATCAATGGTATACTTTGCTCCGCAAATGCTAGACATTCTATAAAAATCTCTAGAATGAAATAGGTTTATTATATACTTAGCTCTGAAAATGCTAGACATTCAACAGATTATCTAGGCATTCTATAAAAATCCTAGGTAAAGTATATAAAGAAAAAAAAAGAAAACAAAAAAAATCTCATTTTATACTTAACTCTCAAATCCTAAGCACTTTCTGATAAAACTGAATGAGCTCTTAGTTTCTGAAGACAAAAACTGTTAACAGTAAGAATACAAGTTGATGAGGAAAACAAACATCCTTAATTAGTTTAACATTAAACAAATAAAAACTTTGTAGTTTTCACTGCTCAGAGATTTCTCTAAATATTTGCATTATTTTTCCTTCCAGTGAGTAAAATTTTGAATATTTTTAAATATAAAATCACTGCATTGAAAAGTTGAAATACCTTTAGTGAAATTGCTTGATATCTAAGACAGAACATGTAACACAGGAAACAAAACCATATATTTCTACTCATAGTTTTACATTTCTGTGATCAGTCAATCTTATGAGAGAAGTCGATAGATGGAAAGCAGAAAATATAAAATGGGATCAGAACTGCATTACAAAAAATGTGGAAAGAGGTCCATGGAACAATATAAAAAGGATTGCAAAAATAAACCTAAAAACCTTGCAACAAAAATCAAGGAAAATAAAATTTGCACCAGTTGACTTGGAGGAGAAAATGGCTATCATCTCACTTTCAAATTAACAAATATGGACATCAAAGTAAGTATCCACTATGCTATTTATCACATTATGACTAATGATAAGACACAATTAAATAACTCTTAATGAAATTCTAAGAATTTAATAATCCAAAATTTTAATTTAGCTTCTGTGATTTTCAATTGCCACAAACTACAACAAATGAAATGAAACAACATGTCGACATATGTAATATAATGGCCGAGGGATTTCTGTTTATGCCTTTGGGTTTAGTTAGGCTGAGAACCTTTCGGCTCAGCACATGGGTTAGTTAGGTGCAACATTAACACAGGTATGCATGCGTGCGCACACGGGCAGAGCAAACATATCACTCAGAGATGTCACAATAGCCCGAGATGGGAAACGGGGCTTCACAGTGTGAATGACGCCATGCACCGGAAGCGCACGGAGGATTTTGGGAGATTTTGAAGAAAGTTAAGAGAGTTGAAAACTAGAGACTGAACGAGACGGTTGACTTTTGCTTGCTCGCGGAGGCCTTGGGCAGGTGTCACACGAGATGGGGGGGGGGGCAGATGAAAAAGTCAGCATAGAAAGATTGTGCCTCTTTCTCCTTATATCGAAGAACCTTTAAACTCAAAGGTAATAAAAAGTTTCGTGCCTGAACTGAGAAGTCGTAAGTGTTTTTCGTGTTTCGAGATCCTATGTTCTATGTATATATGATATGAACATTATATGTCCATTTCACACATAGCTGTATCATGGCTATGGTACACAAATACCAAAATAATTTGAGCAAAAAAGAAATGCCAACACCCAATGAATTAAAGTTTATATAATTATTGTCATGACATTACTATGACTATAAAAAAAACAAACTAAATGTTAATTATAGAATTTTAAAATTTTGAACATTTTAGCAAATTACAACCCATACTGCATTTTTCCAAAGCTGTTTTCATTAAGACGATTGGTCTTCATTTTAGATCTTTTGTAATGTAAATCTGGTTCTGGTTCTATTCCTACCTTTCTATGTAGCACGTTCTTGTCCCACTTGTAGAACTAAGATTCTTAAAAATGTTGTAATGCCTGAGGATCATGAAACTATTAATGGGGAAGAAAATGAAGAGAGACTAAGTCAGAAAAAAAAGTTTGAAAAAGAGACCAAGAACAGAAAGGGATACAGATGAATGAAGACACTGAAAAGCAGAAAGTTATTGTGAGAGAGGAAAGAGAGAAAGAGAGATTAAGTGCTGATTCATAAATAAATAAATGGAAAAATGCTAATTAGATGCAGATATATATATATATATATATGTTGAAATGATAGATTCTAGTGAATCTGACTGTATGATAGAAATATGTGGAAAGTTGGATAAATCAAACACTTAACTCAAATTTAGATGTGTGATATTTCATTTGACTTTATTTTATAACATGGTCTCTGTCTGAAGAAGTTCAAGATGAAATAAATCCAAACAAAATATCACACATTTAAATTAGAGTTAAATGTTTGATTTATCCAACTTTCCACATATTTCTATCATATATACGAGGTGGAATGATAAAATTGTTGCCCTAGAAAAGATGACGTGATTCCATTTCTGTTTAATGAAAACCGGTTTCCTTTTTTTGTTGTAGACCATCTACTAGTTGGCCAGCTGTGTACAAATCCCAAGAGCAATGTCTGAAAGTGACACAATGTTCAACGAGCGAGATTGGAGATGCGCCGCTGTACAACTCATGCTCTCTACCGATCCAAGTTATGACAACAGGATCATTGCCAACACCCTCAAAATGCAAATCTGGATTGCCACAAATAACAGGGACATGCTCAGGGTGATGAAAAGAAAGTTTCTGGCTACAGTTATGGTCTTTGGTGTAGTTTCAAGTGAGGGCCACATCATGCCACCTCACATCTTCGAAGTTGGCTTGAAAGTCAGCACCAAAGTGTACCTGGATGTTCTGAAGAGTGTGGTGATCCCCTGGTGCAATCAGGTGGCCAGTGGCAGACCCTGGGTGTGGCAGCAGGACTCAGCACCGGGCCACAAGTCCAAAGAGACCCAGGCTTGGCTTCAGAAGGAGTGCTATGACTTTGTACCCTTCTCTCCCTGGCCCCCTCCTCCCCTGACCTGAACCCGCTGGACTCCTTCATTTGGTCATACATCGAGAACATCACCAACATGACCTCCTACAACACCAAAGCCAGCCTGATCACAGCCATCCACCAAGTATTCGCCGAGCCCCCACCAGCGCTTGTGGAAAAGGCATGCTCCCAGTTCTGGGTCCTTATCGAGGCGGTGATTGAGGCTGAAGGCGGCTATATTGAATAGATGTCAGCTCTACTACATAATCAAGTTACCTGAATTGATTTTTTCAATAAAGGTTTTAAAATAAAGCTGTAGTGTTGTTTTCTTTAGGACGACAATTTTATCGTTCCACCCTATATATATATATATATATATATATATATATAATGGCATTACTGAGTTAGATATGACATACATTAGATAAATAGATATGAACTAACATACATAAATAGGATATGAATAGATTGAGATAGATAGATAGATAGATATGACATGAGTTAGTGATATAGAGATGATATAACCGAGAGAGATAAATAAATTATGACATGACTAAGACAGATAAATGGATATGATATGGATAGATAGATTAATATGACATGACTGAAATAGATATGATGTCAGTTGTGTTTTATTGCATATCAATTCTTGTGGGTTATTTAAAGCCAAATCCTGTTTACACATAGATATAATAAAAAAGTAAAGTTGGCGACCCAAAGGCTCCCTTTTCATTAGCTACTATACCAAGGTGTAAGGGAGGGCACTACTCCTTTCCTGGATTGCTCCACTTTACCCTTGATCTGTATCCTAGAATGCTGAGAGTTTAGCAAGGAAGCATCAAGTACCATTTTTTAGAGTCTTTGGTATGACTCGACCTGGGATTGAACCCCATTCTCCAGGGCCATTGGCAAATACACATAGATATATCAAATATATATGATTTAGAAATGAATAGTTTATAGGTAACAATTTTTCAATGTGCCAGAGTTCATTTGTTTGCACAAAGTTAAAAGGTTTTAAGTATTGCTATTTAACACTAAAAGTTTTATTTACACACAATTAAATAGTTTCAAGGATTATTTATGTTGACGGGTTGTTTTGTTTTACAGTGTATTTACAATTTTCGGGTCATTCAACGCTGAATTTCTAATGATTCAGTTTAGTATAAGTATAGTTCTTTTTTACACACAGTTAAATGTCAAAACAGTTCTATTTCAAGCAATTCAGTTTAGCATAAGTACACAGTTTAAATGTCAAAAACAGTTTTATTTCAAACAATTGAGTTTAGCATAAGTACACAGTTTAGTTCTATTTAAAAAAAACAGTTCTATTCAAACAGTTCAGTTTAGCATAAGTCATCATCATCATCATCATGTCGTGCCACAAGCACGGATATCCCTGACCCTCTCTCGCCACTTTTCCCTATCGTTCATCGCCTCTGGCAGGTCTTCAGGGCTACATCCCGTTTCCTCACATAGCTGCTGAATGTATGTTCGTGTTGGTCGTCCTGCTTTTGCCTGGCCATATGTGGGGGTCCATAGGAGTACATCACTTATGAGCTCGTCCCTGCTTCTCCAGCAGTGTCCTGCATGTCTGGTTCATCTAATTTGGATAGTTTTCATGATGGGAGACAGGTGGCCGTATAGTTGGTGTCTTGTGGGGTGTTGCCACCAGGACTTGTTAAATATTGCTCGCAGCATTCTTGTGTAATTGCCGTCTAGCTTCTTCTCCAGCCGTCAAAACAGTCTTATTTCAAGCAATTCAGTCAAGCATAAGTACAGAGTTTAGTTCTATTTGACACATCGATAGGACCCTATGAAGTGCTAATACTCTGGGCCAGAATGGACCTGGGAGCGATGGCAATGAAGGGATACTCCACATTCCCCTAAGCTCTAGCATTACTTGGAACTCACCATCAGATTGTTTAGTGTCATATATAGGACACTCGTTGGGGGGTCTTACTCCTTTGTAGAGAAGCAGTTGGTGTATTCTCCAACCCCAGCCGATTGGGCAAATTATTTAATACGAGCACTTCTAATCAACACCATTTTATTCCTTTGCAAGCAATTATATTTTTCCAAGAATTGCTATGTAATACTAATAATTCAATTTAACATCAGTCATTTACTTGTACATAGTTAAATGGTTTTTACAGAAAGTGATTAAACAGTTCTAGGCGGGGGGCAACAGGTATTAGCACTCCGGCTCAGAGTGGACCCAAGAGCAATGGCAACGAAGAGGTATTCCACATTCTTCAAAGCATCAGAACTGGAGCCTCACCATCAGATGGTTTAGTGTCATATCCAGGACACTTGTTGGGAGAAGGGTCTTACTCCTCTGCAGTCAGCGTATTCTACAGCCCCAGACGATTGGCATAGATAGTTATAACATAGGTAACATGGATAAATAGACAGATATGATGTTAGATAGAGAGAGATGAACAGATTGAAATAGATAACAACAGACCTGGATATATGACGAAATAAAAAATGCATAAAAAAGAGTTAATGTGTATATTTATGTATAGGCAAAGATTAATAGGTATGGATGTCACTTGAGGATAAAATTATGAAAACGTTTTATACCAGTGAATGAAGGAATCTGTGCTTCTATGTCACACAGCAATCTTTCTCTTTTAATTTTTTTTTTTTTCTCCTCTCTTCACGTCACGACAAACTCTGATTTACGGATAGAAAGTATTTGTGAAATTGAAATAACTACGAAGATAAAAATCTTATCTTGTTCATTCCAATCCTCATTTCTCGCACCAAATTACAGATGCTCAAATTGAAAGAATTGAGGAAATGTTTACCATCAGCTGAAGATTAACTTTAGCAACGACAACAACAAAAAGCAACACTTCTATACAGACACATAGAGGCAGACATACACATATTCTTTCAGCTTCACTAGATGTTCTGATTGTCAATCATAGATCAGATTTCCATAAGACAAGATTTATATTCAACAGATGATTAACACGATACATTTTTCCGTCTTCTTTCACAACAAATAAATTTTAAGACATATACAGAAATAAAATAATTTTTTTGGTGGCCATCTTGACAGCTTCTCACTGATGAATATGTATTTTACATAATATGGAAAATTTGTAAACTGTTTATCAAAATTTTCTAAATGCCATATATATATATATATATATATATATATATATATATATATATGCATTTACCCAACCACTCCGCAACAAGCAGGATATGACACAAGGTCAATTTTTAATCAGAGTAAAATTAGTTTGAATTCAGAATTTTCTTTCTCCTAGACTGGTTGCCTAACCAAGGCTAATTAATCTAGTTTGCCCAACTATTTAACCATAAATGGGTGAGGGGAGGACAGATATATTCTTGCCTTTCTTAAGATCATGAGCGCAAAGTGAAATGTAAAAAAACTTTCAGGTTTTGAACTCAGATCACCAATTACGTTTCCTACGATGATAAGAATTACACTGCTATCAAAAAATGCCGAGTGCCACCTAAAAACCTGTACCCAGAATAAAAATTGACTCCATATCAACCTTTATAATTTATTTAATACCAAAGCCATCCTTTAAGAAGAACGGTGGAGGTATTATTTAACCCATAGTTTGGGAATAATGGAGTTCATGCCTTTCCTAAGAGTAATAATCAGAAAGTGAACGTAATAGTGCAACTGGAGTTCAAATTTGCTTACTATGATGTGACAGTCCAGCACATTAACGACTATGCCACGGGGACCTTACTGCTGGTTTCTGTCAGATTTTCCTCAAGTTTGACATAGAATTCAACTTAGTATTCCATTTCCATGAGTTGTTTAACTGAACACACTCGTAGTAATCCAAGATTATTCAGATGAATGTGAATTCATAGAGACCAGGGTTCACCAATGGCCCGGGAGACCTGGGTTCAATCCCAGGTCGAGTCATACCAAAGACTTAAAAAATGGTACTTGATGCCTCCTTGCTAAACACTCAGCAATATAAGGTAGGGATCAAAGGTAAAGTGGAGCAATCCAGGGAAAGGAGTAGTGCCCTCCCCTACACCTTGGTGTAGTAGCTATTAAAAAGGGAGCCTTCGGGTCACTCTCGACTAAGGTCGCCAACTTTACTAATATGAACTGAATGTTTTCACCTCTGTTAAAGGTCAACATTAATCAACCGATTTTTAATTAGGGTTACCAACCTGAAAAATAAAACAAAAAAATGTCAGTCTTATTACTTTGATAACCATTCTTGGAAATCACCCTTTCAGACACAAATTATGAAAGGACAATTTCTTAGTTCACGTCACTGATTTTTTATTAAGTCCATTGATCTGGCTATTTAACTGATTATTTGGTAATAAGCATATGAAGAACTTAGAACATTCAAGCATTCCTGTTCAAGTATTTATTTAGCATAGCCCGGAGGTGCCCGTGGTGTAATGGTTACCGTCATAGGGATTGGACACGGCGACACGAGTTCAAATCCTGGACGAGACTGACTGCATTTCACATCGCACTAATACACTTGGGAAAGGTATGAATCCAATTATTCTCCCTCCAGCTATGGGTAAATAGTAGGGCAGACTGATTTCTTCAGCCTTGGTGAGGCAACCAGTCTAGGAGAAGGAAAACTCTGTATTCAAACCTGTTAAACTCCGCTTAGAAATTGACCTTGTGTCATATCCTGCCCGAGCGGGGGGGGGGTAAATATTATAGCCAACCAACTAGAAAGAAAATTCTATGAACACTGGTGCTTCACCAAAAGATAAAAGTCACAATACGATTTCTGCCAATCCATACCATTTGTAATAAAAACATCCTTACAGAAATAAGCATTGATCATGTTGATATTGAACAAAATTGATTGGACACTGTCAGGTTTAACAACAAAGTAACAGCTTTTCATGGCAAATGCTGAAATACTGACCCTGGAAAAAATTATTGAATAAGTACACTTAGAGGAATTTACCTTAGATTTTTTTTATTTAGCAGTAAACAGACTAATAATAGATAAGATAGAAAACATTTCTTTAATAGCCGAACATTCTGGTGGCATAAGAAATACCTTAAACAAACTAGATTAGATTATTCAAATCAATGGTATCATTTTTTCTCAGCCATGCAGAGGAAAATATTATGGAATAATCTAGTGATTAGCATTCCAAAACAAATACCAGCAGCCAGAGATAATATGTATGGTAATTATGGGAGGAGGGGTTTAGTCTAAGTATTCTCTCCCAAATTTGTTTCTCTTTCAGCTATTACTGGACTAGAGTGATAAGCCAGATACCGGATACAGAGCACAGGGAGAAGTAAATTCATGCCTTTCCCACTGCTATAAATGCAAAGGAAACATACTGACTCAGTCAAAATTGGAATGTATTATACTGATTCCTTTGTTTATGTGACTAACTCACAAGCTATCCTTCCTTAAAACAGTGCAAATAAAAAACTACAGAGCCTTGCATAAGATTTAACATCCAGATATCTTAACTATTTCCAGGTAGTTAGGGGAGAATGGTTTGACTAGATATTCAGTCTCTAACTTGTTTTACTTTCAACTATATTTGGACTCAACTACCAGGCAACCAATAAATAATTACACCCTTGACAATTTTTTAATAAAAACTGGATTTTATGCTAAACAAATGGAGCATTTTACAATTAAAATGGATGTTATTAGATATTCTTTACTACCAAACTCTACAGTATTGGAAATCTGGAACTAAAAATATAAATATATAAGAAATATACACCTTAAACATATCTATGCAATTTCATTTTGGTTACAGAGTACCAGTGTCGTAGAGTTTGGTAATAGATAATATCTAATAACGTTTATTTTGAATGGATAATGTTACAGTCAGACTAATAAAAATCTTGGTATCTTTCTTTTATAATCCACAACACAATTGAGGCTATTTTTTAACACAATGCTTTCATGTTCCTTTGGAGATAAATAAAGTTTTAATAAGTAGAATAAACTATAGTTTTATTTTTATGGACAAAAGAAAGATTTTAACAAGCTCTATTCAATGATATTATGGATTTAAACTGGCAGTAAAAACAATGTTCTGTGCTGTTGTGGACTGTTAAAAGAAAATTACCTTTTTATTAAAAAAAATTATTGGATGGGTGTTTACTTAGTCTCAATACAATCAAAAACAATCCTCTTGAATGAAGCGTGTTAAAACCAAACACTGCAAATACCATATAAATGGACAATCTTTTTTAGTCTACTCAATTATATCAGAGACTCGAAGTGTAGGTGTTCTTGCTAAAATTATTAGAGGATTTACTCATTTGGGAACCAGAAGCATGATTATTCCAAAAGAAATGAAAGAAATACAAAGAAAAAGAAATGACAAAAAAGCGAAGGCTTGTCAATTCTATTTACATTATTTTCATTCATATTTTCCTCATCACAAGATACTATCAATTTTTTTATAGCTAACATCAACATGAATTTGTAGTCAGTATCAGTATTGTGAAACCTTTTTTTTTTTTCTTGTTTCTATTTATATATTGTATCCACTGTGATTGTCTCATATGTTATATGGAATATAAATATGACACGACTTCCACATCTAGACAGATATTAGACATCTTTCCCACCGAAATTACAATCCTGATTAATAACTAATTCAAGTTGTAAAAAGTTTACAATACGTATAAGATGATAAGACATCTGTACATCACGGGATTAAAGTGACATAGGTTAGTATGAAATATATGGCACTCTCTAAGTCAACATCGCGACAGCCCAGTGACAAGCAGAGCAAGATAACTGATGACAATGCAAACTGCAGGTTTTATTTCAGAACTTTTTCTTAGACTTTTCCCATCAAAGGCAATCTGCAAAGGTTTGATACTGGAGCTTCCTTCTTAAGTTTTGATTTTAGAGTTAAGTTCTTTGAGAAGGGTTGCCTTCACCACAACTATGTCATTCGACTGGAGCCCTTTCTACCGAACAAGTGTGTACATATATGTATACACATGCATGGAGGATATTCTAGAAATTGTAACGAGTTGTCTAGTCTTAGTTGCACTATTTTTGTCTATGAGAGCTCTGTATTTATCTTCTTGATTGGACTTGTTGCTGATTGGACTTGACATCTGTGCTAAATTGCCGTGGGTATTATCATATAGGATTCCCCTAATGCTATTGCTTCTAGAAATGTTATATTTCACTTCCATGATTACTCTTATTTTTTAGTATGTATTGCAAGGTGTGTTATATAATTATGGAATGATTTTTTTTATTTAATCATTTTCGTTAATTATATCTTATCATTCGGTTTGGTTGGGCTTAGAACTGTTCAGCTATTAGTGCAGGTGTTCACGCTCACACGCGCAGGATATAACAATCACAAATGTCATAATAAAAACCCCCAGATAGGAAATGGGACTAGGTTGTGAATGACATCATGACCGGAAGTGATGAGCTGGGAATTTTGGTGATTTTGAAAAGCAGTTAGTTGAGATTCGACTCTAGGTGAGGTCAGTTGAGATTTGACTCTGGGCGAGGCAAGTTGAGATATTTTGACTCTGGGCTGGGCAGCCAGCTGGGGGTTGACTGAAGGATGATGTAGACACAGTCAGCATAGTAAAAATTATGTCTGTCTCTCCTTGTGTCGAAAAACTAAAAGTAAAAAAAAAGTTAATAAACGTTTCATACCTGAACTAAAGTAAGTCGTCAGTGATTCAGGATTCCTATGCATATGAACATTTTATATATTCGTATCTTGGATATGCCATAGGTGGGGTGGTTCTCTTGGAAAGTTGATCATTTGATTTTCTTTAGACAATCCTCCTCTATGTGGTCAAGGTCTTTTTTGCCACACTTACCCCATGTCAAACATCTTCTGCACCTTCCTTGCAGTGTTCCTAATTTTTACATTGAAAGAACTTATGCCACTCACTGGGCTGTAGCAATGTAGACCCAGAGAGTGATAGAGCAAGATAGCAGGCAACTATTTAAACTGTGGGGGGAGTAAGTAATTTGGTTATTTTAGTAGATTGCTCTCTAAATTATTCCCACCACAAATACAACACAAAACATTACAATCGCGCAAAAGAAATGGAATAGAACACAACGAACATTAAATAACAAACAATTTAATATGCATATAACAGAATATGAAAAACAAAATGCATGATGTGTAAATGGCCTTTTGGAAAATAAAGTTTGAAGAAGAGAATAAATTTGTTGAAAGATGTGTGTATGTTCATGTTATCAGAGTCCATAAATAAGTCGTTCTTACTTACATTAAGTTTATAGCGGGTTTTATGATTGTGGCGACAGCGTGTCTCGTTGATGAAAGAAAGTTTGTCGGGTTTTCCTTTTGAATATAATTCTCAGCCATTTGAAAAGAGGTCATGAACTTTAGTTGAGGAAGGAAAGGAATTAGTTGGACATAGTATCGGCTACTGGCTTGTGTTCGTCTGTGTCTTCGTTTGTGTGTAAGCTTGTGTCTTGTGTGTCTGGCTCCCTAACTCTGTGTTATTTATATCCTACAGGTGGATCAAAGAATCGCCCTAAAATCTTGGCGCGTAGACATTTATTGACCAATCAGATTTGTATTTTACTATTTTATTTTCGAGCCTAAATATTTTCTGTTAGTTCACTTCCGATCCTAATTTTCTAGAATGTTCTATTCCATGTTTTTAGCTGATTGGTTGAAAAATATAAAAATGTAATTTAAATGCTAATGCGGGTTTGATCCAAAATTTCTAGAATGTTCTTAAGTATGTTTTTATTGCTTATTTTAAGATTAGAAGAAATGTGTATCCTATAAAACTGTGGGTTTTATTTCAGAGTATCTTCTCTTGGACTTTTCCCACTAAAGGAGACCTACAAGTCAGTGGAAGTTCAAGGCTGAAGCTTCTTTTTACACTTTTGATTTTAGAGTTAATTTCTCTAAGAAAGTTGTCTTTCACCACAGCTTCGTCATTTGACTAGAGCTCCTAATACACATACATAAATTTTTGATATTTTAAATTTTAGATTTAAATAAAGACTGAGGCAAAATTGAACAACTTACACAAGAAAGTGATAATGTATTAACACTGACTAGATGTATTGTAAAAGTAAGTTAAGTTGGCGACCATAGTCGAGGGTGACCCGAAGGCTCTCTTTTCGATAGCTTCATAGTAAGGAAAGAAGGTAGGAAGTTGTTAGAGTGTATCATCTAATTTGTTTTTAACTAGGATCCCTTGGTCTAGAAGAATAGACCCAAGGGGTCCATAAACTAGATGGCTCTCCTCATAGTGTATGATGCTGCTCAGCTCTTCAGGAGCAGACGAATAGACGTCCGTTCCCATTGAGAATTTCTGAGGGAGAGAGAGTTTCGCAGGCTTTCTTCAATTTTTGGTGCTGATAGGAAATATGGTTCGGGCTGAACAGGACAGGTCATCCTGATTGGGTGAAAATGTTCGGCGACTCTAACGGTCAAATTAAATTACGCGCCAAACAAAAAGTACAAGTTTCTTTCTGCTACACATCTTAAGATCTATCTACTTATCTGGTGATCATGAGTTTAATCCTTGGGTCAGTTAGAATATAAAAGTCAGAAAGTTTGATTCCATAGTGAAGACAGACAAGTAGCATCTCAAAGACGAATTAGCTTGAAAGAATTGACAAACATAAGGACAGTGGAAGAATATTAATCTAACTTTACAGATTGAATAAAAAGTTTGCGTTGAAATTCTACAAAGGTTGATCGTTTGGGTTTTATGGCATATCAACCCTTGTAGGTTATTTAATGTCAAGTCCTCTTTAAACATATATAAATAAATTAGATATATATGATTTGTAAATGAATATTTTATAGGTAACAAGCTAGGGCTCATTCATTTACACAGTTAAATGGTTTCAGGTATTGATATCCAATGCTAAAAATTTACTTTAACATCACTCATTTGTTTCCACATAGTTATTGCTCTAGTGGGTAGAGTGTTCACCAATGGTCTGGAAGACCTGGGTTCAATCCCAGGTTGTGTCATATCAAAGACTTTAAAAATGGTACTTTATACCACTTTGCTTAACACTCAGCAATATAAGGTATATATCAAGGGTAAAGTGGAGCAATCCTGAGAAAGGAGTAGTGCCATCCCCTACACCTCAGTGTATTAGCTATTGAAAAGGGAGCCTTCTGGTTGCCCTCGGCTAAAGGGAGACAACTTTACTTTTACTTAAAAGGATTTACATCTATGGTTTATAAGTGAATAGTTTGTAGGTAATTTTATTTTCAAATGAGTTAGAGCTAATTTGTTTTCTGGCCCAGTTGGCTGGGGCTGTAGAATACACCAACTGCATCTCTGCAGAGGGATAAGACTTCCCCAACGAGTGTCTTAGATATATGACTCTAACCAATCTGATGTTAAGATTCCAGTAATGCTGGAGTTTCGGGGAATGTTGAGTATCTCTTTATTGCCATCACTCCCAGGTCCTATGTATGTGTCAAATAGAACTAAACTATATACTAAAGCTGTTTTTAATACAACTGTTTATAGTGTTCACCAATGGCCCAGGAGACCTGGGTTCAATCCCAGGTCAAGTCATACCAAAGACTCAAAAAAATGGTACTTGATGCCTCCTTGCTTAACACTCAGCATTATAAGGTACAGATCAAGGGTAAAGTGGGTTAATCCTGGGAAAGGAGTAGTGCCCTCCCCAACACCTTGGTGTAGTGGCTATCGAAAAGGGATCCTTCGGGTCACCCTTGACTACGGTCACCAACTTTACAACTTACTACATGCATAAAAAATGGATTTGGCATTAAATAACCTACAATGGTTGATATGCCATAAAACCAAACCAAACGAATTTGATTGCATACAACTAAGTAGTCCTATTGTTTCTATACAACTAAAGGATTTTGAGTACTGCTTAAAAATACAAATAATTCTATCTAATACATTCTCATTGGTCTAATGGATATAGTGTTCGCCAATGGACCGGGAGACTTAGGTTCAATCCCAAGTCACATCATACCTAAGACTTTAAAAATGGTACTTGACACCTCCTTATTTAACACTCAGCAATATAAGATATGTATCAAGGGTAAAGTGGAGCAATCCTGGGAAAGGAGTAGCACCTGCCCCCACACCTTGGTGGAGTAGCTATTCAAAAGGGAGCCTTCGGGTCGCCCTCGACTACGGTCGCCAACTTTACTTTTACTTTTTACTTATTTGTTTAACTCGGTTAAATGGTTTCAAGTATTGCTATATAATATCAACAATGTTTTCAGAAGTTCCGACATGGGGACATGAATTTTGAAGATCAAGTGGGTAGAGCATGTCCATCCACAATTGACACCTAACATCTTAAAACACTTGTTGATCAAAACCCATGTCCAAATGTCAGAGATATTTCAGCCAAAGGTCTTAAAGATTTCAATAATATCAAATCATCTAAAAAAAATTGGTGAGGTGAAGAACCTCTATAGATTGGTTCCACATGATTTCAGTGAAAGTCAAAGAGTTTGTCATTTCGAAATGTGTTCAATGTTGTTTCTCAACTGATCCATTTTTTTGACTGAACAGTAACTTGTAACAAAAGAATGTATCCTTTATGACAATCTGTTATGGTACCCAACCTGCAGACAGTAATGAACTCTTCCGTGACTATTAATACTGGGAGGTGCCTGTGGTGTAATGGGTATCGTCTTAGGAAATGGACACGGTAACAGGAGTTCAAATCCTGGACGAGACTGATTGCATTTCCCACAGCACTAATACCCTTGGGAAAGGTATGAATCCAATTCTTCTCCCTCCAGCTATGGGTAAATAGTAGGGCAGACTGGGTTCTTCAGACTTGGTGAGGCAACTAGTCTAGGAGAAGGAAAACTCTGAATTCAAACCTGTTAAACTCCGCTTAAAAATGGACCTTGTGTCATATCCTGCCAGAGCGGAGGGGTTGGTAAATAGGATTAATACTGGGGGAACATTTATCTCGGTAGCCAAAAGTTCTACCAGGCCTAACACTTGGCAGTCAGACTGACATTTGACACTCTATTGTATTATACTTTCGTTAATATACTTTGTTCCACGTAAACCCGGGTTGTGTTATTCTTGCAGACCCTTACTGGTTCACAACACAATCATAAACAGTCAGCTCAATGGCTTGATCATGTCAAAACACCGAAACACTTCCCAACACGAACATAGCATGAACAGAAGATTATGGACACTGTCTGCTGGTCTGCCATTGGTGTTTTCTGAAATCTAAACAGAGCATAACTGCGGAAGTTCACTGCCAGCATCTGGATGAAATGCATGCTCAGTTAAGCAAAATGTGACCAGCTCAGGTTAATCGATAAGGTCCAATTTTGCTTCATGACTATACTCAGTGTTTTAACCTAAAGAAAAAGTTACTGAATGAGAAATAACCGAAACAAAGGTTGGAAAGGAAATGGAAATCTTTATAATATTAACTAAATACAATACTTGCCAGCAGCGTGAAGAAGGTAAACCACTGCTTGTGGTGACTACTTAGTATATTTTCACTTCCTCACAATAGCGTCTGACATACCCATTAATGTTCATAGATAGGGCTTATGACACTCAGCAAAATATTGAGAAGATGACACTGCAGAAGTTGATTTGGGATAAGAAAATTTCTCCTGATCTCTCACACACCAACTATCACTTTTTTCATGCATCTGGGCAATTTTTTTATGCCTAAAAACATTCCATTCCAAAAGAGAATTTGAAAATGTATTTAAAAACCTTTTGAATTAATGGCAAAAATCCATAGAGGTTTAAGAATCATAATTTGTCAGGTTAAAATACTGTTTAAATTTATAAATTCAGGAATGTAACTTCATCATAAAATAGGACATTATTTTTCAAACAACTGAATAGAATTGATTTGGTTGGGTTTTATGGCATATCAACTCTAATGCCAAATCCTCTTTATATATATATATATATATATATATATATATATATATATATATTGTCATCCACAGACAGACTGTTTTGTTGTATCACAACTCTTCAGTGTGGCTAGACATTTTAAACAAGCCTGAGCTCATCTTTTTGGCACACAGTTAACTGGTTTCAAGTATTTTTATCTAACATGAATAATTCTGTTAATCATTAGTTGGCACCAAGTTAAATGGTTTCAAATATTGCTATGTAACAGAAACAATTACACAGTCATATTTTTGCACACATTTAAATGGATATACATATATGATTAGTAAGTTTGTTCGTTGTTTGGATTTTATGGCATCTCAACCTCTGTAGGTTATTTAATGCCAAAGCCATTTTTATACAAATAACCAGTTCTATTTCAAACATTTCAGTTTCGTGGAAGTGCAGTTTCAAAGTCAAAAACATTTCAATTTCAAGCTATTCAGTTTAGTCAAACAGTTCTAATTTAAACAATTCACTTTAGCATAAGTACGCAGATTAGTTCTATTTAACCAATAGATAGGGCCCTACCACTCTGGGCCAGAGTGTACCTGGGAATGATGGCAATAAAGAGGTACTCCGCATTCCCCAAAGCTTCAGCATGACTGGAACCTCACCATCAGATTGTTTAGTGTCATAAACAGGACATTCATTGGGGTGGGGTCTTAACACTCTGCAGAGATGCAGTCAGCATATTCTACAGCCCCAGCTGACAGGGCGGATGATTTGTAAGAGAATAGTGAGTGGGTAATTTTATTTTTAAATGAGTTAGAACTAATTTGTTTGCACACTAGTATTGCTATTGTTTTTAGACAGTTAAATGGTTTCAATTATTGCTATTCAACACTAATAATTCTATTCAATTAGAATCATTTGTTTGCAGATAGTCAAGTGGTTACAACTATTGCTATTTTACACTAATTATTCTATTCAACACCATTCATTTGCACAGTTATATGGTTCCAAGTATTCCACACAAATAGTTTAATTTGCACACAGTTAAATAGTTTTAAGTATTCCTATACATCAATAACAATTTAATTAAAGTTCAGTTATTTGTTTACATAAAGTTAAATAGCCAAACAGTTCTATTTCTACCAGTTCGATCTAATTAAAGTCACTTGTTTGTACACAGTTTAAATGGTCAAAGAGTTTTATTTGATCGATAGATAGGACTTTATCAGGTGCTACCACTCTGGGTCAGAGTGAACCTGGGAGTGATGACAATGAAAGGGTAATTCATATTCCCCAAGAGCCTTGCAATCAGATAGTTTAATGTCATATCTGGGACACTCATGGGAGGAGGGGGTTTCTTACCTCTCTGCAGAGATGCAGTTGGTGTATTCTATAGCCCCAGCTGATAGGGCTGGAATAGAATTGGGGAATCCCTGACCAAAATTCTTTTAGATAGTGGCACAAATACTGGCTCCTGGGTTTGGTTTGGTTTGGTTTGGTTTTATGGTACATCAACCATTGTAGGTTATTAATGATAAATTCATTTTTATACATATAAACAGTTCTATTTCAAACAATTCAGTTTAGCATAAGTACACAATTTAGTTCTATTTGAACCATAGATAGGACCCTATCAGTTGCTACAACTCTGGGCCAGAGTGGACCTGGGAGTGATGGCAATAAAGGGGCACTCTGCATTCCACAAAACTCCAGTATCACTGGAGCCTCACCATCTGATTGTTTAGTGTCATATCCAAAACACTTGTTTGGGAGGTTGTCTAATTCCTCTGTAGAGAAGCAGTTGGTATATTCTACAGCCTCAGCTGACTGGGCAATGGCCACTGGGGTTCATAGGGTTAAATTCAATATTTACACCATATCAAAACCTAATTTTCTCAAAAACTTGAAATGACAGAAAAAATTCTTTCTTTTCAAAAATAAGCTAATTTAAAGGAAAAAAAAACATTCCATCTCAACAGAATCTTCCATCTTGACAACATAGAGAAAAAAAATTCAAATACTTGTCAGTGAATTTGAAGTAACTGACTCAAAAAATATGGCAGCTTTTGTGGGTAATAAAAACAGGAGATGGGGCTTATTAAGAAAATGAAAAGAAGTATTTTTCTGACTAAATATTATTTCCGATGTTTGGGTGGATTTAATATCATTCAAGCAGTTATCAAATTTTCTTGTTTTATAGTGACAACAGCTTTAAAGGCTGTTGAACTTATATTTCAAAAATCAACTTTCTTTAAATTCTTTTTGTAGGTTTTCCCCAAATTTATATCAGCAGACACTTCCTTCTCTCATATAATTAGTTCTATATATATATATATTGTGCATAATTAGAAAAATTGCATATGTGTGTATACAGATTGCTACTTCTATATTCTTTATTAGCAAAAGTGTCCATTTCTGTTGGCACAAACTATAATTAGTTGATTTTCCTTGAAAGCAAACCAATAATATTTGATGGCATGTCAACTTATCTTGGGTTATTTCATACCTAGAGGTTAGGGAATCACATTCATTGTACATTTATATAAAGTTTTTTTTCTAGCTAATTCTTGTAAACAGTTACATGATATCAACAATTAATATTTAATACAAATAATTTTCACACGTTTTTATGGTTTAAATTATACCTAACAAATATCAATAATTTTTCTGAATCATATAGTTTCAAGTACATATTCATCTTTGATAATGATCATTTGTTTGCACATAGTATGTGATAGTTTCAACTAACTAATTATAACCCTTAGTAAACAATTACAGCTTTAAATAAGTATTCTTAATACAACTAATTTACAGTTATATGGTACCAAGTGTTCGTATCTAATACTAATAATTATATATGGTTTCAAGAAATTATTTCAATTTGATAATAGTAATTCATTTGTACAATTTTATATGATTGGTTGCTTAGTTGATTGATTGTTTTATGGCATATCAACACTTTCCGGGTCATTTAATGCCGAATTAAATTTCAAACAATTCAATTTAGTATAAGTATAGTTTTTAATTTACAAACAGTTAAATGTCAGTACAGTTCTATTTCAAACAGTTCACTTTAGCATAAGTACCCAGTTTCATTGTCAAAACAGTTCTATTTGACCCATAGATAAGACCCTTATCAGGTGCTACCACTCCAGGCCAAAGTTGACTTAGTAGCGATGACAATGAAGGGGTACTCCTCATTCCCCAAAGCTCAAGCATTACTAGAACCTCACCATCAGATTGTTTAGTGTCATATCCAGGACACTCATTGGGGGAGTCTTACTTCTCTGCAGAGAAGCAGTTGGTGTATTCTACAGCCCCAGCTGACTGGGAAAAAATTTATATGATTTCAAGTCACAGATAATAATCCTTAATACAAAATTATAGCAGCAAGTAACAATTTTTAATACAATTTTCAGTTATATGGCATCAAGTATTCCTATCAAAATAGACACCCATTGATGGAATCATTATTGTGGTTTGTGTCACTATTATTAGGGATTTGTAATTGAGGAAGAGAAGAAAACAAAGATGCTTATCAACTTCCAACTTTATTTTCTTTAAGGTTTAAAAATGACTATTCTGTAGTTGAGGAGATGATTTCTTGGACTATTAGAAAACAGTTGTATCTCCTAATCTAGGAGCGGAATTAGATAAGTCATTTTCAGTGGAAAATGTTTGAAATTTAGAGTTATGTCCTAAGTCAAGAAGATATATTCAGCGAAGGTTTCAACTGGTGTTTTACTAAGATATGGTGGGTGGTGTCAGCTTGCTACTGGTGTTTCAGTAATATACGCTACCACGGTGTCAGCTGGTTAGTAGAAGAGATGGCTAAGTAACAGGCCATAAGACCCTATAAGCACATGTGTTCACTGCTAGCAGCCGACTGAAAAGGGTCCTTTCAGTACTAAAGTGTAGGCTTAAGGGATCACAGATTTCTGTTTGGCACCAATAATTCTATCTTCTAGGCATGTGCAGATTTGGCTTCCTATCAAAGACTCCTGAGAATTGCTACACTTTTGAATTCATTTAAAAAATTTTTTTTTATTAATCAACATATCCTAACAGGTACTACCACTCCCGGTCAGAGTGGACCTCAGAGTAATGGCAATAAAGGAGTACTCCATACACTCCAGATCTCCAGAATGTGAGCCTCACCATCATATGCTGTTTAGTGTCATACCCAGCACACCCTACTGCAGGGCTGTATATCAACTGTATATTCAAGGTTGTTAAATTTGCATTTTAAAAATGAACTGTCTTTAAATTCTTTTTTATATTTTCCACCATTTAAATCAGAAGACACTTCTCTTTCTTGCATAGAATTAATTACTTATGCATATTTTGTTGACTTGCACAGTCAGCTAGGGCTGTAGAATACACCGACTGCACCTCTGCAGAGGAGTACCCCCCCCCACACACACACCAATGAGTGTCCTGGATATGACACTAAACAATCTGATGGTGAGGTTCTAGTGATGCTGGAGCTTTGGGGAATGTGGAGTACCCCTTCATTGCCATCTCTCCCAGGTCAACTCAGGCCCAGAGTGGTAGCACCTGATAGGGTCCTATCTACGGGCCAAATAGAACTAAACTGTGTACATATGCTAAACTGAATTGTTTGAAATAGAACTGTTTTTGACATTGAAACTGTACTTACGCGAAACTGAATTGTTTAATATAGAACTGTGTAAACAAATTTATACTTATACTTATTGTTTGAATTAGAACTGTTTGACTAAACTGAATAGCTTGAAATAGAACTGTTTTTTTGCACAAAAATGGATTTGGCATTAAATAACCCACAATGGTTGATATGCCATAAAACAACCAAACCAAACAACATTTTGTTCATAATTAGGTGAGTTTTTTGTCGGTTCATCTCCGTATGTGCCTCTGTATTTATGAATTGCTACTTCTATGTTCTTAATTATCAATGTTTTTCATGCATGATACTGAGGTGAAACTTTTAGTTATGGTTTCTGACTAATTAACATCCAAGGTTTTATTACTACTTTATTGCCTAAGATATGCCAACTGCATTCAGTGTACAGTGGTAAGACCCCCACCCACAACCACAAAAAGAAAAATCAAGGATATTACCCTAAATGGCATCTGGTGATGAAGCTCCAGCATAGTCTCACCTTCTTTGGAATTATGACCAAGTCCACTCAGACCCAGAGCGATGCTACCTCTTAGGCTCTTATCTAGAAATTGGTTTGGTTTGGTTTGGTTTTATGGCATATCAACCATTGTAGGTTATTTAATGCTTAATCCATTTTTATACATATAAACAGTTCTATTTCAAACAATTCAGTTTAGCAGAAGTACACAGTATAAATGTCAAAAACAGTTCTATTTCAAACAATTCCATTTAATCAACAAAGTTAAATGGTTCCAAGTATTGCTACTTATTTGTTTAAACACAGTTAAATGTAGAACAGTTCTATTTAAAACAATTCAGTTTAGCATAAGTATGCAGTTTATATGTCAAAACAGTCCTATTTCAAACAATTCAGCTTAGCATAAGTACACAGTATAGTTCTATTTGACCCATAGATAGGACCATTTCACATGCTACCACTCCGAGTCAGAGTGGACCTGGGAGTAATGGCATTAAAGAGGTACTCCACTTCTCCCAAAGCTCCAGCATTACTGGAGCCTCACCATCAGATTGTTTAGTGTCATATATCCAGGACACTTGTTGGGGGAGTCTTAACCCTCTGCAGAGATGCAATCAGTGTATTCTACAGCCCCAGCCAACTGGGCCACTGATTGATTTTAATGGCATGTCAACTTGTTCAGGATTGTTTTACGTCTAGATGTCTAGGAGTTCGTTATATGATCATATCTACTTTTTGTGTGTAGTTGATTCTTAAGAGGTTATTTCATTTTGTGTACAGTCCAATAGAAAAAGGATAATTTTTCGACAGCCCATAAATGAGACCCCAACCATTCTGGGTTAGAGTGGACATGGCAGTGGTGGTAATGAAGGGATATTCTACATTCCCCAGATCTCCAGAACTCAAGCCTCACCCCCAGTTGCAGTTTAATGTTATCCCATAACACTTCCTTTTTTTTTTTTTTTTTGGGTGGGATGTGGTCTTACCCCTCCCTGGGGAATACACAGCATATTTTAAGCCCCACCAACAGGGTGACCTAATACCATACATAAATGGAAACTATAACTGTTAAAATTAATTTGGCATAACGAAACCCAACAAGGGTTGACATGCTGTAAAATCAACCAACTAACTGCCAAAGTTGCTGCTTTTAGTATGTTTTTTTTTTTTTTTTTTTCACCAGGAGGAGTAATTCATTTTTCTCTGACCCTAAAATTCTTCTTTGGTGTGTATTGAACCTATGATTCCAGAATGTTCTGGGTCAAAACTTCAACATTGAAACTTTTTAACGAACAGGAAATTTTTTAAAAATACCACAGTGTAACCAAATTGGATAAATATAAAAGATCGGGTCATTAGCCAAATGGGTAGAGTGTTCTTCAATGGTCTTGGAGACTGGGGTTCAATTCAGACCAAAGACTCAAAAAATGGTACTTCATGCTGCCTTGCTTAACACTCAGCATTATAAGGTAAGGATCAAGGGTAAAGTGGAGCATTCTATGAAAAGGAGTAGCACCTTCCCCTACACCTCAGGGTGGTAGCAATTGAAAATGGAGCCTTCAGGTCGCCCTCGACTAACAACGTCAACTTTACTTATTTACATATTTTTTTAATGTTACCTATTTGTGATTTTAGTAACAGAATTTCAGTGATACTATTTACCAACCCCTCCGCTCGGGCAGGATATGACACAAGGTCAATTTTTAAGTGGAGTTTAACAGGTTTGAATTCAGAGTTTTCCTTCTCCTAGACTAGTTGCCTAACCAAGGCTGAAGAACCTAGTCTGTCCTACTATTTACCCATAGCTGGAGGGAGAATAATTGGATTCATACCTTTCCCAAGGGTATTAGTGCTATGTGAAATGCAATCAGTCTTGTCCAGGATTTGAACTCGTATCGCCGTGTTCATTTCCTACGGCGATAACGACTACACCTCAGGCACCTTCAGTGATGTAGAATTTTACACTGAATAATACTTAACAATATCTATTTTGATTGTGTAAATAAAATGGCTGGAGAAGAAGCTAGGCGGCAATTACACAAGAATGGTGCGAGCAATCTTGAACAAGTCCTGGCGGCAACACCCCACAAGACACCAACTCTACAGCCACCTGCCTCCTATCATGAAAACTATTCAAGTTAGACAAACTACACATGCAGGACACTGCTGGAGAAGCAGGGATGAACTCATAAGTGATGTACTCTAATGGACCCCCACACATGGCCGAGCAAAAGTAGGACAACCAGCACGAACATACATTCAGCAACTATGTGAGGATACGGGATGTAGTCTAGAAGACCTGCCAGAGGCGATGAACGATAGGGAAAAGTGGCGAGAGAGGGTCAGGGATATCCGTGCTACCAGCACGACATGATGATGATGACAAATAACGAAATACTGGTAACTTTACTTTGGAAGAAAACTAACTTTTTAGTGAAAATTGCAAGAAGTCTAATTAGTTATAGGCAATATATATATATATATATACACACACACACACACACACACAGACACATTCATAAATATACAAACCCACATATATAATAATTATGATCACTATTTTGAGTGTGAACTATATATATATATATATATATATATATATATATATATATATATACACACACACACACAAACAAATAACTTAAAGTTTTTTAAAAATAACTCAAAATAAATGTTTTGATTGTGTGACATTTACCTAGAAAAAAAATGTGTGTGTGTGTGTGTGTGTACGTATATACACACACATGCATATACATATGTGCACACTCACAAACATTATATTTACGGAGTTAAGTCATAAATAATTTCTGTTTTAGTAAAATACTGTTTTTTCATGAATTATTTAACAATGAATTAATTTCAATCAATCGTATATTTGCCATTATTTTAAATCACTTCTTGCCATTTATCAGCAAGTTTGTTGATTCTTTTCAACTAAAATTCTGCTAGTTTTGAGCTCAACAAGTTTTCCGCGAAAGTTTTCACATGATCTTGAGAAAATTATTTTCTCATTCAGAACATCTGTAAAGAACAAAAAAAGATGAAAATCACTTGGTGCAAGATTCGAAGAATATGGTGAAAGGGG
>OY757927.1:12536454-12571454 GCA_963585895.1 Sepioteuthis lessoniana | reverse complement strand
CATGTTTCGGCCCCAACAGGAGCCATTCTCACATGAGTCAAAAATGAAATGACAAACACAACAATGATCAGTTGGTTGGTTTTGTTAAATGGCATCTCATCCCTGGTAGGTTATATAATGACAAACGCTGTTTATAAATGTGTATTGAATATATATGTAGAGTGTTCGCCAATGGCCCAGGAGACCTGGGTTCAATCTCAGGTCATGTCATACCAAAGACCCAAAAAGTGGTACTTGATACTTCCTTGCTTAATACTCAGTATTATAAGGTACGTTTCAAGGGTAAAGTGGAGCAATCCAGGGAAAGGAGTAGTGCCCTCCCAACACCTCGGTGTAGTAGCTATTGAAAAGGGAGCTTTTGGGTAGCCCTCGACTGAACTTACTTTTTACATATGAGTTGTAAATGAGTAGTTTGCTGGTCAAATAATTTTTGAATGGGTCAGAGATCATTTATTTACCCACACTTAAATAGTTCCAAACATTGCTATCAAAGATAATAGCTTTATTTACGTACAGTTAAATGGTTTCAATTATTGTTATCGAACACTAATAGTTTCATTTTCATAGTTAAATGGATTCAAGTATTGCTATTTCATAGTAGTAATCCTACTGAACATTATTAATTCATTTGCACACAGTTGAATGGTTCCATGGATTGCATTGTAATACCAATAATTCAACTTAAGATTGGTCATTTGTTTGCACACAGTTAAATGGTTCCAAGTATTGCTATCAAATATTAATAATTCAATTTAATATTAATCCTTTGCTGATTGGTTGGTGGTTTGGGTTTTATGGCATATCAACCTTTGTAGGTTATTTAATGTCAAATCCATTTTTATACAAATAATCAGTTCTATTTCAAACAATTCAGTACACAGTTTATCAAAAAATTTCCATTTCAAGCAATTCAGTTTAGTCAAACAGTTCTAATTCAAAGAATTCAGCTTAGTCTAAGTACAGTTTCAATGTCAAAAACAGTTCTATATCAAACAATTCAGTTTAACCTAAGTATGCAGTTTAGATATCAAAACAGTTCTATTTCAAGTAATTTAGTTTAGCATAAATAAACAGATTAATTTTACTTAATCCATAGGTAGGTTGGTTGTTTTGATTTAATGGCATATCAACCCTTGTAGGTTATTCAATGCCAAATCCATTTTTATACAAATAATCAGTTCTATTTCAAACAATTCAGTTTAGAATCAGTACACAGTATATTTGTCAAAAACATTTCTATTTAAGGCTATTCAGTTTAGTCAAACAGTTTTAATTCAAACAATTCAGTTTACTATAAGTATAGATTTTGTTTATACACAGATGTCAAAATAGTTCATTATTAAACAATTCAGTTTAGTATAAGTACAGTTTCAATGTCAAAAACAGTTCTATTTCAAACAATCCAGTGTGGCATAAGGATGTAGTTTAGTTCTATTTGACTCATAGATAGGACCCTATCAGATGCTACCACTCCGGACCAGAGAGAACCTGGACGCAATGACAATGAAGGGGTACTCTGCATTCCCCAAAGCCCCAGCATTACTGGAACCTCACTATCAGATTGTTTAGTGTCATATCCATGACACTCGTTGAGGGAGTCTTACCCCTCTGCAGTCCCAGCCGACTGGGCAATTGATCATTTGCTTGCACACAGTTAAATAGCAAAACAGTTTTCTTTGACCCATAATGGGGATCTTGATAGGTACTACCAGTACATTGCCCATTGCTCTATATGTGATAAGTGTTGTTTTGAATTTTAATAGATCCAGAAACTTGAGAGGAAAAAAGATATTTTGTCAATTATCTCAACCATTATATTCTGATGACAACATCAAAAAAAGAGACTAAAACAATAAAGGTGAGGATACTGGTTCAGAAAATTCATGGAAAATAACAAGTTTCTAACATACCTTCAGATAGTAAAAAAAAAATAGATTAAAAAAAAAGTCTGCCACAAAAAACATTTTATTGCAATTTTTTGTGCCAAAATGTGTTTGAGTATTTTGTTTTTAAATTCATAACAAAAGAAAAAGAAAAAAACAGAAAGACCAAGGTTCAAATCCTAATAAATTCCCTAGAATATAATATCAACACAAAAAGGGTGCCAAAAAAGTTTGCTTTTTTTTTTAATTATTTACTTCTGTTTTTTGTTTTGGCACCATGACCAACTTGTCCTGTTTATGGCACGAAGACCAGAACAACAATTCACCCAGGTCAACAAATCATACCATTTGTGTACATGAGAATGGGTGCCTTTTATATGCAGGTAAATACTGAAAAGAGTGTATGCATATATTTTGCATACCCCAATGTGTGGATAAGCAGGTGAAGGAATATATATATATATATATATATATATATATATATATATATTCATGAAGGCATATCAAGGTGTACAAAAAGACATTTACTCATATATACATTAGTTAAATATGCTTGTAGAACACATCACTCAATAAGTCTCGGGCTTGACATACAGATGTCACCACTAATAAAAAATCTATGTAATTTTTATAAAGTACTAACCTTCAAAAGGTATGTGTCAAAATTTGAGTCCAATAGGATTATTAGTTTACAAATTACAGTTATTTAAGTGAACCGAGCCATTGGTATAATGAATAGAGTGTTCACCAATGGTCCAGGAGACCGGAGTTCGATCCCAGGTCGAGTCATACCAAAGACTCAGAAATTGGTACTAGATGCCACCTTGCTCAACACTCAGCATTATAAGGTAAAGTGGAGCAATGCTGGGAAGGGAGTAGCACCCTCCCCTACACTTAGGTGTTGTAGCTATTAAAAAGGGAGCCTTTTTTGTGTCACTCTTGATTACAGTCGCCAACTTTACTTCTTATTAGTTCCAATATGTGATTTTAATTTTTGTTTTATACTACATATAAATGTATATATGTATTCATTGTCATTACTCACAATTTGACTCTGGCTCGGAGCGATAGAACATGTTAAGTTTGCATCTATAGGTCAAATAATACTCTTTCAGATAATGTTCAAAATGAATTTGAACAACAATTCTTCTTAAAATATTAGTATAGTATTAACCATGAAGAGGCTTACCTGTTTAAAATGATTGTTAGGGTCCAATTTATTTGTCAAATATATCTTTTTGAAAATTATTGGCATTGAATATGAATACTTGCAACCATATAATTGTGTGCAAATTATTTGTATTTGATGAGAATACTTGTGTGGTCTTATGCTTGTCACGGTACTCCGTTACATGCGTTTCCAGTTAGTTGCTTCATCAACTCTTTCTGTGCCCACATTGTGTTTGAAAGACCTACAAAAGGGGGATGACACAATCTATCAGGAACTACTTCTGACAGTCAGGAGGATCGGTTGGAAGAAGTTGCCAAGGTTTTGGCAACCCAAAGACAAGAAAACTCTCTGTTAACAATTAACAACTATTCATTGAAACACAATGGTCTAACAATTATATATATATATGGAAATTATATTGCTTTTTGTTGTATCTGAGAGACAGACAAATGAGATATCTGGCTGGTGCAATCTTTCTATGTTTTGCTGGATTTTTCAGAGAATGAGGCTTTTGTTGGAGAAGCTTTAATGCTTGGAGACATTTCTTTTCTTATTCTCTTGTCTTCACTAAGGTCTTCAGAGTTTCACGCCTTAATCTTAAAAACATGTATTTGGCTAACCAATCACTCATTTCATATCCTTTTACTAATTTTTGATTGGTCAGCCAATCATCTTTGTCTGTGGGAAAAGTATTCCTTCCATGTATCAGATTTTTATTGGTCAGTCAAATCAAGCCAAAATATAGGATAGTTGGTTCATTGATCGGGTTTCATGGAATACCAACCTTCACAATATAGGAGTTTGATTAATTAAGGGTCCCAACCTACACCTTGTGGGGAGAGTATCCCTTTTCATATTAACCAACAAACTCCAATGTCCTTGAGAGCCTGCTTAATCTTTGTTTTGACAATTTTGAAGTTCAGTTAGAACAGGACCCTCACTGACCTTTTGAATTTCAATCAAAGTGAATAAATCAGTTTTATATTTTCTCATTAAAAAAATGAATTATGTTCACCATAGGTTTTTAGCACCAATGAATACCTCATATTGTCATACTTGATACCATATAAGTGTATAAATCATTTTTAGGGTCCCATTTATTCGTTAAATATATTTTTTGAAAATTATTGGTATTGGTTATTGTTATATATTGACCCTTGACCGAGCCATCAATCAAGAGATGCACCTGTGTAAATAAGTGGAAGAACAGAGGAAGCAGGTGCTCATTAAACAATAATATAACCAGGTGCACAGACGGTTCGAATCAGTTGGAGACAAGATGCCAAAGTGAGAGCCAGTGGCAGACCGAGGGCTTTGGGCCCTCAGTGACCCACAGTTGAGCAAACCCAGCCAAAATGAGAAAGAAGTACTGCTGGGTCAATATAGCAGTCCGTCCTTGTCTCCACTCACCTATCACACACCACAAACATCACCCTTTTGAAAATAAAGTGTGAGAGATTATATTTTTATAAAGAGGTGTATTCGTTCATTCATTGAAGTTCGTCATTATGTTTGATTATGTTCCACATATATTTGTATATGTATGTGGCTATGCAACATTATGAATACTTGAAACCATATAATTGCATACAAAGTCTTTATATGAGATAAGAATACTTGATACCATATAACTGTGCAAACAAATTATTATACACAAAAGAAGAGTGTTAAAAAATTATTGCAACCGAACATTAAAAACATAAATTGTTATGATTATAATCAAACATTTACAAATAAATCAAATTTTGACATCAAATAACCCACGCGGAGTGTGTATGTTGTTAAATAAATCAACTCCACAACCCATCTTTTTTCTATCTTACCAATCCTCCTTCCTTCTTTCATTTTTCTTCCTTTCTCTTTGTTTGTAGGCAGAGAAACATATAAAAAATATTTATAGCCTGAACCTGACCCTGTCTTTTTATAGCCCTATCCACCCACCCATAATTCATTTCTCTTTCCCCCTCCCCACTTATTTATCTTGGTTCTCAAATATCTCAATATGCCTTTGTTGGTGAAGGTAAGCAAATATTTTTTAATACCACTCTAATTTAGTCATAAAACAACCAACCAAAAGTTAGTATGCTGAAAGCCAACTAACGAAAATGCACATGTATAGATTGATACGGAAGTGCACTTTGTTAATGAGGTACTTAGTAAATAAATATGGTTTGGTTTGGTGGGTTTTATGGCATATCAACCTTTGTAGGTTATTTAACTCCAAATCCATTTTTATGTAAATAATCTGTTCTATTTAAAACAATTCAGTTTAGCATAAGTACACTGTTTGATTATCAGAAACATTTCTATTTCAAACTATTCAAGCAGTTATATGTAACAATTCAGTTAAGTGTAAATACAGTTTTAATGTCGAAAAACAGTTCTATTTCAAAAATTCAGTTGAGCATAAGCACGCAGTTTAAATGTAAGTACGGTTTATTGTCAAAAGCATTTCTATTTCAAGCTATTCAGTTTACTCAAACAATTCAGTTTAGCATAAATATGCTATTAGTTCTATTTAACCCATAGATAGGGCCCTATCAGGTGCTGCCACTCCGGTCTAGAGTGGATCTGGGAGTGATGGCAATGAAGGGGTACTCCACATTCCCCAAAGCTTCAACATTGCAGGAACCTCACCATCAGATTGTTTAGTGTCATATCCAGGACACTTGTTAGGGGTGTTTACCCCTCTGCAGAGGTGCAGTCAGCCGACTGGGCAAAGTAAATATGCAATTAGCTGCACATATATGCAGGTGCAACAGCATAACTGAGTGAGAATCTATTAACCCAAACCCTGTGACACAAGGGCAATTTTTAAGTGCAGTACAACTGTTTTTTTCAAACTGTGATGAATAGAAATTCTTCCAAGCTGAAGCCATGTCAATACTACTGTAAGGCTGTCTCACTTGGATTCTAACAAAAAACTTGGAGAAAAAGTTAGATGGAAACTACACAAGGATGCTAAATCCTGTTCTCAACAAATACTGTGAGGAACACCCAATAAAACAGCAGCTGTACAGCCACTTAACTCTCATTTCAAAAACCATCCAAGTAAAATAAACAGGGCACTGTAGAAGAAGTAAGGAGGAACTCATAAGTGATGTTCTCCTATGGACTACTACATATGGACACATTAATGTTGCTGACCAGAAAAAATGTGCATTCATCACCTCTGTGTGGACACTGGTTGCTATTTAGAAGAACTACAAAGTGCAATGGCTGATAAGGACGGTTGTCAAGAAAGAGTCACCTTGACAATGATGATGACAACTGGTTCAAATTCAGATTTTTTTCCTTCTCCTAGACTGGTTGCCATACCAAGGTTAAAGAGCCTAGTCTGCCCTACTATTGACCAGTAACTGGAGGGAGAATAGTTGAATTCATACCTTCCCCAAGGGCATTAGCACTAAGTGAAATGTAAACAGCCCCATCAAGGGTTTAAACTTGAGAAGCTAATTCCATTTAATATGACAATAACTGTCATATCATGAACACATCAAAACTGAATAAGTGTTGGGTATCACCTACCCTTTAAGCATAATGAGCTGTTCCATCTGCCATATATGGCAGTAGCGGAGATCAGTCTGGGAATAAGCCTATGAGTCAGATCAGAAGTGCCGTTCCTATTGTTGAAGTATATCATTACTCTATCACTAATCCTATGTTCTTATTACTAACAGTCTCTCTCTTGTAAATACTCTTTCCAGTAAACATAACTATTTCCCTCACATATCGTGGTTTGTCTTATTATTACTACTACTTGTGTTCACTAACCAGAACACAACAATAAGTATGAATGTATTCACTTGACCCCTCTGCTATGGAGGGAAGGCAACAGAAGGTCAATTTTCAAGTGGAGTACATCTGGATTGAATTCAGAATTTACTTCTCCATTGGTTGTCATAAAAAAGTCAAATATCGATGACATCATTAACAAATTCCATTTTCCGACATATAAGATGCACATTTAACATTAAAATAATGCTCTTGCATCTGATTCATAATTAGAGGGTTATCTACTGGGGTTTGAAATTAACAGCAAGAGAACTTGGAGCAGGTGCAACGAGCAGTCGTTCCTCAAATACCTTTGTAAACTTATGCATCTTATATGGCGGGAAATACAGTAAGTTCTTTTTTTGTATATGAAAGGTTTATTTGTTTTTTTACAATGGTATCTGATTTTCCAAACTGTATTTTCCTTTTTTGTAAACATATGTGCATAAATGTATAAATAATGTCTTGGCATATTTTTATGTTAGACTTCATCCCAAAGTCTGTCTGTGATGTTATAAACGCTTATTTATAGACCTGAATCTGAAGTGATCTATACTAGAATGACTTTATTATATAAATAGCATCCCAATACTTAAAATGTATGTAGGTGACCTTATACCTGGAGGTATAATAAACATAAGAATTAATGTCCTAAAAAATGAAATTGGTGAACCAAGTTCAAATCCAGGAGAAAGCTGTTTACTTTCCACTTAATACTAATGCTTTTGAGAAAGGCATAAAACCATTTCTTTATCCTCAACCTCCAGCTATGGGTTAATAGTAGGGCAATTTGGGTTTTTATAGCCTTTGCATGGCAACCAGTCAAGGAGAATGAAGATTCTGGATTCAAACCAGCTGTTCTCTGCTTAAAAATTGACCTTGTGTCACATCCTTCCCATGAGGAAGAGGTTGGGTTAACACCTATTTGTACTATTTTGATCCTAATTTTTCAGACTGTTGTCTTCATCTTTATTGTGGTAAGTTGAAACACAACGTTTCAGATGCTGTATCCTCCAGCCTTCCTCAGGTGTCCCTTGTTTAGCGAGGCATAGAAATGATTTAATCAGGGAAATCATTTTTAAAGCTTGACTGTTGATCAAACAGGACATTCAAGATCATATTCAAATAATGATTTCTCTGGTTGAATCATTTCTATTCCCAGATAAACAAGGGACCCCTGAGGAAGACTGGAGGATACAGCAGCCCAAACATGTTTCAACTTTACACTATAAAGAGTGGGGACCACAGTCCGATAAATCACAAACAAAATGATACCTATCAAGCCTCATCTCAAAAATTCCAACAGATAATACCGACCTGTACATAGTAGGCGGAGTGTTCACCAATGGTCCGGGAGACATGGGTTCAATCCTAGGTCGCCAAAGACTTTAAAAATGGTACTTGATACCTCCTTGCTTAACATTCAGCAATATAAGGTACGTATCAAGAGTAAAGTGGAGCAATCCAGGGAAAGGAGTAGTGCCCTCCTCTACACTTCGGTGTAGTAGCTATTGAAAAGGGAGCCTTCTGGTTGCCTTTACTTATACAAACTAAAATATATAAACATATAGCTGCATAAATATTGATGCAAATTTATACAAACAAATCTATGTGAACAGAGACACACACATATATGCAGTTTACATAAAAAAATGTTAACATATTATTGTCTTTTTCATTAGTATGTACATGTTTGGCAATCAAAAAGTCACATACAACAGCACATGTAGAACTGCATATTTATATTTGCATTTGTGTGTCTATGTGCATCTCAGGACTTGCGGTGCATGTGCAAATGGAACTATTGAGCAGATTTCCTTTCGATCATTTTCCTAATGATTAAAATGGCAAGTATTTTGTTGAGGTGCCACGTTTCCCTTCCTTCCAATCAATAAAATTTCTTTCTTTTTATTGTTTTTAGCTTTTTGCCCATTGAGTGTCTACTGGAATTCCAATATCAATAATTAATGGAAAACATTTTTTACCTTCTCATTTCCTTAATAATATTGATGCTTCATTTACTGAATTTCTCAAGTTGGGTTTATTGGCAGCAACTTGGCCCATAAAGTCATGTAACCAGCATTTGACAATAACAATTTTCTGTCTGTTAACATCCTCATTATTATTGTTTATAAAGACAGAAAGATTTCAGAGAAGAATTAAGACTATTCTCTGAGGTCTGCTTTATGGTTGAGATATACATTCTTACTAATGTTAGAGTGAAGAACTTACTAAAACTATCTAAAAACATCTTTGAACAATTAAGTAGTCTTGATTAACAGTTGCATCATCTTACTCTCAAGCAGGAAAACTTAACGAAAACTTGAATGAACAATTCTTGTTTGTTATATTTAATGGGTTTGGTTTATGGCATATCAACCATTGTTGGTTATTTAATGCCAAATCCTCTTCATACATATATCAAATATATATATTTGTTTTGATCGGATTTTATGGCATATCAATCATTGCAGGTTATTTAATGCCAAATCCTCTTTATACATATATTAAATATATATGATTTGGTTTGGTCAGATTTTATGGCATATCAATCATTGTAGGTTATTTAATGCCAAATTCTCTTTATACATATTAAATATATATGATTTGGTTGGGTGGGGTTTTATGGCATATCAATCATTGCAGCTTCTTTAATGCCAAATTCTCTTTATACATATATATTAAATATATATGGCTTGGTTAGGTTGGATTTTATGACATATCAACCATTGTTGGTTATTTAATGCGAAATCCTGTTTTTACATATATACTGAAGATAAGATTTGTGAATACCTTTTGTAGATATACGCAGTTAAATGATAAACAGTTCTATTTCTAACAATTCAATTTAGCAAAAGTCAATCAAGTTGAATGGTTCAAAGTATTGCTATGTATCACTAACAATTCAATTAAACAGCTGTCATTTGTCAACACATGGTTAAATGTAAAAACAGTTTCATTTCTAACAATTCAATTAAGCCTAAGTCATTTGTTTGCACTCAGTTTTAATGTCAAACAGTTTTATTTGACCCATTGAAAGGACCCTTTCAGGTGCTACCACTCAAGACCAGAGTGGACTTAGGAGTGATAGCAATGAAGGCGTACTCCGCATTCCCCAAAGCTCCAGAATTATTGGAGCCTCACCATCAGATTGTTTAATGTCATATCCAGGATACTCATTAGGATAGCGGGGGGGGGGGGTCTTACTCGTCTGCAAAGGTGCAATTGGTGTATTCTACAGCCCCAGCCAACTGGGCTGTTATATTTAATGAGGGGGAGTCCTGCCGAAATATATATATATATATATATATACTTATATATATAAGATTCCATCAAACTTCACTTATGAAACAACAAATGCCAACTTAATATTCTTAATCTCAGGGCCCAACAAGCCAATCATCTTGGATAGAGGCCAATTTTTTTTTCTTTCGTAAATCGTTCGATAAGGAAATTTTAAAGTATAGTTCAATAGTAATGCACGGCATCTGTTTTAGTTTGTAATTGTATATTTATGTACAGTGTTTTTAAGGAAAAAAATTTTCGGAAAAAAAATTAAACGTATATTTCAATTTTAAATCGGAGTCTGTTTGTTTTAATCGCAATTTTATATTTACGTACAGAATTTGTTTTCCCTATTTTATTTATTTTTTTTTTGTAAGTTTCAGGGGAGAAAAAAAACCCAAAAAACTATGTACCAGATTGAACAATTAGCCAAATAACGACGCCATCACAGCTGGAAAGCAAGAGCAAAGTGGCCTCCTGATTTTAAAGGAAAGATTCAGAAGTCATCAGAGGAGCCAAGCTCTGATTGGCTGTTGCAAAATTAAAAGTCATAGAGCCATTTCTGTGGTCATTTGTCTTGTGTGGATGCGCAGGTTAGCTGCCGGGATGGGAGTTGGAGTAAGATCAATGCCAACTGGGTCATTTGGATAAGGGGGTCTAATGTTGCAAAACCCGAAACCCCCCGTGAACCCAAAGGAAAGATCATTGATGACCCATCCTGATGTATGATAAAAGAAGAATTATGTAAACAAGTTTGATGGGCAACAAATGTATCAATTTTTTATTCATCTTTTCTTCTCCTTTTTAGGAAAGGTTTATGAAGAGGGTGGAATAACACTCTTTAGTTTTTTCCTCCATATCCAAGCACTTTCAACCAGTCCAGCCAAGTCAGCAGAGGCTATAGAATACACAGAATAAATCTCAGCAGAAAGGTAAGGTCACCCCTAAACAAGTGCCCTGAACTTGACGTTAAACAATATGATATTGAGACTCCAATAATGCTTTGGAAAATGCAGAGTACCCTCTTCAATGCTATCACTCCCAGGTCCACTCTGGTGCAGAGTGGTAGCATCTGATAGGGTGCTATCTATGGGTCAGATAAAACTGTTTGACATTTAAACTGAGTGCATACAAATGACTGATGCTAAATTGAATTGTTAGAAATAGAACTGTTTGATTATTTAACTGTGTGTCAGCAAAATAGTAAGTGATACATAGCAATACTTGAAACACTTTAACAGCATGTAATATAATAGGCTTGGGCTCATTTAAAAATGCTATCTACAAAATGTGTTTACAAATCATATACATTTAATATATATGTATCAAGAGGATTTGGCATTAAATAACCTACAATGGCTGATATGCCATAAAACCCAACCCAATTAAATTCTATATATTAAATTTATATGTATAAAAAAGATTTGGCATTAAGCAACCTACAATGGTTTATATCAGGGGTGGAGATGGGACTAGTGCTACTCATGCCCGGCACAACCAATAACTCGGTCAATGTTATTCAAAATGGATTAAAAATCATCCATTAATTTCAAGCAAACATACTTAGTCTGATCTCAATTAAATTACGTATCTATTCAAGTTTCGATAACTAAGTAGCGAAAAGTTCATAAATATATCTGGGAATAATACAACGATGCTGTTTTGAACGGATGGTCTTTGTCCGGCCACCGCCTGATCCATTGAACATCCCATAAAATCGGCTATAATGTTGAACACGCGTAATCCGTGCCAGGCACTAGACCCTTATAATAACAGTAATGTTAGCGAAATCTCGCTTTTGGCTGTAGCCAATAGAAAAAGCAAGCCAGAATACCGTGCTCAAAAAAATTAGCACAATGTGACTGCTGACAACTGTCTGGACAACTGGGAACAACTGGGAAGAGGGAGAGGAACCGAGAGAGAGAGGGGGGGGATAGCAGATTATAGCCGTCGCCGACGTCATCATCATCGCTATGGTAAATGTTGGTTAAACTGCGAGTTTTAATTCATTTTTTCACTAACAGATGTCTATTTCTTTACTGAATGTTGCATATATTACATTCTGTAACTAAAATTTGTTTATTTGAATACATTTTCAACAAATAATCTTTATTTTAAGCGAAATTGAAACTACTAGCTGTGTCTGAGTATATTGTCATCAATTTCTTTATTCTAATAAACATATTTTTCTCATCATAGTAATGAACATCTTCTCTTTTCTTCTATACTTTTGAAAGGAAAAAAATTATCTTATCTACTGTATTAACAAGACTACAAATTATATAGTATGTTGATTGTTTACAAAAAAAACACCATGCAAGGTACGTTTGTCAATCTGTGCTATACAATGGAGAATCATGCAATAGCAACTATGATGACTTACTTTGGGTCCACGGACCACGGGTTGGGAACTGAAGTTGACAGAGGGCAGGGGGGCACAAATAGCAAAACTCGGCTAGAGTCGCCACTGGTTTATATGCCATAAAACCCAACCCAACCAAACCATATATATTTAATATATATGTATAAAGAGGATTTGGCATTAAATAACCTACAATGGTTGATATGCCATGAAACCCAAGCCAGACCAAACCAACTAGTCTCTGACCATTGTCGAAAACAAGAATGAAGTATGGGTGTTATTATCTTTGGACAAACTGTGATATTCAACTGTATTTACCACATCTCTTTGAGCATCTTAGATATGAATTAAATCATTAAAATCAAAGAGATCCGTTGTTTTGTTTACATGATAATGTCATCAGTTAAAGATGTTATTTTGAATTGTTTTTAAAAAATATCACTCTTAGCCCAGAGTATTTATCGAGTATTAAAAATATTTGAAATATGTTTCCACAATTCAAAATTCATTTTATTTATAGCAGTTGGTTGGTTGGGTTTTATGACAAATCAACCCTTGTAGGTTATTTAATGCCAAATCCTCTTTATACATATATATTAAATATATCTGATTTGTTTGTTTGTTTGGGTTTTATGGCATCTCAATCCTTGTAGGTTATTTAATATCAAATCCTGTTTTTACATATATTAGATATATATGATTTGTTTGTTTGTTTGGGTTTTATGGCATATCAACCTTTGTAGGTTATTTAACCCCAAATCCATTTTTATGCAAATAATAAGTTCTATTTCATACAATTCAGTTTAGCATAAGTGCACAGTTTAATTGTCAAAAACATTTCTATTTCAAACTATACAGTTTCGTATAAGTATAGATTTTGTTTACACACAGTTAAATGTCAAAATAGTTCAATATCAAACAATTCAGTTTACCCTAAGTACACTTTCATTTCAAACTATTTAGTTTAGCAGAAGTACACAGTTTAGTTCGATTTAACCCATAGATAGGGCTCTATCAGGTGTTACTACTCCGGGCCAGAAAGAACCTAGGAGCAATGGCAATAAAAGGGTACTCCACATTTCCCAAAGTTCCAGCATTACTGGAGCCTCACAATCAGATTGTTTAGAACACTCATTGGGTGGGGGTGGGGTCTTACCTCTCTGCTGAGATGCAGTCGGCATATTCTACAACCCCAGCCGACAGGGCACTATATATGATTTGGAAACACATTTTGCAGATAACATTTTTAAATGAGCCTGAGCTCAATTTTTTTACACCCAGTTAAATGGCTTCAAGTACTTCTATCCAATATGAATACGTCTACCAGCCATTTTTTATCACACATTTATAGCTATACATATGATTTCTAAAAGAATAGTAAATAATTCTATTTTTAAATGAGTTTGTAAACAGTTGAGTATATCTATTATTTCAAAACAGTTAAATGGTTTTAATTATTGCTGACACAAACAATTCTATTTAATAATAATCTTTTCTTTACATGCAGTGAAGTGGTTACATTGCTATTTAACTCAAATAATTTGATTCAACTCTATTCATTCATTTGCATACAGTCAAATAGTTCTAAGTACTGCTATGTAATACCAATATTTCTATTTTGCATACAGTCAAATAGTTCTAAGTACTGCTATGTAATATTAATATTTCTATTTTGCATGCAGTCAAATAGTTCTAAGTACTGCTATGTAATACCAATATTTCTATTTTATATACAGTTAAATGGTTTCAAGTATTTGAAACTAATAGTTTTATTTTCACACACAGTTAAATGGTTACAAGTATTGCTATGTATCACTAATAATTCAATTAAACATCAGTCATTTGTTTACACATAGTTAAATGGTCAAACAGTTCTATTTGACCCATAGATGAGAGACTATCAGGTACAACAATTCCGGGTCAGAGTGAAACTGGGAGTAGTGGCTGCGAAGGGGTACTCCACATTCCACTAAAGCTCTGGAACTAAACCTCACCATCAGATGGTTTAGAGTGATATCTAGGACATTCATTGGGTGGGTAGGGGTTACACCTTCACAGAGATGCAGTTGGTGTATTCTACAGCCCCAAGTCAACTGGGCTGATATATTGTGGGGTCTTTTTATTTTACAATGAAGATATCAAATAAGTACAGTGACTGTTTGCAAACTATATCGCATTGAATATGGCTAATGTTTGTCGCTAAGCTTTCTTTAGATATGGCCCACATGTTTCGGCTTGCTTACAGTACCTGCTGTTGCTTCAGTGGTCACCCATCTAAGTATTAAACAAGTTCATCACTGCTTAACTTTAGTGAACTAATGGGAAGCAGTGCTTTCAGCATGACTTGACCATAAAATTGCTATGATAGATCTACTATTGATAGCAATATTTTGTGGCGAGTGGTTAGAGTGTTTGCCAATGGTTTGAGAGACCGAGGTTCATTCCTAGGTCAGGTCATATCAAAGACTTTAAAAATGGTACTTGATACCTCCTTGTTTAACATTCAGCATTATCAGGTAAGGATCAAGGGTAAAGTGGAGCAATCCAGGGGAAGGAGTAGTGCCTTCCCCTATACCTTGGTGTAGTAGCTATTGAAAAGGGAGCCTTCAGGTTAGCCTCGACTAAGGTCGCCAACTTTACTTTATTAGTAGGTTGGTAAAAAACAAAGAAAAGAAACATGAACAGTTCTAACAATGTTAATCCTTATATATGGGAACAAGATAGGTTGAATAAAAAATTAATAAGATATTTCTTGTCCCTAACATCTTATATATATATATATATATATACGTATATGCACACACAAACACATGCACTGGTAAAAATATCTCCAAAAAGTGAATTTTAAAATTCAAAGTTGTTTCATATTTTCTTGATCTTTTTGCTATGAACTGATGATCATAGAAACATGAAACTGCCAGTCATGATATATCTGTATTTAAAAGTTTTTTTTCATTCAGTTTTAAATTTGATCTTAAAGTTATTTTTACCATAAAAGTAATTAAAAAGACGATAAGTTTTCATATTTTTCAACATTATATATCATATAAACTACTACTAACCTAGATAGGTACATCAGCTGTCACTAATCAGATCAACTCCAATATACCAAATTCTAGTCAAAAACACTGAGATCAACAGTAAAAAAAAATCTAATAAAATAAACTCAAAATATTCAAGGCCTTAGCTATAAAATTGAAAAAAAAACCCTCAACAAGATCTGCCACGTGAAATCAGCTGGTGCCACTCTGGCTAATACCATTCTCTTCTGAACTGCAACCATTATGCAATGTCAACTGATATTTCAGTGACCCACACCAACTTCATTTAAAATAAACATGGAAAATACCTCTTCACATCCTTCTTTGTATGACAATGAAAATTAACCTCGTCTAAATTACTCAAAATCAATCATTCTCGAAAATGGCTGAACAAAAACACTCAAGAACTTAAATCTTTTGAACAAATTGTACATTCATATTCCCTTGTTCATCAACAAGAAAAACTTCTTTTTTAAAAATCCCATATGCTTTGATGTCAGTTATTAACCAAAACTGCATCCATAAAAAACTGCTGCCGATGTGTATGTGTGTGTGTGTGTGTGTGTGTATTTTTTTGAATAATTTTGATAGGCTTTCTATTTCTGTTTGATACCCTATCCGCATGCATGTAATTCCACTTATACAATGGTGTGACAATGTATAAGTATATTCTTGTGTACAGAAAGGATAGTGTTTCTCAGTAATAACATTTTTAGAATAATTTTCTGAACTGAAAGCCACTTTTAAAAAAATATAAAATAATCATTCTTGTTACTGAAATTCTCTTGATATTTGTTTATATGCATGTACCATGAAGCAGCAAAAAAGGTACATAAAGTTTTTTTAATTAGAGAAATAAACTAAAAATATTTGAATTTATATCATCATCATGTCGTGCCACCAGCACGGATATCCCTGACCCTCTCTCGCCACTTCTCCCTATCATTCATCACTTCTGGCTGGTCTTCAGGACTCCATCCCGTATCCTCACATAGCTGCTGAATGTATGTTCGAGCTGGTCGTCCGGCTTTTGCTTGGCCATATGTGGGGGTCCATAGGAGTACATCACTGATGAGTTCGTCCTTGCTTCTCCAGCAGTGTCCTGCATGTCTGGTTTGTCTAACTTGTATAGTTTTCATGATGGGAGGTAGGTGGCCGTATAGTTGGTGCTTTGTAGGATGTTGCTGCCAGGACTTGTTCAATATTGCTCGCAACTCTCAAAAGGCGCCAGATCCATAAATGAACTTCTTCAACTGTGAATTTATATAATAAAGCAATTCTCAGTTTGATTTTTAATGGAATAATAATTTTGTGAGCTTTTGTTGTATACCCACATACAAATACAAGTGGAAAGATAATCAAAGATGATTTACGACTTCAATGAACGAACGAACTCACTACTTTATAAAAATATCTCACACTTTATTCTCAAAAGGGTTGATGTTTCTGTGGTGTGTGAGAGATGGGTGGAGAGACATATACTCAGAGAGAGGACTTCTTCTTCCCATATCTTCTCCCAAGAGCCAGGGGGTGTCAATGCTTGCACCCCCTTGTAAGCATGTCAGAGACGCCTCTGATCAGCTGCATGTCCCTCGCTCGACTCCAATTCTCTGCCTCTGTCTAAATCTGACCGGTTACACACCTGTTGTACCTGAGTAACCTGATCGTGCTGTCCTGTTTACTAATCACATGACAGCTTGTCAAAGCACACGGGGTCACTAGGAATGAACCGAAAATATATTATATAATACTTTGAAAGAGCACATAACAATAAAATTATCATGTCTGAGTGTATATATATATATATATATATATATATATAAAACATGAAACTGAGTTACATGAGAGTAGCATGGGGCTCCAGCTATATATACAGTCAATGACAAAATTATCCGTAAACCCATCAATTTTTAATATTTTTATCCATTTCTCAGAATCTAATGCCCATATGATGCCAGGTTTTTTTTATATGATAATAAGCTCAAAAAGGAATAGAAAACTCAATTTTCAGAACAATAAGTGAAACAACAATTTTGACAGGCTAATTATGCAAAATAGGAAATGACAAAATTATTCGTATAGTAGAAAATATCACTTTAAATTGATTGATTTGTGTAAATGATTTACACAATTTTATTGGTGAAGCTTTTTAAAGAATTTATTCTATAGAATATTTATGATAATTCCAGCAAAGAACATCACATGGTGCATAGTGACAAAGGAGCTTAGCGTTGACTTGTGGCAATGATGCTTCGGCCCCAAACCATGGCTGAACCCAGTCATCATCTGATGAAGGCTTTGTTGGAAGCAATAGTGTTGTACAAACATCAGTTATTGTATGATACACACACAGTATATATATATATATATATATATGCATGTGGAACTCCTATCCATCTTACCAGTGAAGGATAATTTTGTGGTGGTCAGCAGCATCTGCACTGAATGTCCTCTTTAATGATCCTAATTCTCGATATTATGGAGATTATGAGAAAATGCTAATAAAAATCCTTAACTTCTAACTAAATAGAAGCATCAATATCATCATAGAACATGAATCTAACAGGTCTGTGTGTCATTGACAAGAAATACAAATAATAAAAAAATGTCTCTTTGTCTTTGTACAAGTTACACGTAACAACCAGCTTCTAAAAAAAAATTTCAGGTAGCTAATATACATGCTACATTTAATGTATATATACACAGCTATATATTCAAATCGGTTATTTCTTCGAGACATGTTTCTGTCAAAACGTGACTAAAAGAGAGCAAATTAGTTATTTTTTGGTTATATTTCAACAGAATCATATGTAGAAAACATTTCCAATGTTTAGATTTCCTTCCGTTAAATAACAATTATATTTAAGCAGACATTTATACGAACCAAGAAAATGAAGGCTGAATCTATAATTATCATCACATGCACATGTGTGTCTATGTTGGGCACCTGTACCTATGTATGAAAGTGACTTTACCACATGAAAATGATTTAGATTAATACCAATCTAACTATAAGCATTTACCTTTTCTTTACACACCTGTCTATATTGTTAATTCTATATCAAAATATATCACCTGTTAAGATTTACATAAGTACTGGAAGTATAAGAAATATTTCCAAGTGTCCTAACACTTATTCCCCTACCTTTGTAAATGAACAGACATTCATACAAACCCTAAGGAAAGGGATGAACCCTTTTTATCCTCATCAGCTATGGGTTAAATAGTACCAAAACTGATCTTCTACAAGGATGGCTTTAGCATTAAATAACCATGAAGGTTGATATGCCATTAAACAGAAACCAAACCTTATATATATATATATATATATATATATATATATATATATATACACACACACACACCTATATAAGTTGGCGACCTTAGTTAAGGATGACCTGAAGCTTCCCTTTCCAATAGCTACTACACTGAAGTATAGGAGAGGGCATTACTCCTTTCCCTGGATTGCTCCATTTTACCCTTGATCCATACCTTATAATGCTGAGTGTTGAGCAAGGCAGCATCAAAGTACCATTTTTTGAGTTTTTGGTATAACTTGACCTGGGATTCAACCCTGGCCTGCTGGGCCATTGGCAAACACTCTAACTACTAGGCCAATGAGCCTATATATATATATATATATACAGAGAGAGAGAGAGAGAGAGCGAGAGAGAAAATTATTATTATACATATAATAGACTGAAGCAGAGAAGCAAAGATAGAATAAGCCAGAAATAGAGAGATAAAAATAGTGTTAGAGAATGAGAGAGAGAATTATATATATATGTTAGAGAGAGAGAGACAGACAGAACAAAACTGAACCAAACAAAGAATTAGAGAGAGAGAGAGAGAGAGAGAGAGAGAGAGATAACATTATTACTATATATATATATATTAGAGACAGAGAGAGAAGAAAGTGATCGAAAGAGAGAGAGAGAGGGAGATTTCAGCTTATGCCTACATGTCTCTGTTGTGTGTATCATTTGTAAACATTGCAAGTGCCAGAAGGCGAAAGAAAGCAAGAAAAGCGATAAAAGTTTCCCAAGAGAAGCTACTAAACAAATAACTTAATTTTACTTATCAGAGAAACATTTCAATGAGCAAAAATTCTGCATTTAAACGTTTCTAAGATGTCATCAAAAAACAAAAAAAAAACCCACAAACAACCCAATAAACAATAAAAGCTTCCATCTACAAACAATAGAGTCCCAGCAGTAAAAAAAAAAAAAATGGAATAAAATAAAATAAAGATGATATTCACTTTCACAGAGAACAAAGTGGATAGAAATTAGATTTCATTGCTTTTATTGCATGATAGTGGACCATCAATCTTGAGAAATCTCAGTACAATTTTTCCTTTTCATATATTTGTGATCAAACAGATTTGAAAAAAAGAAGAATTTGCTAACTTTGAAGACAAAGAACTTCTCTGTTTCTATGTTTATGCCTAACTTGAGATCCCCAGAGAGTTTCGTTTGATATCATCCATCCCCAACTCGACAAATTTTATTACTCATTGAAGTGTATTAGTCTTTGTTTGTAAATGAATGAACTTACAACATCAAATGCTAATAAAGGTCAATTTTTCTCTTTTTTCTTTATTTTTGCACACAAAAGAATATGTACTTAGTGGTGCTCTATGCAAAGGCATGCACAACAAAATCTCATCGATCATACCCAAAGTTTGGTTGAAATCAGTCTAGGAATCTTAAAAAGAGAGACAGACAGAAAATTACACATATTGTTTCTGTGTTTGTATAAAGAGATGAGCATGTTTACATACATGTGTATGTGTTTGGTTTGGTCTTTAGGCAAATCAACCAGTGTAGGTTATCTAATGCCAAATCCTCTCTCTCTCTCTCTCTCTCTCTATATATATATATATATATATATGATAGGGAAACACATTTTGTTGATAACATTCTTCAACAAGCATGAGCTATTTTTACACACAGTTAAATTGTTTCAAGTATTGCGATAGATATCATCATCATCATCTTGTCGTGCCATCAGCATGGATATCCCTGACCGTCTCCAGCCACCCCTCACCATCGTTCATCACTTTCGGCAGGTCCTCAGGGCTACACCCCATATCCTCACAGAGCTACTGTGACTAGGTTCAAGCTGGTCACCTTGCTTTTGCTCGGCCATGTGAAGGGGTCCATTTTACATCAGTCATTTGTTTGCATTCAGTTTGTACTATTTGACCCATAGGACATTATCAGGTGCAACCACATCAAGACAGAGTGGACCTGGAAACAATCGAAATGAAAAAGAACTTCACATTCCCCAAATCTCCAAGGCTGGAGCCTCGCCATCAAATTGTTTAATGTCATACCCGGGACACGTGTTGGCGGGGGGGACTTACCCCTCTAAATAGATGCAGTCGATCTATTCCAGAGCCTCAGCTGACTGGACATGCATAAATAAAGTAAAAAGCAAAGTTTGCGACTGTAGTCGAGGGCAACCCGAAAGCTCCCTTTTTGATAGTTACTACATCAAGGTGTAGGGGAGGGCAATACTCCTTTCCCTGGATTGCTCCACTTTACCTTTGATACGTACCTTATATTGCTGAGTGTTAAGCAAGGAGGTATCAAGTACCATTTTTAAAGTCTTTGGTATGACGCGACTGGGGATTGAACCCAGAAGAAACAAAATACAAGGGTGACTCAAAAGTTTTGCTATATTTTTAATCAGAGAGGATGGCTTCGAGCTGACAAAAAAAAGAAGCAGAAGGTACCCCACAAAAACAATTACCGACACCGACTACGCCGATGACATAGCGCTACTAGCAAATACACCCAACCAAGCCGAAACACTACTGCATGGTTTGGAACAAGCCGCCGCAGGCATTGGCCTCCATGTCAATTACACAAAACTGAATATATGTGCTTTAATCAAGCAGGCTACATTTCCACACTAGACGGAACCTCTCTGAAACTGGTTGACAAATTCACATACCTAGGAAGCAGTGTCTCATCAACTGAAAAAGACATCGACACACGGCTAACAAAGGCATGGACAGCTATCGATAAACTATCGGTCATATGAAAATCAGACCTGACCGATGAAATGAAATGCAGTTTCTTCCAAGCAGCGGTCGTGTCGATACTGCTGTATGGATGCACCACTTGGATCCTAACAAAACAGCTGGAGAAGAAGCTAGACAGCAACTACACAAGAATGTTGCGAACAATATTAAACAAGTCCTGGCGGCAACACCCCACAAAGCACCAACTATACGGCCACTTGCCTCCTATCATGAAAATTATCAAAGTTAGACGAATCAGGCACGCAGGACACTGCTGGAGGAGCAGGGACGAAATTATCAGTGATGTACTCCTATGGACCCCCACATATGGCCAGGCAAAATCCAGACGACCAGCTCGAACATACATTCAGCAGCTATGTGAGGATATGGGATGTAGCCCTGAAGACCTGCCAGAGGCGATGAACGATAGGGAGAAGTGGTGAGAGAGGGTCAGGGATATCCATGCTAGTGGCACAACATGATGATGATGATTCATTTGTGGTATGTATATCCCATGATTGAAGCAATTCAAACCATAGAAAGTACCTGTAGTAGTAAGTGTGCTGACATGTTGTGCATTGTTTCACTTCGAGTGTGTGTGATTTGAAAGTCACAGAGATGAACATGCGATGTAGTCTAATTTGGGAGCTAATGATTTACAAGTTCAAACTGGACCATAATGCCACTGAAACAACCAAAAATATTTTTTGTTGCAAAAGGTGAAAGTGCAGTTGATCACATTACAGTAACCAAATGACTTAAGAAAATTTGTTCAGTTCACAAGAAGCTCAACAATCACATAAGATCAGGTAAGCCTAAAACAGTGGATCTTACCGCTCTGCAGAGATGCAGTTGGTGTATTCTACAACACCAGCTGACTGGGCTACAACAGTATATTCTAAACCCCACTGACGAGGCATACAAGTTAAGAGATATCTTACAAAATACTAAAGATCAGAAATTGATTGCTGGGTTCAGTACATATATACCTGGCCCCTTTTGAATGAGCAGGATATGACACAAGGTCAATTTTTAAGCAGAGTAAAGCTGGTTTGAATTGAAGGTTTGCCTTCTCCTAGACAGGTTACTTAACTAAGGGTAAATGACCCAATCTATCCTATTATTTACCCATTGCTGAGGGAGAACAGATTGATTCATACCTTTCCCAAGGGTATTAGTACAAATTGGAAATAAAAGAGCCTCAACCAGGATTTGAACTCAGATTGAAGATTCCATTTTCCTACAAATGATTGGGTTGAGTACCTTAAAGAAGATCTGAACCCTATTAAACCAACTTAAATTTTGCTGATAGACTACCAAATCTACCGCAGATGGAAGATCTCAATATCACTATCCTTTATAGTTCATAAGACGCACATAAGCCTCTAGAAAAAACAATACTCTGTGCCCCAATGGAATTCCTTACAATATATTTAGAGATTATACAATAATGTCCTGTCACTATGAAAGGATAAAGTTGATTTCTATTTTTATTTCCACCCATGAAAGTCCCTAATATTATAAGAATCTATAAAAAAAGGATAGCAAAATGACAAGTGGAAATTACTTTGGCATCTTCTAATTATAACTGGAAAATGCTTTGCTCCTATCCTGCTCAAATGGCTACTCTATTATACAGCCCAACTCATCCAACTGAAAAATTCATGTGTTTTCTGAAAGAACAGGACCACAATGGATAATTTTTCTTTGCTTGCCAAGTATTGAAGAAAATTCAGAGAATAATCTCAAGACATATTTTTGTCGTTCATAGATTTAGTAAAGACATTTAACCCAATAAACTGACAAAAATTTTGGGAAGTCATGGAAAGGGGAAGTCTCCATGGCATAATGGCTAAAGTGCCGGACTGCAAGACCGTAGTATGTGAGTTCAAACTCTGGTAGTGCTATTTGGTTCAATTTTGGACTTATACCTTTGTGAAAGGCATGAGCTCCCTTATTCTTCCAGGTATGTATTTAATAGTTCCATTGCTATCCTTCTTTAAATAACCCAGAAAGGTTGAATGCAACTACACAAAGAAAGAAAGGTAATGGAAAAAATGAGGGTATCTAGCAAGATTTATGATCATCATTTGAAGTTTCCGCAATGGAATGTAGAGTTTTGACTGATGGTGGGGGTCAAAAAGGGCTATTTGACTGGAATACTTGATGCTGTATAATTAAATTATTTGTATTAAGAAGAGTTACTTGAAGGATTACGGTTAGTTGCTTGAAACTATATAACAGTCAGCTCAGTTAGCTGAGGCTGTAGAACACAATGACTGCATCTCTGCAGAGGGGTAAGACCCCTCCCAACAAGTGTCCTAGATATGACACTAAACAATCTGATGGTGAGGCTCTAGTAATGCAAGAGCTTTGGAGAATAGGGAGTACTCTTTCAATGCCATCACTCCCAGGTCCACTCTGATCCAGAGTGGTAGCATCTGAAACAGTCCTATCTATGAGTCAAAAAGAACTATTTGACATTTGAACTGAGTGCAAACATATGACTTATGCCAAATTGAATTGTTAGAAATAGAACTGTTTCATCATTTAATTGTGTGTAAACAAATAACTGATGTTTAATTAAATTATTAATGCTACATAGCAATATGGAAGTATTTTGGTTTGTTGACTTATATTCACAAATCATATAAATATAATATATATGTATAAAAAGGATTTGGCATAAAATAACCTGTAATGGTTGATATGCCATAAAACTCAACCAAACCAAATCATATATATTCAGTATTTTTGTATAAAGAGGATTTGGCATTAAATAACCTGTAAAGGTTGATATGCCATAAAACTCAACCAAACCAAATCATATATTCAATATATGTGTATAAAAAGGAACTGTGTGCAAACAAATGATTATTATTAAATGGAAATAGTTATAACCATATAATTATCGGTATTAGATACATAAAAAGAAAAGTTGGCGACAGTAGTCAAGGGTGACCCGTAGACTCCTTTTACTATAGTTACAACACTGAGGTGTAGAGGAGGGCACTACTCCTTTCCCTGGATTGCTCCACTTTACCCTTGATCCATACTTTATAATGCTGAGTGTTAAGCAAGGAGGTATCAAGAACCACTTTTAGAGTCTTTGGTATGACTCCACCTCGGATTGAACCCAGGTCTCCCGGGCCATTGAAACTGGGTGCAAATTATTTGTATTAGATAAGTATACTTGATATCCTATAACAATGTGCAAAAAAATTGTGCAGGAACAATTACACAAAAAAACAAAACAAAAAAAAACATGTAAATGTACAAGGGTCATTCAAAAAGTTCTGAGTCTGACCAAGAAAGAAGAGCCATAACTGAACATTTTTGTTTTGGCAACAGACTACAACTTCTTATAAAACTCGGAAAACTAATTCAGATTTCTGCCTTAATTTTTGTACAGGTGAGACCTATAAAATGTAAGAGGTGTGCAATAAATCTAAAAACAGTGGGTGATGCTTAGAATTTTCTAAATGACCTTTGTAAGAGTACAATACATGCAATTCCCTAACATCTAGGCACAAGGTAACCACAGACAGGTTGACATGCTGTTGACATCAATCAATCTATCGTCTACCTCTCAGCCATTTACGTATCTTGCTAATTATTAATGGATGAATACATTCCTATCAACTACTAATTGAATAACAGCTTATTCAGTCTCCAGAGACTAAAATCAGAACAAAGACACACATCTTATACCTTTGATCTACAGTATGTAGTTGATGTGGTAGACCCAGCTCTAGATATCATCTCTCCAGTGGAACACTGATATTAATAACCACTCCCAAACTGCTATTGGAAGGAGAATCAAGGTAGAGAAAAATTAAGTTCTGACCCTGCAATCTGAGAGGAGATTGTTTTAACAGTCAGAGCAGAAAATCAAGAATGGCAGAATATGAACTCCTTCAAGTACCGTGGCAGCATTCTTTCTTTGTCTACTGATATTGAAGATGAGCCACAGATTTGGAGAAAACTTGTCTTAGCTAGTTTTAGCAAACTAAAAGACTAAGCCTTTCTTGACCCTTAAAACCTTGAGCCTCCCCACTTAATACCTATGAGATACCCCACCCAAATTTCCTAACTGAAAACATAAAATATAGTAATCTGTTATTACACATTTCAGATTCATTAATGGTGTTATGGATGCGGCAACCAGAGTTCAAATCCTGGACAAGGATGTTTGCATTTCACATTATGCTCAAATCTTTGGGAAAGGCAGGAATCCAATTATCCTCCCTCCAGCAATGAGTAGATAGAAGGGCAGACTGAGCTCTTTAATCTTGGTATAGCAGCCAGTCTACAAGAAGGAAAACTCGAAATTCAAACTTGTTAAACTCTGCTTAAGATTGACCTTGTGTCGCACCCTGTTCGTGGGGGAGGGTTTGAGTAAATATATACACACAGAATATAAAAGGTGTGCTTAGTTTCATAGTCATCATTTTAAGGAGTGGAAATGGAGACCCAGGTTCAACTCAGGGACAAAGCTATTTGGATTTCACTTTGTACTAATGCCCTTGGAAATACATCTTTTCCTCCCTCAAATATAGATAAATAATAGAGCAGAGTGGGTTCTTTAGTCTGGGTTAGGCAACCAGTCTCGGCAAAGGAAATCTCTGAATACAAAACAGCTTTACTCAGCTAAAAAATTGACTTTGTGTTACATTCTGCCCCTGATGGAAGGGAGGGTGAATATATACTACTACTACTACTACTACAAAGCAAACAATACAGCATAAATAATTTGATTGGGTTTTATGGCATATCAACCATTGTTGGTTATTTTATGCCAAATTCTGTTTTTACCCATATATCAAATATATGATTTGCAAACACATTTTGTAAATACAGTTAAATGATCAAACAATTCTATTTCTAACAATTCAGTTTAACATAAGTCAAAAACTTAAATGGTTCCAAGTATTGCTATGTATCACTAACAATTTAATTAAATATCAGTTACTTGCTTAAAAACAGTTAAATGATCAAATAGTTCTATTTCAAACAATTCAGCCCAAGTCATTTGTTTGTATTCTGTGTAAATGCCAAACAGTTTTATTTAACCCATAGATAGGACCCTATCAGGTGCCACCACTCCAAGCCAGAAGAGAACTAAGAGTAATGGCAATGAAGTGGTACTCCGCATTCCTCAAAGATCCACTATTACTGGAGCCTCACTATCAGATTATTAAATGTCATATTCAGAACATTTGTTGAAAGATGTCTTACCCCTCTGTAGAGATGCAGTCAGCGTATTCTACCACCCCAGCTGACTGGGCTGAACATAAATAATCAGAAGAGTAGTAATATGACTATAGATTTGGACCCTCGGCACGCACCGTGCCTGGTTATAGAGCATCTGTGAGCAGTATTAAACATGTTCCCACAATGAGACCTGAAACAACATACTATATTTCATGAGTTTGTCTTAATGGATGAAACCTTAACAGATCAAGCTAACAGCTAGGCAAGAACCTAGTTCTATTGCTGCTCCTCTCCTCTGATTATTCATGCCATACTGTTTATTTATTAAACATGTCACTTCTAATCAGACTTATCTGATAGGATGTCATTTCATGTCTCCTTAGAAGTTTTGTCTGAATCTCTGAGACAAATTATCATTATCCACTGACGTACTCTTATTAGTGTTCTAATATTTGTTATTATTATGGTCAGAACATTTCAAGAGTTCTTTTGTAGTAAACTGGTGGCTGGTACCAACAAAAAAATTATGTGTGCTGTCGTAAAAACACCAGTTTTCTTCAATCAATATTCAATTTCAGTCTGAGATTTACAAGGTGAGTGTGATCAAAAACTTCTATATTTAGTGTTGCTCTTTCAAGCTGTAGCCATGTCAGTATTACTGCATGGAGAAAACCTACAAAAAAGCAGCTGGAAAAAAATCTACAAAACAGTAGCTGTATGGCCATGTAGCTCCTATCTCACAAACCATTGAAGCATAACATACAATGCACTGTGCCCGTGGTGTAATAGTTATTGTTGTAGGAAATGGACACCGTGACACGGGTTCAAATCCTGGACCAGGCTAATTGCATTTCACATAGCACTAATACCCTAGGGAAAGGTATGAATCCAATTATTCTCCCTCCAGCTATGGGTAAATAGTAGGGCAGACTAAGTTCTCCAGCATTAGTGAGGCAACTAGTCTAGGAGAAGGAAAACTCTGAATTCAAACCTGTTAAACTCTGCTTTAAAAAAAATTGACCTTGTGTCATATCCTGCCTGAGCGGAGGGGTTGGGTAAATATGCATACGATGCACTGCTGGAGAAGTAAAGATGAACACATAAGAAGCATTCTCCTATGAATTCTTTTGCATGGATACACCGGTGTTAACCGATCAGCAAAGACTTACATCAACTCTATGAGGACACTGGATGCCATCTAGTGAAAAAAGTTATTTTATCAACAATACTGTAATAAAAAGCAACAATGAGATGAATAAACCTTGTCAGAAATTAAAAGTATTAACTCACATAGGAGCAGAAAGGTCAAGGGGATTGCAGGTTGGATAAGTGAAAAAAGGAAACGGTAGAAAGATTGAGAGATGCCAACATAGAAAAATGGGAAGAATCAAGAAATCAGGGTACAGTGAGGATTTAGGCAGGGTGGGGAAAAGCAATGAGAAAGCCAAAAGCTGGTGGGTTGGATGGTGAGGGAAGAAATATATATCGGTGCATGACTGCCAAGGACTTTAAGAGTTGGACAAAGATTTGGTTTGATATGTGGTGATTCACATCAATTGACATGAAAAGAAAGACTGCAAAGGATTACAGAAGATTGTCTTGCTTTGTAGATAGTTAAGTATGTAAGTAAAAAGGGTAGATGTAAAGGAATGTACTTGTTAGTAGGGAGCCACCAAGACAGACAGATACACATGTACAAATAGCCTTTATATTAGATTGATAGCTATATATATATATATATATATATAAAGAGGGTTGTTTTTGTGGGTATATTCTTACATATATATTCACACACAGCAATACACAGTTAAACAAAACTTCATGCCACAAAAACTTCTTTAAAACTGTAAAAGATATACATAGAACATCATTTCACATTTCCAACTGAAATAGCATTAACAACTCAGCATCCAGATATTGTCATTTGGTCCGTTAAATTAAAAAAGTTTTCATTGTTGAAGAATATTTCAGCAGGGCACATCAGTGTAAGTTGGAAAAATATGAGGATCTGCAAGAATAGTGTTTCAGAAATGGCTGGATAAACAATGTATTTTTTTTTTTTAGGTCAGATGCCGAGGTTTCATTACTAACTCAACTACTGTATTCTAGACTAATCTCAGACTTTCTCCATCAGACAAGAGGAAATATATAAAAAAGATCCAAGATGAGGCTCTAACTGCATCAGCATGGATATAGCAATCCCATACAGTAATAACAATCCAACAAAGTGAGTTATTACTGGGGTGCTCCGGGTTAGTGGTAATGATGCTTCGGCCCCAAAACCATGGCTGAACCTAAAGTCATCATCTGATGCAGGCTTTGTTGGAAGCAATGCTGCTGTACAAACATCAGTCATTGTATGATATATATATATATATATATATATAGTAGGATATCGTAGACATTGAGTTCATGGTATTTAATAACCAACTCAGTTTGATAATCCCACAGGTGAAAAACTGATTATAATCAAGTGCCATTAACTCTGTCTATACCATCCTAACTTAGACATATATGTTCTATCACAAGAATTAAGCACTCTTTATCTATAAATCTGGCAATATATATACAGGGTGTCTCAAAATAGATGCAACCCCTTTATATAATAATGATTTATTACTGAGACAAGCACAATAGTAGTCATCTGGAACACATCCTGTAAAAAATGTATACTTTGAGCAAGAGACAACAAATCAATATTTTCTGTTATATCAGCTTCCAGGACATGCAATCATTTTTTCAAATTTCTTGTCTCAGTAATAAATCATTATCATATTAATGGGTTGCATCTATTTCAAAACAATTTTGAATGATTTTGTCTCCAAATAAGTAGTAATGCAAAATATTTTTGCCTCTCTTGTCCACGGCATTGAGATCAAGGATTAATAATTGTTATCGTATACTATTTTCAAATCTAAAACAAAGAAAGAACACATTATTAGTAGTAGAGTTATTAGCAGTCACATGGGTCCCATGTATACTGAGACACCTATATATGTGTGTGTGTGTGTGTGTGTGATAAATGAAATTTATGAGACAAATAGGAATATTATTTTGTTTATTTGTATATATATATATATATATATATATATATTTTGTTTATTTGTATATATATATATATATATATATATATATTTTGTTTATTTGTGTATATATATATATATATATATATATATATATTTTGTTTATTTGTGTATATATATATGTGATAAATGAAATTAATGAGACAAATAGGAATATTATTTTGTTTATTTTTTGATTATTCCCGACTAGTTTCAACCTTAGGTCATTGGAAAACATTCTTCATTAGACCAATTAATATGCTGTGCAAACAGTATTATACAGAGTGACCAAAAAAAAAACAGAACCCATAAACTTTTTTATTACTTCTACAAAAATAAAGCAAAATAATTCTAATTTTGTACACTCGAACTTCTGGACATACTGGTGAATACTATGGTCCCAATTTTTCATTCAGAGAATCTACTTCATATCCTAAAAAAAAAGAAAAGGCTAGAATTAAATTTATGAATTTCAGTCAAAAATATATGGGATCTGTTTTTTGGCGGGGTCACCCTGTATATATATATGAGTGTGTATATGTGTGTTGGTGTACACACACATATAAATTTGAGTGAGTACGTATTTATGCATACACACACACACACACACACACATATATATATATATATGTGTGTGAGGGTAGGATGAAAAGAATGTCATGTCTGATTTTTTAATATACATAATAGATGAAAAAACACAGGCCTATAGAAATATTTAATCATTGACATAACTTTCATATCTTCTTAGAAGCTCACTTGATCTGTCAACAAGCTTAAAGATTTTACATATATAAAATTCTTTAGCTTCTAATACAAAATATAAGACTAACTTGAGATCAACCTCTTCTCTTGATGTCAACCTCTAAGACCATCCAAATGATTATGTAATTGCTTGTTGAGAGTCATGGCTTACAGGACACCATCAGGTACCTTTTTTTTTTTAAACGGGTTTGTTACTGGTGATGAGAAGTGGGTCCTTTATCATAATATTAAATGCCATCTTCAGTGGATCAGTCAAGGAAACAGACCTGCTCAGTAACCAAGAAGTAGACCTCATCCAAAGAAGGTTATGTTGCGTTTATGGTGGGATATTCAAGGAATTCTAAGTTATAAACTATTAGACAATGATCAAACAGCCACCTTTAATCTACTGCAATCAACTTGGTTGTTTGAAAACAGTTTGGGACAAAAAACTTCCCTCCTTTGTCAACAAAAAAAGTGTCATCCTCTATCATGGTTGGTTTGGTTGGGTGGTTAGATTTAATGGCATATCAACCTCTATAAGTTATTTAATGCCAGAGCCTTTTTACACATATATATCACATATATGATTTTTAAACGCATATTTTTAGGTTGGTTGGTTGGGTTTTATGGCATATTAACCTCTTAAAGGTCATTGAATGTCAAATTCTGATATGTATGTGCGTGTATATATATATATATATATATACACACAAATATCAATTGTAGATAAATAGTCTGGAATTAGTATTTTAAAATAGGTCAAAGCTTTTTTTGTATACACTTGATGGTCAAAAGTGTTGGTATTACAGCCAATATATTTAATAGGAAGCCAATTGTTTTTAAGAAATTGATTATGTTTTTGAGAGCTATTTTTTAAAAATAGTTCCTTCATGCTGTTCGCCTTAAAATTTTCCCTGGTGTGGTTGAGCTTTGTGCATTCTATCAAAATCTGCTTCATTGAGTATTGGTTTCTACATGGACATTTTGGGGGAGGTTCTTCTTTAAGAAAGAAGGAGTGAGTTAGTCGAGTGTATCCAATGTGTAGTCGAATAAGGGTAGCTTCTTCTCTTCTGGTATTATTAGGATCCAGCTTCCTTTCTTTTAAAATTGGTTGTATTGGAAAGAGCTTATTGTGGAGATTTTGATCCCTCCATCATGATAATGTCCATCTTCACACAGCTCAATTGACTAAAGATCTCTAAAAGGAGTTCAGTTGAGAACAATTGCTTTATCCTCCACTGATGGAGTATGAAACCCTTTTTGTTGACAAAGGAGGGACGTTCTTTTAGTCCCAAACTGTTTTCTGACCCTCTCTCGCCACTCCTCCCTATTGTCCATTGCTTTTGACAGGTCTTCTGGGCTACATTCAGTATCTGCACAGAGCTACTGTATGTATGTTCAAGATGGACGTCCTGCCTTTGCTCATCCCGGTGAAGGGGTCCACAGGAGTACATCACTTATAAGCTCGTCCCTACTTCTCCAGCAATGTCCCACATGTCTCGTTCGTCAAATTTTGATAGTTTTCATGACGGGTGGTAGGTGGCCGTACACTTGCTGTTTTGTGAGGTGCTGTCTCCAGGACATGTTTAACATCGATCACAAGAAATAGATTAGCACCATATTTGTTTATTCTCTGCCTAGACTACATACTTTTAACATCAAAAGATCTAAAAGAAAATTGCTTGACATCAATAAAGGCAAGAAGCAGACAAAGTTTGATAGAGACTATGACAGATGCTGACAACACAGACAACCTAGTGCTTCTCACAAATACGCCAGCCCAAGCAGAATCCCTACAGCAAAATCAAGAGAAAGCAGTGGGAGGCACTGGCCACTATGCAAATATAAATAAAACAGAGTACATGTTTTAAACAAGAAGGTGCATTCTTTATTCTAAGCGGCAAACCTCTAAAATTAGTAGACATGTTCATATACCTCAGCAGCAATATCTCATCTACTGAAAGAGATGTCAACATACGCCTAGCAAAGAGCAGTGGGAGGCATTGGCCACTATGCAAATATAAATAAAACAGAGTACATGTTTTAAACAAGAAGGTGCCATCTTTATTCTAAGAGGCAAACCTCTAAAATTAGTAGACAAGTTCATATACCTCAGCAGCAATATCTCATCTACTGAAAAAGATGTCAACGTACACCTAGCAAAGAGCAGTGGGAGGCATTGGCCACTATGCAAATATAAATAAAACAGAGTACATGTTTTAAACAAGAAGGTGCCATCTTTATTCTAAGAGGCAAACCTCTAAAATTAGTAGACAAGTTCATATACCTCAGCAGCAATATCTCATCTACTGAAAGAGATGTCAACATACGCCTAGCAAAGGCATGGAATGCTATTGAAAGGTTATTGATCATATAGAAGTCTGATCAATCTGATAAAATCAAACAGGATTTATTCCAAGCTGTAGCTGTGTTCATAATCCTATACAGATGCACCACATGGACACTAACAACTTACATAGATATAAAGCCAGATGGAAACTGCACAAGGACACTGCATGCAGTCTTGAACAAATCCTGAAAGCAACATCCAATAAAACAGCAGCTGTACAGCCACCTGCATTCAATTTCACAAACCATTCAAGTAAGACGAACAAGACATGCAAAGCACTGCTGGAGAAGGAAGGACAAACTCATAAGCGACATTTGATTGAGGACCCCTGCACATGGACATACCAGTGTCGGCTGACCAGCAAAGACATACTTACATCAACTCTATGTGGATGATGCAAATTTGCTTGATAAAAGATAAGTTAGAGATCAAGCCCTGTTACTGGTACTCTGTAATCCAATACAAGTTGTGACACATTACTTAAACAGAAGAGGGGCATTGCTAAGTATCCCTATTTGACATTGCATCATGGCAAGCTAAGATATATTCATCAATAAACGGAGAGTATAACCACAAGACTGGCTCATTGGCAAGTGGGTAGAGTGTTCACCAATGGTCCAGAAAATCTGGGTTCAATCCCAGTTCGAGTCATACCAAAGACTTTAAAAATGGTACTTGATACTGCCTTGCTTAACACTCAGCAATATAAGGTATGTATCAAGGGTAAAGTGGAGCAATCCAGGGACAGGAGTAGCGACCTTCCCTACACCTCGGTGTAGTAGCTATTGAAAAGGGAGCCTTCTGGTCACCCTAGACTACAGTTGTCAACTTTACTTTTACTTTATAACCACAAAAAGAATTTCTAAATAAATAGACACATATAATTAAATATACTTACAAATACGTATATATATATATATATATATATATAGATAGAGAGAGAGATAGAATGGGCTTTCATATTCAATTATATACTTGTTTAGTAAATACACATACAAAGTTATATATATATATATATATATATATATATATATATATATATACATACACACACATACACGCATATATATATATATATATATAAGGATAGACAAAAAAGTTAATATGATGACTTTTTTATCTATGAGATCCAAGTACAGCAATAGCAATGGAAGAAGTTTGTGTACCGCAAAGAGAGCTATGTTGAAAAATAAATCTCATTTGGTCACATTCCATTGGAATCTTAGTCAGCCTATGAACTTTTCAGTTGACACACATACACACACACATATATATATATATATATAAAATACACACATATCATTGTTAAGTTTTGCCAAGAGCACAGATTCTCTTCAGACTTTCACCATCTACACTTATGAGACATCACTCTCGATTCATGTTCTAGACTACATCTAGAGTCCATGCATAGCTGTAAATGAAAATCCTTATGGTGCGTCCATGTGTAGCAGTCTACAGGACAACATATCCTATAAATTTACCCCTGTCTCGCCATCAGAGCTCAATTTGGAGACAAAGGCTACATGAGAATGCTTGTTGTTGTTTTGAACAAATCCTGGAAGTAACATGTTACAAAACAGTTGCTATACTGCCACTTACCTCCCATCTCACAAACTCTTCATGCCGCTGCTGCTCCCACACATACATATATGTACATATATATATATATATATATATACACACACACACACACACATATATATATATATATATATACATTCAGGACGAAGTTGTTTGGGTTTCACTTTATGCTAATGCCCTTAAGAAAGATGAATTGATCAGTTCTCCTCTAACTATGGGTAAATAGTAGGGCAGACAAGGTTCTTTTGCATTGGTAAAGCAACCAGTAACATGTTACAAAACAGTTGCTATACTGCCACTTACCTCCCATCTCACAAACTCTTCATGCTGCTGCTGCTCCCGCACATACATATATGTACATATATATATATATATATATATATATATATACACACACACACACATATATATATATATATATATATATACACACACATTCAGGACGAGGTTGTTTGGGTTTCACTTTATGCTAATGCCCTTAAGAAAGATGAATTGATCAGTT
>OY757927.1:12501454-12531454 GCA_963585895.1 Sepioteuthis lessoniana | reverse complement strand
ATAAGGCTCAAGTAATGCAGGAACTTTGGGGAATGTGGAGCACTCCTTCATTGCCATTGCTCCCAGGTCCACTATGACCTGGAGTTGTAGCACCTGATATGGGTCAAATAAAACTGGGAATTGAATTACTATGACCAAAAAATCCACCAAACACCTACGCACGACATACGGGAACACTGGACAGCTGTTTCGACCTTATTAGGTCTCATCAGCAGTGTATACCGTAATCTCAACCACTGGAGATCGAACCAGCAACCACAGACTGCAGTGTCGAAACTCTACAACTGAGCGACCAGTTCATATTGCACACAAGTGATATCAAATCAATTCCTCTACTTAAAAAATAAAAATACGTACATCAAATAAAACTGTTTGACATTTAAACCGAGTGCAAACAAATGACATGCTATATTGAATTGTTTGAAATAGAACTGTTTGAGCATTTAACTGTGTGTAAACAAATGACAAATGTTTAATTGAATCGTTAGTGATACATAGGAATACTTGAAATCATTTGAATTTGTTGACTTATGCTTAACTGAATTTTAAGAAATAAAACTGTTTGATCATTCAACTGTGTGTAAACAAATGCCTAATGTCTAATTGATTTGTTAGTGAACTTGGAACTATTTAACTTTGTTGACTTTTGTTTACAAATCATATATATCTAATATATATGTATAAACCAGATTTGGCAGTAGATAACCTACAATGGTTGATATGCCACAAAATCTTTCAAGTTATTTAATGTTGAAGTCAGACTCTTTTATTTTTGTTTTGAAAGTAATTCAGAGAGTCACAGATATATGAAAAATACATTGAAAAAGAAAAAAACTAAGAAAAAACAGAGGGGTGCAGAAAATGAAGAAAGAAATATCAAATAAAGGCTAACAAAGAGAAAATGATGAAAGAAGAAAATAAAAAAGAAATCTAGTAGAGAAAAAAAAATGAAGCCAGTGGAAAAAGAAACAATAGAAAAAAGGAAAGAAAGAGAAAAAGAAAACTAAGAAAACTGAGACAAAAGAGACAAAAAAAAAAATGAAAAAAAGAGACAAAAACAAAAAGATAAGAAAAATTCATATGTTCATAGAAATGAAAAAGGAAGGATTTGTTCTTGGTTTTAACGGCATATCAACCTACATGGGTTATTTGATACCAAAGCCATCTTTATAGATCAGTAGTGATACTAATTAACATATATCTAGAGGAGAGAAGAGGGTTCATACTTTTCCTAGGGAGGCACTCATGGTATAATGGTTATCATCATAGGAAACAGACACAGCAAGCGGAGTTTAAATCCTGGATAGAGCTGTTTGTGTTTCACATGCAGCATTGGGAAAGCTATTAATCCAGATAATCTCCCTCCAGCTATGGATAAATAGTAAGGCACACTTGATACTCTAATCTTGGTATGGTAACTGGTCTAGGAGAAAGAAAACTTAAGATTCAAATCTGATGAACTCTGCTTAAAAATTGTCCTTATGCCACATCCTGCTTGAACAGAGGAGGTCGTTGGTGTGTTGGTTGGGTTTTATGGCATATCAACTTTTGTAGGTTATTTAACACCAAATCCATTTTTATGTAAATAATCAGTTCTATATAAAACAATTCAGTTTAGCATAAGTACACAGTTTAATTGTCAAAAACATTTCTAGCCATTCAGTTTATTCAAACAGTTTTAATTCAGCTAATTCAGTTTAGTATAAATACAGATTTTGTTTACACAGTTAAATGTCAAAACAGTTCTATGTTAAACAGTTTAGTGTAAATACAGTTTCAATGTCAAAAACAGTTCCATTTCAAACAATTCGGTTTAGCATAAGCACACAGTTTAAATGTAAGTACAGTTTAATTGTCAAAAACATTTCTATTTCAAGCTGTTCAGTTTAGTCAAACAGTTCTAATTCAAATAATTCAGTTTAGCATAAGTATGCAGTTTAGTTCTATTTAACCCATAGATAGGGCCCTATCAGGCGCTACCATTCCGGGCCAGAGTGGACCTGGGAGCAATGTCAGTGAAGGGGTACTCCGCATTCCCCAAAGCTCCAGCATCACTGGAACCTCCCCATCAGATTGTTTACTGTCACATACAGGACCTTCATTGAGGGGGTCTTACCCCTTTGCAGAGGTGCAGTCGGTGTATTCTACAGTCCCAGCTGACTGGGCAAAGCAGCGGAGGTGGTAAATACATACCTTTCTCAAAGGAATTAGTTTGAAAGTGAATAGAATAGCATGACTGGAGTTCCAACTCACTTTCTACAATGCAGCAGTTCTAAGTAACAAGTACTCCACCCATTTTAAATTTTAAAACAAAAACCATTTTGCTGCAGTCTCCATATGTTTTTGATCACCATCAGGACTCCCCTAGCCAGCCAAAAAAAAAAAAAGGAATGCATAGGAGATTGTAATTGGTAAATGTGAAACCAAAAGAGGAGAAAGAAGAAATAAAATTAGAAGACTAATAAAGACCAATAGCTTACAGCTTGACTGCATTTCATAGTTAAGTGGGTAAAATCCCCCTCACTTGAACATAAATCATGTGGATCATAAATAAGTAATAATTGGTCAAGGAGATTAACTAGAGTCAAAAAAAGAAAAAAAAAAAGAAGAAGAAAGAGAGCCAAACGAAAACTGCCACTGCCACCGCCACCACCACACAGATTAGATATAAAAGTACCTAAGGAGTCGGAAGGAAGGTAAATAAGAAGGATGAACAGACAGAATGGAAAATGAGAAGAAAAAGAAGAAAATAGCAGTGGTGTTGGACAGGGAACAAAAGATGAAGTAAAGGTAGTAGTAGGAAAAAAAAGAAGGAAAATGAAAACCACACCACCACAACCATAACATCAATCATCATAAGAAATAAAAGTACCTACTATAAGTTTAGTTTGGTTACTTTGTTTAATGGCATTACAACCTTTTCGGGTTATTTAGTGCCAAAGATAGCTGGGGGGTGGATAAAGGGGTTCATAACTTTCCAAGTATTAGTCTGAAAGTGATGTCACAGTCCAGAAAGTTGGCCACTATATCACAGGGGATTCCCACCTGATATAGAAAGAGAATGAAACAAGATAAGGGAGAAAAGATTAACTGATTGTAAAACAAAGGGCGTGGTGGAAGAGGAGGAGGTGAACAAAGAAAGAAGAGAATGAGAGGAAGGAGGAGAAAAAGGTTGCAGTATTGAATTAGCAGAAGATGAAGAAAAAAGACAAAAAAAAAATGGAAGGAAAATATAAAGAAAAAAAAAAAATGAAGGAGTTTAAAACAAAAGAATGAAAAGGAAAAGAAGAGAAAACAAGAAGAAAAAGAAATGAGAGAAAAAAAAAGAACAAAACAGTTACTGATATATGTAAAGAAAAAAATGACAATGAAGAAAAAGATTGATTTAAAAAAAAAAAGGAAGCCAACAATGAAATTAGATTGAAGGAAAAACAAACAAAAGAAAAAATAAAGAAAAAGGAAACATTGTTTGCAATGGTGTCTATAAGTATGGAGACAACAGCTGGGAATCAAGCAAATGTATCACAGCTGACATTCTGGAAAGTTCACCATGAAAGCATCAAAGTGCCTTATCAAGTTTTTGTACTTTTAAAAAGATAAAGATATCATTTGCTTCCTCCTACCATCACAGTGCAACCACACCCATAACTAACCCTGACCAACTAACAACCTTATTGCCCATCTTTCAATTTCCTTCATATTTTAACCTCCACCCCTGAAAAAAGAAAAAAAAAAGCAGGGATGTGTATAATTAACCCAACTTTGATTTTCCCAACGCCTTTTGATTCCTCCGCCCAAAAACCTTTTCATTTCCTCCTCCAAATTTGTTTTTTTAATTTTCTTCTCCACTCTATATACTTCTCTTCCTAACGAACTGATTAAAATATTAATTTCGTACCCTTAGTTGGAGTTTGTATATACATTTACCATATCAGCTAAATCAGAATTTAATGATGTAGATAGTTTAAGCCCAGAGGTTCAAATCCTAATCTTGTTCTCCAAAAATTAAATCCCAAAATGAACAAGTAGGATCAAGTTTTGTCTCATTCTCAATCAATATTTCTAGTCCAAAGCTTCTCAAGTTGATCTGTACAGATCCTTAGAGGGCAAATAAAAGCATAGGGGTCTGTGGGGGTGCATTTACTAACTTGTATTTATAAATCCCTTTGTAACAGCAAAACAGAAATTGTAGGATCACAAAGATTTTTTGTCAGATATTCGACACCTAGAATAATGCCTAGTTTGGTTTGTTTTGGTTGGGTTTTATGGCATATCAACCCTTGTAGGTTATTTAATGCCAAATCCTCTTTATACATATATACTAAATATATAGGATTTGGTTTGGTTGGGTTTTATGGCATATCAACCCTTGTAGATTATTTAATGCCAAATCCTCTTTATACATATATACTAAATAGATAGGATCTGGTTTGGTTGGGTTTTATGGCATATCAATCATTGTAGGTTATTTAATGCCAAATCCTATATATATTAAATATATATGATTTGTAAACACATTTTATTGATAACATTTGTCAATGGACCTGAGCTCATTTTTTGTTTCCACACAAATAGTTTCAAGTATTGCTATGTAACTAACAATTTAACATCAGTCATTTATTTGCCTACATTTAAATGGATATATATATATATATATATATGATTTTTAAGTAAATAGTTTTTAGGTAATTTAATTTTTGAATGAGTTACAACTAATTTGTTTGCCCACTAGTATTGTAATTGTTTCTACACAGATAAATGGTTTCAATTATTGCTATCTCACACTAATATGTCAATTCAATATTAATCATTTGTTTGCACACAGTTAAGTAGTTACAAGTATTGCTATTTAACACTATTCATTTATTTTCACACAGGAAATGGTACCAAGTATTGCTATGTATCATTAATAATTCACTTAGACAGTCATTTATTTACACACAATTAAACATTTTTATTTCCACCAATTCAATTTAGCATAAGTTATTTGTTTGGAAACAGTTTAGATGTCAAACAGTTCTATTTAACTCATAGATAGGACCCTATCAAGTGTTACTATTCCACATCAGAGTGGACCTGGGAGCAATGGTAATGAAGGGGTATTCCACATTCCTCAAAGCTCCAGCATTACTGGAGCCTCACCATTAGATTGTTTAGTGTCATATCAAAGACAGTTGTTTTACCCCTCTGCAGAGGTGCACTTGATATATTCTAGAGCCCCAGCTAACTTGACTGGCTTGATTAGGTGTGATGGCCACAAGTGATATGGTATTCACATACAGGTCATTCAAATAAATGAATGATCTGCTTCTGGCTCAAAAGATCAGGATCTTTTTGGCATCATTAACAATGCCTATAATCACATTTTCACAAAATAAAACATTTAAAATCAATTATATTTTTGCAAATTGTTTCATAAAAATACTGAATTCTAAAATGTCCCTTTTTATGATAGGTTATGTGATGTCCATAAAAAAATAAATGGATTTTTTACAAAGAATAAAAATATAGATTTGAAAAATAATAAAAAAGTGAAATCAAAATATAAAGCCTGAAATTTTATCTCTTATCCATAATAACAGAATTTTAATGAATAGAATTAGAATTAAATTATTAATAACAAAAAATCCTGCTCTGAGTGAAGCGGTACAAATCTTCACTCGTTAAGTCAATTTCAGTATTGCTACATATTTTTTGGTGAGAGCATTATAAAATAATTTAATATTCAGTTTATAACTTTTCTGTATTTTGTAAAAAAATTTTATTTTGAAGTTAATAACATTTTTAAAAATGAATCCTCTCATGGGATCCAGTGGGACTAAGAAAAAATATTGGCAGTATTCGATTAATATATTTGTTGATGAATGGAAATTAAATTTGGCAACAAGAGGTTCATCAAGTAAAAATTTTGAGAATCCTTGTTTAAGTCAGTTAAATTATGATTTGGTTTGGTTTAATGGCATACCAACCTTTGCTGATTATCTAATGCCAAATCCTGTTTTTACATATACATTTGATTTGTAAACACATTTAGTAGATACACATAGTTAAATGATCAAACAGTTTTAGTTCAAATAATTCAATTTAGCATAAGTAAACAAAGTTAAATAGTTCCAAGTATTGCTATGTATTACTAACAATTTAATTAAACATCAGTCATTTGTTTAAACACAGGTAAATGATCAAACAGTTCTATTTCCAATAATTCAATTTAGCATAAGTCATTTGTTTGTACTTAGTTTAGATATCAAATAGTTCTATTTGATTCATTGATAGGACCCAATGTGACTCCAGGTCAGAGTGGACCTGTGAGCGATAGCAATGAAGGGGTACTCCATATTCCTCAAAGCTCCAGCGTCACTGGAACCTCACCATCAGATTGTTTTGTATCATATATGAGGACACTTGTTGAAAAGGGTCTTATCCCTTGCAGAGGTCTAGTCAGTGTATTCTACAGCCCCAGCCAAGTGGGATAGTTAAACTATGATGTCTCTGCTTAAATCAGATTACACTAAACTTAAGGGTTATCATCAGCAGTAAAGTTCAACCCTCCTCACTGCTACTGCAAAAAATGGGATCTGAATATGATACTACATTGTATCTGATAGTGAGGCTCCAGTTCTGGAGACCTGGGAAGTGTGATAGCCATTACACCCAGGTTACTCTCACACAAAGTCGTAAGACCTGTTAGGGTCAAACAGATCAGTTTAAAAATTACTTGTAATCGATATGAATACTTGAAACCATAGAACTGTGAATTATTTTTATTAAGGATATTACTTACAGATAGAATTGTTTATGAAAAAATTATTCTTAGTGACTTGAAACATAAGACTGTGCAAACAAATGACTATCATAAAATAGAAATAAAAGTAAAAAAGTAAAGTTAGCGACCATAGTCGAGGGTGACCCGAAGGCTCCCTTTTCGATAGCTACTACACCAAGGTGTAGGGGAGGGCGCTACTCCATTCCCTGGATTGCTTCACTTTACCCTTGAACCGTACCTTATAATGCTGAGTGTTAAGCAAGGTGGTATCAAGTTCCATTTTTAAAGTCTTTGGTATGACTCGACCTGGGATTGAACCCAGATCTCCCGGGCCATTGGCGAACACTCTAACCGCTGGGCCAATAGAAATAATTACTTGAAACTATGTAATTATAAGTAAAACAAAGGAATACTTGAAACCATAGAACTGTGTACAAATTATTTGTATTGGATAGGAATACTTGATACTATAACTGTGTGCAAACAACTACACAAAAAATGTAAAAATAAATATATAATGCATGCAGTTTTTTAACTTAAAGCATAAAATAACGCACAATGGATTTTAATGGTATGTTAACCTATCAATCAACACAAAATGTAAACATGAACGCACACTGTACATGACTTCCCAACCTCTCGGCATAAAATAACTCCAGACAGGGTGACATGCCATAAAAATCAATCAGTCTCATAATTATAAGAACATCATGGTCTATGTATTTACCCAATCCCTCAACCATGAGCAGGATGTGACTCAAGGATCATTTTTAAGCACAGTGACACTAGTTTCAATTGAGACTTTTCATTCTCCAAGACTGGTGCCATACCAAAATTAAAGAGCCCAGTCTGCCCTACTACTTATCAATAGCTGGGGAGTGAACAGGTGTATTCATACCTTTCCTAAGGGTATTAGCACTATGTTAAATGCAAACAGCCTCATCCTGGATTTGAGCTCTGGTCTCCAGGTCCATTTCCATGATGACCACGATGACCATTAGACCACAGTGTCACCGAATCATATGAACATAACGGTATATAATGAAGTGATAACATTTAAAATTTTTCATTTGAATCAAGGCAATTAAACTAAGAATAAATATATACAGGTAACAGTTAATCTGATTTATTTTTACTTGGTTAGATAAAATATTTGCCTTGGATTTTAGCCCCCTTCATGTTGGGGAGTATGGTAAACTTTATACGCCACTAAAAAAAAAATATATATATATATATAACACATTATGTACAGAATCTCCAACATGCAATAATAACAAAGAGCCTGGTGACATGCTTCCTTAATAGGAAAATTTTAGTGTTAAAAATAGAGGAATGCAGAGGGCTATATATTTTTTTCTTTTTGCCTTCTTTACTGGAAAAAGAAGCGTGATCTTATTTAGAACAAAACAGTCTCAAAGATCTGAAGTATCACAGAAGGTATCTTCACATCACTATCAGTTTATCTTTCCTTTTGTTACATTTGATCCTTCCCTGTCTTCCAAGCTTACTGGGTTATCATTCCTGCTATGTCCAAAGGAAATAATTTATTTAACATAGCATATATATATATATATATATATATATATATATGGGAAAAGCAGGGGTGGAGTCAGGGCTGGTTTTTGTAAAAGAGAATATTTGATAAGAATCTCTTTCAACTTGTCTTCATTGCAACCACCTCATTTGACTGCTTCCTTTGCCTTTGTCATTGATAATGCTTCAGTTTACTTGTTTCTACACAAATGTCAAGTCGTCTCTATGTCAATCCTAGCACATTTTAGTTGTTTATTCATCTTATACTTACTGTCTTAGGCATATCATAAATATATAAATAGAGAGAGATATAAGCTATATATATATATATATAAGTCAAGCTGATAACTTGGGTTCCCTTGATTCTCTTGCCATTTGTCTATTTCATCAACACTCCTGACAGGTCCTCTACACTGTTTCCAGTGTCTTCAGTGAGCTGACATAAGTCCTTGCTGGGCAGCCAGCACTGGGGCGGCCATAAGAGAATATTACTTATGAGTTTGTCCTTACTTACTAGCATGTCTTGTTTAGCTTACTTGGATATTTTCTGAGATAGGAGGTAGGTGGATGTACAGCTGCTGTTTTGTGGGGGTGTAGATTCCAGGATTTGTTCAAGGCAGCATGTAGTATTCTCATGTAGTTTCCATCTAGATTTATCTCTATTTCATTAAGAGTCGAGGAGGTGCATCTATACAGTTGTACAGTCACAGCCACAGTTTGAATGGACACAAATTTTATTTTACTAGAAAGATTAGATTTCCATATGTTATATAACCTGTCAATAAGAAACCACACCTTCACAATTGACATCACTTTCAGTAGATAAGATAGTGCTGCTGAGGTATATGAACATTTCTACAAACTTAGAGACTTGCCACATGGCTTCATCTTGTTTAAAAAATATGAATGCTGTCTTATTTGCATTTATACAGAAACCAATAACTCCTGCTGCTTGCTACAGTATATGATGCAGGAATAGGGCTTATGCGGGTGTTGTTGCAAGAAGTGTTAGATCATCTGTATAGTCTGCATCCATTATTGTTTATGTAGGATATAATATGCTTCTTGCCTTTTTGAAAGAGAAACTGGTTTCTTTTATTAGATCTATTGATATTTGCAGTCCATAATCAGGTCAGATTATGAACATAAATAGTGCTAATAAATCTCCTTGCAAGAGTCGGGCTATAATGGTTTGATTTGATTTAGGTTTATGGCACATCACCCATTGTAGGTGTTTAATGCTAAATCCATTTTTAAACATATAAAAAGTTCTATTGCAGACAATCCAGTTTAGTGTAAATAACTGTGTTTTAGTGTAAATATAGTTTTTTGTTTACATGCAGTTAAATGTCAAAATAGTTCAATTTCAAACAATTCAGTTTAGCATAAAAAAGAGTTCCATGTCAATCAATACAGTTTAGCATAAAGTAGGCAGTTTAAATGTCAAAACAGTTCTATTTTAAGCAATTCAGTTTAGTGTAAGTATACAATTTAGATATCAAAACAATTCTATTTCAAGTGACACAGTTTACTTCTATTTGACCCTATCAGGTGCTATCACTGCAAACCAGAGTGGACCTGGGAATGATGGCAATGAAGGGGTACTCCGCATTCCCCAAAACTCCAGCATTACCATCAGATTGTTTAGTGTCATATCTAGGAGTAGTATTAGCTCAATTTTTTCACCAAGAATGGAATCAATTTTTTTTGAGAAATCTACAAACTATAATGTAACATTAAGATTATTTGCACATACATTTTCACTGATTAATCAAAGAGTCTGATTTCATGACTTACGGATTTATATATATATATAAATTTAAAAAAAAAACAAACAAATATACACACACGCATTACCAGTTAAAGGTATTTGGACACCCTCAAAAATTTTTATTTTTCATACTAAAAGTTATTTTTAATGTAACAAGTTAAGCACCACAATGGTTTTATTTATTATACTAAATACAAATCTTTCTGAGCCACATTAAATACAAATCAAACCGAAAAACAAAAAAAATTCTTAAACTTTTGATTCATCAAAATGAGCCTCTTTGGCCACTATCACTGTTTCATAGATTCTCAATCTTCTTTCCACCAAAGACTGAAAGTAGACTGAAGATTGTTTTGCCCCGCTTTCCAGCAAGATTTGCCAGAGGTGAGCTGCCCATGTGGCTTGTTTAGCTCAGACTTTTCGATCAAGTTCATCCTACAACAGTTCAATGGGATTTAAGTCATCTGATTGTGCCATCCAAGACATCAATTGAACTATCTGATGTTCCTCTTTGCTGTTAATGTACTCCAGGCAGAGTTTACAAGTAAATTTTGAGTCATTATCTTATATGAGTACAAATCCTTGAGCCACAAGTCACATTCCAGATGGGGTTGTGTGATGCTGCAGTACACTGTGAGAGCAGGTTTGATTCACTTTGCCCTTCACCTGGTGCAAATCTCTGAATTTATAATTCTCAAAAGCCCTCCACACCATAACAGAGCTTCCTCCATGCTTTATGGTTGGTGTGATATAGGGTTTTGCAGCTCTTTCACCAACTCTTTGCTGCACATAGACCCTCCTATTTAACCCAAAGGACTTTATTCCACTGCTCTATTGTCCAATCTTTGTATGTCTTGGCCCACTGGAGCCTTTTGATATTGTTTGGCTTCCTCAACAATGGTTTCTTGACAACAGTTCTGCCATATAGGCCAGCTTCACAGAGTCTTCTCCTCACATTTTTTACAACATTGATTTAGTTATGCAGTAATGTTTAGAGCAGTCAGCCTTCTGTCACACAAGCTGGTAACTCAGATGAAATTGTTCTCTGTTTTTGATCTTGGTCTACCAGCCCAACTTTTGGTCTTGTTCTGTCTTGTTTCCTGGTATCTCCTAACAGTGTTATCTACTGTAGTACTAAAGAAGAAAAACACCTTCAAATCAATTTTTCAAAAGATATCTGGTTATGCTGAGGTCAAAATTACAGAAGAAGACTTGGATTTTAGTATAATAAATGAAAACATTGCAAGATTTGTTTAATAAAAAGATCACACTTTTTTAGAACAAGAAATAAAAATTTTTGAGGGTTGCCAAATATTTTTGACAGGTAGAGTATATATATATATATATATAAAACATCAAGAAGTTTGAAAGTTAAAATAATTATTCATCATGGTACCAGCCATGTCTTATTGAAAGAATTTTTATTGCTTTTAAACAGGTAGACTTTGTAGAAGTCACTACTCTAACGTGCAGAATAAACAACAAGAACAACACTTACCGGTTTAACAGCCCCAGCTGGCAGACAAAAAGTAAAATGGGCAGTAATCCAATACCAAACCTGTAACATATTAAGCAAGCCAGTGTATACACACACTAATATACCCATTCACTGGACCAGCAACCAATCATCATCTAGAGAATGGACTTTGCCACTTGAGAGCAATGGAATGCCCCAATGTTCAAGTCGTAGCATTGCTCTTTTACGTAAACGAGTATTTACTCATTGCTAACAAGCATTACGAATGAATTCCAACAGACTTCAGAGAATAGCCTTTCTGGTGAGCCCCCAAAATCCCGACCCTAGAATCATTGTGTGTGTGTGTGTGTTTACATGAAGGTCATTCAATAAATAAGGTGTATTTTTGCCTAAAAATCAAAATATTTTTTTCAGATATTTTTAAATAAATATAAACTCTGCATCGTTTTCAACTTGCAAAACTATTTGTTTTGAATCTATTCAAAATGGCAGTAAATCAGACACAGTGCTCCCGGCTTGAACAGAAGTTTGTCATCAAATTTTTGGTAGCTAATAAGAACAAATCATGTGAAATTTATAAAAAAATATCTCTACATAAAGTAGTATTTTTAGTCAAAAAATATTTTCAAATGTGCTTTAATTTTTTCATGTAGGTAGGTCAAAGGAGTATAGAAAATGAAGACAGCTTAGGCAGGCCTACAATGGCAAGCACATCTGAAATGGTGGATATGGTTAATATGCTTATTTTTTTTCTGACAGAAGAACTCTTCAATCAAGAACATTTCTGAACAACTCAGAATTTCTGTGGGTACAGTACACAAAATTGAGCATGATGACCTTGCCTTTTCTAAGGTCAGTTTTCATTCAGAGTCTAAAATGTTGACACCAAAGAATTACAGCAAGAACAATGGAAACCATAAGTCAATTTGGTGCTGCCACATCCTCCTTACAGTTCAAATCTGGCCCCTTTTAATTTCGACTTGTTTGGACCTTTCAAAAGAATTTCAACATTGAAGAAAGTTTTCAAGTGACTAAATGGCTAAAAACTCAGTCTAAAGATTGCTTTGCTGAAGGAATACAAAAGTTTGCTTTTCAACAGAAAAATGTGTTTTCAAAAATTAAGATTATATTAAAAATAAGGCAAAAATTTTTTTCCTGAGTTAAATATTGCAAAATTCACTGACTGAATTACCCTCCTATACACAATAATTATTTGTAATGCACACTCCTTAATTGTGGCTAAAAAATTCTGGAAAAGACGTCTCATGTATGATATGCAGTGATATTTTAAATTTGAAGCAGGTCAATTTAACATTTGCTCAGTTTTTCATCCAGTTTGTATCAACTAGAAATAGGAATTTATATAGTTTATAAAATGTTTCAAAACACAATATTTACAAAGTATTTAGAGCAAAAGCAAAGAGATGTTCACCTGAAAATAAGTTAAAAATAAGGAAGTAAATGTACATTTTTTTTCTTTTTTAAGTAGAGGCATTATATTGTGAATTGAATTACCATGACCTGAAAATCCAGCAAACGCTTGCATGCAACATACAGAAACATTGGACAGCTGTTTCGACCTTATTAGGTCTCATCAGCAGTGTATACTATGATCTCTCTCACAGAATGCACGGCCAAAACTTTACCTCAGAACCACCAACCCACATTGCACACAAGTGATGCCACATTAACTGGTCATGGTAATTGCATGGCCAATTAACCTGAATATGTCTTGCAATTCACAATATAATTCCTCTACTTAAAAAAGAAAATGTACATCTATTTCCTTGCCCTTCAGGTTATAATAATTACACGGATGTGTATTTCCAATCCTCCTGGGAAGACATGGCCCTGGAGGTACTATTTACCCAACCCCTCCGCTCGGGCAGGATATGACACAAGGTCAATTTTTAAGCGGAGTTTAACAGGTTTGAATTCAGAGTTTTCCTTCTCCTCGACTAGTTGCCTCAACAAGGCTGAAGAACCTAGTCCGTCCTACTATTTACCCATAGCTGGAGGGAGAATAAGGGGGTTCATACCTTTCCCAAGGGTATTTGCCCGAAAGGGAACATAATAGCACGACTGGAGTACGAACTCACGTACTACGATTCCGCAGTTCATCGCTTTAACCATTACACCACGAGGACACCCCTGGAGGTGACTGTGTCCTCTGTAAAGAATACGGATGTAACTTACAAGGCACATTCAGGTTAATTGGCTGCACAATTACCCTGACTAGTTAATTTGGCATCACTTGTTTGTGATACAGACTGCTGGCTCACTTGTAGAGTTTCAGCTCTGCATTCTGTGGTCACTGGTTCAATCTCCAGATGGGGAAATGACAGTATACACTGCTGATGAGACCTGATAGGGTCAAAACAGCTGTTCAGTGTTTCCATATGTCATGTGCAAGTGTTTGCTGGATTTTCTGGTCACAGTAATTCAATTCACAATAAGTAAGTAAAGTTGGTGACTATAGTTAAGTGCAACCCAAAGGCTTCCTTTTCAATAGCTACTACACTGAGGTGTAAGGGAGAGTGCTACTCCTTCTTTGGATTGCTTCACTTTACCCATGATTGATACCTTATAATGCTGAGTGTTAAGCAAGGCAGCATCAAGTACTATTTTTTGAGTCTGGTATGACTTAACCTTGGATTGAACCTTGGTCTCTCAGGCCATTAGTGAACACTCGACCTATTAGTTGACAATAAAAGAAACAAATTATGAAGAAGAACGCATTCCAGTGGCTATTTCTCTGAAGCAGTATAAAACAGAAGTGTTTGTTACACATTAGTTTGTTTGGACCATATATATACCTTACTTTTGGTCATGCTGTCTCAAATATGGCAATATATATGGATGGAAAACAGTTAATATTCAGTTCTCATCTATAATACACATCCTTCAGCTTTTGGAATAAAAAATCTGGAAAAATAGTTTATCTTGTGCACAATTAATTACAGTATATATATATATATATACATGAGAGAGAGAGAGAGGGAGATAAGGACTGATGGATCTGAATAAACAGAACTGGTTAGGTTAAGTTATTTGGTCTAATGGCATATCAAGATTCCACATCCTGTTTATACATTTGATTTTTAAGTGAATAGGAAACATTCTTTAAATAAGCCAGAGCTCATTTGTTTGCACACAGTTAAATGGTTTTCATTATAGTAAATGATTCCTCAGTTCTATTTGACCCATAGATGGGACTCTGACAGGTACTACTAGTTTAATCAGTAAATCAGGGAGTAATGGTAACAAAGGGGAACTCCTTACTCCCCAAAGCCACAGAACTGGCGCCTGACCATCAGATTGTTTAGTGTCATACCCAGGACACTCATGAGGCGGAAGTGGGGGGTCTTACTCCTTTGCAGAGACACAGTCAATATTTTCTACAGCACCCCTCAGCAGGCTGGGTTAGAACTAGATAGTTGTACAAATTGATGTTATAGAAAAACAATTCATCTATCTTAAATATCATTGACTTCATGTAATGAACAACCACAATTCTTTATCACAAAAAGGTGTTTTTGTAATACAATGAAATCCGAGCTAAGTAAATCATGTTTCCAGGATGGAGAATCATCATCTACTCAGAATTATACTATGCAATAAGCTCTTTGCTGGCCATTATGAAAGAGGAGTACCAAAGAAATGATTAAAAGACTGAAAAATCCCTTAGTGCCTATCAACATTGACCATCTCCGAGAGTCGACCCCAACTGAAAACCATGATGCCTAGCATCTCACTACCAATTACATTGTCTCCTTCCTTGTAAACGCTCATAGGGCCACTCTCAAAGACAAAAAACACAGAAGAACAGTATCCCATCAAGCCCTGAGCAGGTCTTCAGCTGTGGCTGCTGTGATTGTGCTTGCTTGTCTTGCATCAGTCATTGCAGCCATGATGTAGTGAAAATTGGGATGAAAATTGCCACTCACCTCAGCACAAATGTCTGCGCATATGCTCTGCGTGCAAGATTTATTTTTTTGACTGGAAGAAACATGGCTACCCTGAACAAGCTAATATCGAAAATGGTCACATATCTTCACGCCAACAGTCACATAAAACCACGGAGAGCGAAAATGCGCATGTAAATGAGGGCAGGCAGAAAAGAACATAAAAACAACGAACATCATCACTCAGAGTCTTTTACTTTTGTGTAAGACAAGAATTAATTACAGGAGAAGTGGCGGTCAGTTTAAAGAGACAAAGGAGAAGAAAATTATTGAATACGGAAAGGAGGCTTTGGCTTGTGATTGCAGGTTTTTGCAGTTGAGAGATGCAGTGGCAACTCTACCAGGGACACATGCTCACTTCATTCATGAAGCCAAGTCATGATGGTGATGGAATAAACAATTAACTTTTGGCTATGCTACCCTACAAAAATAATTTTCCAATAACCAATGACATCAATAAAAAACACTCAAACACATATTTATACTTTCTAAACTACTGTAATACAATCAAAATCAATGCAATGCCATGAATAAACAATGTAGTCTAGACCTTGATGTAGCCAACCTTGTTTACTTTGATATTTCAAGCATGCTAAAACCCCAAATATGATACACAAGATAATGAAGTTTTCAACTAACTTTGTTTACTACTTATAATATTTGTATATATTATATACACAGGTATTATAAGTAGTAAATAATGTTAAGTAAAAACTCTATTATCTTAACTTGGTTGAGACGTAGGTTATGTGGAAACATGATCAAAGTTTTGGTAAGGTTATACCGAGAAAGAAAGTAAGCTACCTCATTTCAAAAATGTAGAATATTGGTCAGTTCACAGTTTCGTATCCTGTTCGTAGCGGCACGTGGAATAATGGTCAGCTTGCAACCAAGAATATGTAGGTGAATAGACACTTCTAATGTAAATGTGTTGGGCAGGTCCATCCTAGTAAAGTGGACTAATCCACATGCTGCACAGGCACTCTCTCATAAAAGAAGTGAACAAAGTTGGCTAGTTTTTAGGAGGCAGCCATGTTACTTTTGGCTTCTACAGGTGAGTGCTGTTTATTGTTATTCTATAAAAAAACATCTCATGTAATGATGACCCATTGTTTTTGAGGTGAAAAATTAGTCTTAAAAAGTCCTTCCATTCCATGAGTTTATATGATACTCAGACTAAACAATATTAAACAGAACATCAAATGTGTAAAACCTCTAGTGTGGATTAAAATCATTAACAATGGCTTGAAACAAATCAGCATGTTTATGATGACTTTACAACCAGCGATTTGGATAGTCTACAAAAAAAGTTCCCTCCTTTATTATCTTCATCTTTATTGTTATTTCCACAATGTTTTGGCTGATATGTCATCCAGCTTTCTTCAGGTGTTTGTTGAACTCGGGAACCTATGTGGAACTTTGAACTACGTCCTTTATTGAATCCACAGGGGTCGCCTGTTCTGATTCCGTTAACCATAACCAGGTACAAGTGTTAAGTATTCCTGTATTGTTACTCGCCTACAGTCAGGATTGAACCTGCAACCTCCAGATGATTGTCTCCTTAGAAGCTTAAGTTCCCGAGTTCGACAAACACCTGAAGAAGCCTGGAGGATATATCTGCCAAAATGTTGTGGAAATAACTATAACGATAAAGACAATAGTTGTCTAAATTTCTGAGACAAATCTTGTTGATTTTTATCATTAAGGGTTTTCAGACTATTGTCTTTATCTTTATTGTTATTTCCACAACGTTTCAGCTGATATGTCCTCCGGCCTTCTTCAGGTGTTTGTTGAACTCGGGAACCTTCACGGAACTTCGAACTACGTCCTTTATTGAAAACATAGGGAGTCGCCTGTTCTGATTCCGTTAGCCATAACCAGGTACAAGTGTTAAGTATTCCTGTATTGTTACTCGCCTGTAGGGAGGATTGAACCTGCAGCCTCCAGATGATTGTCTCCTTAGAAGCTTAGGGAACCAAGAAGGCCGGAGGGCATATCTGCCGAAACGTTGTGGAAATAACAATAAAGATGAAGACAATAGTCCGAAAACCCTTAATGATAAAAAATGGAGACAATAGTCTGAAAACTCTTAATGATAAAATTCATCAAGCTTCATCTCAGAAATTCAGACAACTAATACCAATAAGTCAATTTATCACACAGTCAAAGAGTTTCAAGTATTGCTATTTAACATGAATTCTATTCAACACTATTCATTTATTGGCACACAGTCAAATGGTTCCAAGTATTGCAATGTAATACTAATAAGTCAATTTAGGCACACAGTTAAAGAGTTTCAAGTATTGCTATTTAACACCAATAACTCTATTCAACATTACTCATTCATTTGCACACAGTTAAATGGTTCCAAATATTTCCATGTATCACTAATAATTCAATTAAATATCAGTCATTTGTGTACACACAGTTAAAAAATCAAACAATTTTATATCTAACAATTCAATTTAACCTAAGTCATTTGTTTGCACACAGTTTGAATGACAAACAGTTCTATTTGACCCATAGATAGGACCCTGTCAGGTGCTCCAACTTGGGGCCAGAGTGGACCTGGGAGCAATGGCAATGGAGGGGTACTCAAAGCTCCTAGGCTTGAACCTTGCCATCGGATTGTTTAATGTCATATCTGGGAGAATCAAGGGGAGGGGGTTCTTACCCCTCTGGAGAAATGCAGTCAGTGTATTCTACTGCCTCATCTGATTGAGCTGAGAAAGTTGATGGTAATAATAGTTGCAGAGATGAAGATAAAGATGGATTTAAGTAGATAGATGGTGTAAATAGTTACATAAATGGAAGTAAGGAAACATGAAGAGAGAGAGTTAAAGATAGTTTGGTTGGTTTGGGTGTGTTTTTATAGCATATCAACCCTTAGGGCTTATTTAATACCAAATCCTGTTTTATATATATATATTTGTTTTGTCCATAGGATCTGAAGAAGTCCTGTTAAATTTTTTTTGCGTTTTTGAAATTTTCAAAAACGCGTAACAGGATGGAAATAAATTTATAATCTTAATGTTTGTTGTTTTTCTTAAAGAATTTATTGCTCTGTATTGTCTGTTACATTGAGCTCTTTACCAGGAAAATTTAAATGTTCACTTTTGAATAGTTTTCTTGTCCTGATGGAATTACTCCCAACTCCAGTTTAACTGGACCAAATAATACTCATATATATATATATATATATATAATTAGTAAGCAAATAGTTTGTAGGTAACATTAAACTGAGGAAAGACAGATAAATAAGGACAGTTACATAAGTGGAGACAGAGACAGAGTTGATTGAGTTTAATGGCATGTTAATCCATCTAGGGTTATTTTATGCCAAGAGGTCAAGGAATTACATTCATTGTATGTTCATGTTTGCATTTTTGTAGTTGTTTCTAAAGAAGGATTTTTTGCACATGGTCCAATCAAATACTACTCATCTTCAAAACAGATCTATTTGACGCATAGATGGGACCCAAACAGGTACTACCACTCTGGGTCAGAGTGGACCTGGGAGTAATGGCAATGACACACACACACACACACATCAGATCTCCAAGAGACATTAGAGGATAGATAGATCGTGAATAGTCACATAAATGTAAATAAGAATAGAGAGAAGAAGAGATGGGGATAGATAGGTAGATCGAAACAGACATAGGTAAATAATGATGCAACTAGATCAAGACTGATACTGTTAAACTGAGAGATAGACTGAGCATACTTACTGATCAAAGATACATCTCAACAGATCAAAATTGGTATAGACAGATCAAGATATTTATAGAGAGATCAAGATCGAAGCAGATGGATCAAGGCATGCATAGACAGATCAAGACAAGTACTTATGAGCAGAAAGATCAGTCAAGACAGGCATGGATTTGTGACTAGATTGCTGTCTGTATCTAGATTACATTATTTGATTACGTTAATGAATCATCAAAGAGAATAGAAAGAAATGACATGATCAAAAGAAAGCAATTTCTGTTTGTTGTAATGCATTTAAGCATTTCATATGGAAAGCACGAAAAATACTTTGTTATAACTATCAGTTTTGGACTTAGGAAAAGAAATAGTGAGTAATCTTTGCTAGCACAATGATGTATATACCTTAATATAAACACACAAGCATACAAAAGTGTGTGTATGGGATTGTGTGTGTGTGAGTGTGTATATATATATATATATATATACACTCTCACACTTATATAAGATATAATGTTTATTTATACAAATAACAAGAATCGATTGCGACATAAGTTTGCCAATCCTATAAAACAAGTTTTAGACCAGATAGAATAGTGAATATACTATCATATGAATTATGAGAGTTGATTGCTAAAAAAAAAAGTCTCTAATTCTTTAAAAACACATTTTAGATAAAATAGAATAATTAAACTTAAAGGGGTTGATTAATAAATAAGTTCGTCAATCCTATAAAACAAGTTTTAGACCAGAAAGAACAGTGAAACTTGTATCAAACTAAAGTAAATATATTTTCCTTCAAAGTTACAAGCCACCCTGTCAGTGGGGTTTAGAATATGCTGACTGCAGATGAGTAAGACCCCACCACACACACACACAGAGCACTGAATTGTATCTGTTCATGAGATTCTAGTTCAAGAGTTCTGGGAAGTATGAAGTAAGTACTCCCTCAGTGCCATTACTCCCAGGTTCACTCTGACTCAAAGAGGTAGCTTGTGTTAGGGTTCCATCTATGGGTCAAATAGTTCTGTTTAAAAATTATCTGTATTCAATAGGACTGTTTAAAAAAATTCTTAAGAAACTACACAAAAAAATGTACAAAGAATGCGATTCCCTAATGTCATAAAATAAACCGAGATGGGTGAGTTGTTGTTTTTTTTTTTATTAACAGCATATCAACCCTTTTCGAGTCATTTAATGCCAAATTAAATTTCAAACAATTCAGTTAGGTATTAAGTATAGTTTTTGTTTACAAATAGTTAAATGTCAAAACAGTTCTATTTCAAACAATTCAGTTTAGCATAAGTACACAGTTTAGTTCTATTTGACCCATAGATAGAACCTTATTATGGGCTACCACTCTGAGCCAGAGTGGAACTGGGAGCAATGGCAATGAAGGGGTACTCTGCATTCCTCAAAGTTCCAGCATTACACAAACCTCATCCTCAGATTGTTTAGTGTCATATCCAGGACACTAGTGGGGGGGGTTACCCCTCTGTAGAGAAGAAATGGTGTATTCTACAGCCTCAACCAACTGGGCAACTAGATTGATTGATTTTAATAGTACATCAACCCATCAAAATTACAAGTTTATTTTTCAGTATAGTCTCTATTTAGTGCTACATTTTTCTTCAAACATTCTCTAAACTTTTGTCATTTCATCCATGAAGAAAGATTATGGTTTGCTTTTGATCAGGTTCCACAAAGCAACTTTGACATTTAATCAAAAATGTTGACAGCCCGCTTGGCTGTCACAGTAGAATACACTGACTGCATCTCTGTAGAGAAATAAGGGCCCCCATTTAATGAGTATCCTAGACATGACACTAAACCACCTGATGGTGAGGCTCCAGTTCTGGAGCTTTGTGGAATATAGAGTAACCCTTCCATGCCATTACTCCTAGATCCACTTTGACCTAGAATGGTTGTACTTGTTAGGGTCACAACTATGGGTCAAATAGAACTTTTTAATGATTTACTATACGGGAAACCATTTTACAGTGACAAATAGAAATATTAATGTAAGATAGAGTCCTATCTATGGGTCAAATGAATAAGTTGAGATAATGTTCAAGATGATTTTTAAAAAAATCTGTATTGCAATTAAATATGATTTTATTTGGTTTCCTTGTTTAATAGCATATCAACCTTCAAGGGTTATTTAATGCCATCCTTGTAGAAGAACAGCATTGATATTGATAGTGCGATGTGAGAGTCCATACCTTTCTCAATGGTATTAGTCCAAAAGTAAACATGATAGTGCAAATAGGGTTCAAACTTACTACAATGCCGCAGTCCAGTACATTAGCCACTACATTGTGGGATTGCCCCTCTCCCACCAACTATGGATGAAATGTTCCCCTGTTTAAAATGTTTAGGAACTAATTTAATACACTGGCTCTTAAAGTAGTAAGTAAAGATGGCGACCATAGTCGAGGGTGACCTGAAGGCTCCCTTTTCGATAGCAACTACACCGAGGTGTAAGGGAGGGTACCACTCCTTTCCCGGGAATGCTCCCCTTCCCTCTTGATCCATACCTTATGGATCAAGAGTGCTAAGCAAGGAAGCATTTTTTTTTAGTCTTTGGCAAACACTCTAACGATTATGCCAATGTCCTGACTCTTAAAACATTGATATTATCACTCAGCAAAAATGTTTATGAAGATATATTTTCGTATTGTTTATAATTGGAGACTATAAAAGTTAAACCAGCTTAAAATAGACGTTGTATCAGATCCCACTTTTAGTGGAGGGGTTGGTTATATTTTACTGCATGTGTGTGTGTGTGTGTGTGTGTGTGTATGGACCCCCCCCCCACATATGGCCGTGCAAAAGCAGGACGACCAGCTTGAACTTACATACAGCAACTATGTGAGGACACAGGATGTAATTTTGAAGACCTGCCGGAGGCGATGAATGATAGGGAAAAGTGGCGAGAGAGGGTCAGGGATATCCGTGCTGGCGGCACGACATGATGATATATATATATATATATATATATATGGTTTGGTTTTATGGCATATCAACCCTAGTAGGTTATTTGATGCCAAATCCTGTTTATACATATATACTAAATATATATGATTTGGTTTGGTTGGGTTTTATGGCATATCAACCATTGTATGTTATTTAATGCCAAATCCTGTTTATACATATATATTAAATATATATGATTTGGTTTGGTTGGGTTTTATGGCATATCAACCATTGTTGGTTATTTAATGCCAAATCCTCTTTATACATATATATTAAATATATATGATTTGGTTTCATTTGGTTTCATGGCATATCAACCCTTGTAGGTTATTTAATGCCAAATCCTCTTTATACATATACATTAAATATATATGATTTGTAAATGAATAGTTTGTAGGTAATTTTTACAGGAGCCAGAGCTCATTTGTTTGCACAGTTAAATCATTTCAAGTTTAAGAAATGATTAAATATTTCTATTTGATCGACAGATGGGGACCCTAACAGATACTATGACTCCAGGTCAGAGTGGACACTTTGGAGTCATGGCAATAAAAGGCTATTCCACACAGTTAAATGGTTTCAAGTCCAACTGTCTCACACTAACAACTTAATTTGACATATGTTTGCACTTAGTTAACTGTTTACACAGTTCTATTTGACTCATTGGTCAAGTGGGTAGAGTGTTTGCCAATTGGCCAGGAGACCAGGGTTCAATCAAAAGTCAAGTCATGCCAAAGACGCAAAAAATGGTACTTGATGACTCCTTGCTTAACACAGCATTAGAAAGTACATATCAAGGATAAAGATCAAGGGAAAGGAGTAGTGCCTTCCCCTGTAGTAGCTATTGAAAAGGGAACCATTGGGTCACCCTTGACTCCAGTTGTTAACTTGACTCACTTATTTGACCCATAGATGAGACCCTAACAGGTACTACCACTCTGGGTCAGAGTCCTCCTGGGAGTAATGGCAATGAAAGGGTACTCCACATTTACAAAGATCAAAAACTGGAGCCTCACCATCAAATTTTTTAGGGTCATATCCGTGACACACTGAAGTTCTTAGCCCACTGCAAAGATGGAGACAGCATATACTGCAACCCCAACCAACTCAGCTACCATCAGATAGTTTAGTATTATACCCAGGACACTTATCAAGGAGGTTTTATCCCTTCTACAGTCATGCAGTCATGGCATATTTGAAATTGAACTGTTTTTGACATTGAAACTGAACTTACACTAAACTGAATTGTTATATATAACTGCTTGAATAAACTGAATAGTTTGAAATAGAAATGTTTTTGACAAACTGAATAATCATGCTAAACTGAATTGTTTGAAATAGAACTGATTATTTACATAAAAATGGATTTGGCATTAAATAATCTACAAAGGTTGATATGCCATAAAAACCAACCAACCAACCAACCATGAGAAAGCTATGAACTCCCTTCATTCCCCAAGTTAGGAGTTAAATTGTACTACTACCATTCTTTAACAAAAATGGCTTTGGCATTAAATAACTCATCAAGTTTGATATGTCATTAAACAAAGAAACCAAACAATATGTTGTATATATCAATACAGAATTAGCAATCCTCAGTTGAATCAATGGGTGTCGTCGTGGTGTAATGGTTAAAGCGATGGACTGCGGAATCGTAGGACGCAAGTTCGTACTCCAGTCGCGCTATTACGTTCACTTTCGGGCAAATACCCTTGGGAAAGGTATGAACCCCCTTATCCTACCAGCTATGGGTTAAATAGTACCACTACTGTTCTTCTAGGAGAATGGCTTTGGCATTAAATAACCTAAAACGAGTTGATATGCCATTAAACAAAGAAACCAAACCAAACCATCAGTTGAATCAAAAGCCAAGCAGTACTTTCAGCAGATGAAAGTTACTAACTTACTGCAGACTTACCTACCATACAATATTCTTTTAATAGTCTATGATAAATTCCTACTCAGTAGAGGCAAGCATCTCATATCATATTAGAGCAATCATTGAGCTATGAAAAATAAATCTTTTTTTGATATTTTCACACTTAATATTATAATCCAGATCAACTTTATCTTGTTTGCATCAAATACATGATTCATTTCAAGTGGTTAGATATCATTGTCAGAAAAGTCTGCTCGCCTTATTCTAACATGCCAAGAATAGTTATTTATCATTTACCTTTGCTAGTAGCTTGACACAAAGACCATAGATGGATTTTGATATTTACTATTCCTAATTGGTCACTCATCTAAGTACTGAGCAGACTGCTTAAAGATGACAATCTGGTCAAAATAAAGCGACTTGTAAATAATCATGAATATATTTACTAAGTGTTCCAGAGTCTGACACAAAAACCCTAAGTTGGTACCAATATTTGTGTTGTATAGCCGCATACATATACATATACAAATATAAGCGGAAACATAGTCAACAATAATGATGAACTTCAATGAACAAACGAACACACTTCTTTATAAAAAATATACCTCTCACATTTTATCCTTGAAAGGGTTGATGTTGGTTGTGTGTGAGAGGTGAGATGGAGATGAGGACAGACTGCTACATATTGATCCAAAGTTCTTCTGACCATAGCAGCACTTCTTTCGCATTCTGGCTGCGCTGCTCAACCGTGGGTCACTGAAGGCTTGCAGACTGAGGTCTGCAACCTGATTCTTATGCTGGCATCTTGTCCCCAACTGACTCCAACTGCAACTGACTGACTCGAACTGACTCAAGCCGTCTGTGGCACCTGGTTATATTTTTGTTTGACGCCCACCTGCTTCCTGCAGGCGTACGCATCTGCCGAATTCAACCACGTCCACAGGTCAAGGTGATATTCTGATATCTTCGACCAGATGGCCCTGTTTCACTGTTCTTCTGCTTATTTACACAGGTGCATCTCTTGATTGACGGCTCACTTGAGGGTCAATATGTTACATTTGCTGTACCTAAGTGGTCTTTCATCTAAGAACTGAGCAGACTTATCTCTGCTTGACTTTGCTGATCTCTTCAAATGAGTGCTTTTAACTTAACTGTAAGGAACTATGAACATATTTACTAAATAAAACTTAGTCTGATACACACGGCTTCAATTGCTTACAGTACAAGCCATTCCTACACCCATCTTTCGAATGAGCAGGCTCCTCACTGCTTAACTTCCATGACGTGTTACAAATCTGTTTTCAGCTTGACTTTAGTGTCAGCAGTCATGGAAATATATAGATATTTATTAGATGATGCTTCGTTTGCCTGGCAGAGAATGCCTCTGACTACATTTAGTACCTGTTGTCTTTAAGGGGTCAATATTTACCAAGCTTTGTTTCATCTAGTACACCAGCCATATGTTGCTAAATGGTCACCCATTTAAGTACTGAGCAAGCCCTTGGTAACATTTAACACTAAGTATAATGGCCAGTCCAGAGTATCTATTAAGTTGCAGTATAGCACATTTTCATAAAAGTTTAATGCCATAAAATTTTTCAATTTGTAGTTCCATTGCATTGAAAAATTCAAGTCAACTCAAAATAAAACAGGCGGTAACTCAATACTGAGCCTGTAACACTTGTAACATGATTGAAGCAAGCTGGTGTATATATACACTAATATACCCACTCACTGGGCCAGCAACCAATCACTGTCCAGAGAATGGACTTAACCACTTTCAAATAATGGAACGTCCCAATGTCCATATAATCTCACTTCAATTCGTAATTCATTTACACCAATCAGTTTGCCTATTGTTTGTTGTTCGTTTCCTGGCGTCTGAGGCGCCCCCATTGGGGAAGTGCCGACGGGGCCAAAGTTATTTTTGGATTTTGCCAGACGCATGTGGGCTGCGGCCCTACGTCCAGACCCACTTTAAAAAGGCCTTGTGCCGTACTTGTCTGGTGGTGGGGCAGAGAACAAATGAAGATCACACATGTGAGCATTGACTCATAGCTACTAAGCCTTACGATAGAATTCCAACATAAATGTGACAGTGAACGATTCTTTTTTAAATGTATTTAAAAATGAAAGTGCTCAATATCACCCGGCAGAGCAGGATAAAGCCTAAATTAAATGTAGTTCAATTACTCCTCTTCAGCAGCTCCATCTTTATCATTTTTATGCAACTTTTCTGAGTAAGAAAAAATTGCTATCTTCAAATCCAAGCACCACAAAATGATTCCATGAAACTTGTAGGGGTAAGTGAGCTATGCTTATTTTGAGTATATATATATATATATATATATATATGTGTGTGTGTGTGTGTGTGTGCACACAAGCATACTAAAAACTTATATCTATGTATATAGAGGATCAAAAAAGTTAAGAGAGCATAGAAAATTGTAATTATGAAACAGTGGTAAGGTTAAATGTATAACTCAAACTGCTCAATATTTAATCTTTTTCTGATACACAGACACTTTATGTTGCTTTCTCTCTCCCTCTCAATCAGTCATAAAAGAGTACACACATATGTAGATATTTACAAAGCTTAGCTTTGTCTAGCACAATGTCAACATCCAGTGAGTACTGAACTCATTAGCAATGGTTTGTTAGGGCAGCTTGCTAAACACTCTGACAAGCATATCAACAGGTATTTTACGTACATATGAATATCTTTCTACAGGTATTTTTTCATATTCATAAACTCCCACACATACCAACGTATCCTAATATATATATATATATATATATATACACACACACATATACACACACAGTTACTCACAACCACATGTACTTATTTATAATTGAGGTGTAATTTGTTTTATATATATATATATATTTACCAACCCCTCCACTCGGGCAGGATATGACACAAGGTCAATGTTTTAGCAGAGTTTAACAGGTTTGAATTCACAGTTTTCCTTCTCCTAGACTAGTTGCCGCACCAAGGCTGAAGAAGTCAGTCTGTCCAGCTATTTACCCATAGTTGGAGGGAGATTAATTGGATTCATATCTTTCCCAAGGGTATTAGTGAAATGTGAAATGCAATCAGTCTCATCCAGGATTTGAACTTGTGTCACCATGTCCATTTCCTACGACGATAACCATTACACCACGGGCACCTCCATAAAATATACGTAAATTGCTGACCATAGTCAAGAGCAACCTGAAGGGTTCCTTTTTCAATAGATATCACACCATGGTGGAGGGGAGAGCACTACACTTTTCACTGGATTGCTCCACTTGCCCTTGATCCATACCTAATAATGCTGAGTGTTAAGCAAGGAGGCATCAAGTACCAATTTTTGAGTAGTTGGTAGTTCTTGATCATTGGCAAACACTCTACCCAATGGGAATGACACTAAAATGTATCTAGGACTGAGGATCAAGTTCTGAAAGTCTGGGGAGTTTGGAGTCACCCCTTCATTGTTATTGCCCCCATATTGATTTGAGCTCAGATTAGTTGTATCTGTTCGGGTTCCATCTATGGATCAACTCAGTCTGTTTGCAATGATGTTTTAAATTATAGCGGACATTATTAATACACAAGCTCTTAAAACATTGATATTACAACTAAGTATGAAGTGTTTATATGTCTGAAATGATTGTAAAGATACAGTTTTATATTGTATATAATTATAGTGTATCATAAGTACCAGCTCATTGGCTTAGTGGGTAGAGTGTTCGCCAATGGTCCGGAAGACCTGGTTCAGTCCCAGGTTGCGTCATACCAAAGACTTTAAAAATGGTACTTGATACCTCCTAGCTTAACACTCAACAATATAAGGGACGTATCAACGGTAAAGTGGAGCAATCCAGGGAAAGGAGTAGCACCCTCCCCTACACCTTGGTGTAGTAGCTATTGAAAAGGGAGCCTTCTGGGCGCCCTCGACTATGGTCGCCAACTTTACTTTTATAAGTACGACACTATATAGTAGTTGGTTAGGTTGGGTTTTATGGCTTATCAACCCTTGTGGGTTATTTAATGCCGAATCCTCTTTATACATATACTAAATGCATATGATTTGTAATACGACAAAACTTTGGAGGTAACATTTTAAACAAGCCAGAGCTCATTTGTTTGCACACAGTTAAATAGTTTCAAATATTCTTATCAAACACAAATCAATTTAGCATCATTCATTTTTTTTACACATATTTAAATGGTTAAACAGTTCTATTTGAACCATACATAGGACTTTAACAGATACTACCATCTCAGGTCAGAGTGGACCTTGGAGTAATGGCCAAAAAGAGGTACTCCACATTCCCCCAAGCTCTAGGATTGGAGCCTCACCATCAAATGGGTTAGAGTCATATTCAGGATACTTATTAGAAGAGGGGATTTTACTCCAATGTAGAGATGCATTTGGTATATTCTACAGCCCCAGCCAACTGGGTTCACATGTGTTGGTGAGGCTCCAGTTCTGGAGCTCTGAAAATTATAGAGTCACTACATTGTTGCCATTACTCCCAGATCCACTGACCTGGCATAGTTGTACCTGTTAGGGTTCCATCAATGAGTCAAACTTAGGAAACACTACAACTTAAAGGAATAAATTACTGGGGTTTCCGATTCTTAAACGACTGATAATAAATGATTTGGTTAGGGTTGGTTTTATGACATATCAACCATTGTAGGTTATTTAATGCCAAATCCTTTTTTATACATATATATCAAATATATACGATTTCTAAACACATTTTGTAATTAACATTTTTAAAAGAGTGTAAGCTCAATTTTTTGGCACACAGTTAAATAGTTTCACTTATTTCTATCTAATACAAATAATTATATTTACTTCAAACACTTCTATCTCAAACAATTCAGTTTAGCCTGTCAACAAAGTTAAATGGTTCAAAGTATTGCTATGTATCACTCACAATTCAATTAAACATCAGTCATTTGTTTATACAGAGTTAAAGGATCAAAAAGTTCTACAGCAAGCAATTAGGTTTAGTATGAATCATTTGTTTGGACTCACTTTAAATGTCCAACAGTTCTATTTGACCCATAGATAGGACGCTATCAGGAGCTATGACTCTGGGACAGAGTGGACCTGGGAGACAATTATCTATGGATAAAATATCCAACAGAAAGGAAGGAAAATATGATGTGGAAACTGATATTTGGTTCATCATTTATTATAACGTTTCATCTTCTCTGAGCTTCATCAGGTAAATATTTGAAAAATTGAAATTTCAAGAAAAAACAGAGGAATGTTGAAACTGTTTAATGCCAAATTCTGTTATATATATATAATATATGATTTGTAAGCACATTTTGTTGATACATTTTTAAATGAGCCTGAGGTCATCCTTTTGTACACAGCTAAATGGCCTTAAGTATTGCTATGTAATGGCAACAATATCATATCAGTCATGATTTGTTTACACACAGTGAAGTGGTTACAAGTATTGCTATTCAACACTAGTTATTTCATTCAACATTACTCATTTGTTCGCACACAGTTAAATTGTTCCAAGTGTTGCTATATATCATAACAATTCGATTAAACATCAGTCATTTTCTTATACAAAGTTAAATGATCAAACAGTTTTATTTCTAACAATTCAATTTAGAATAAGTCATTTGTTTGCACTCAGTATAAATGTAAAACAGTTCTATTTGACCCATAGATAGGACCCTATCAGGAGCTATGACTCTGGGCCAGAGTGGACCTGGGAGTAATGGCAATTAAGAGGTACTCCACATATCCCAAAGCTCTAGCATTACTGAAGCCTCACCATCAGATTGCGTATTTTGCAGCCCCAGCTGACTGGGTCAGATTATAGATGAATGAATATCTCTTTCAGAGAGAGAAAAAATACAGAAGTACTCTAAACAGAAGCAACAAACAAACCAATTCTCTC
>OY757927.1:12438954-12496454 GCA_963585895.1 Sepioteuthis lessoniana | reverse complement strand
CTGAACAGGTTCACTGCAGCTTAACTTCATTGATCATTTGATGATCAGTGTTTTCAGCATTACTAAAGCATACAGTGTTATAAGAATACTAATACAATCAAATAAATAATTTTATGATACCCCAATGAGTGTCCTGGATATGACATTAAACAATTTGATGGGGAGGCTCCAGTACTGCTGGAACATTGAGGAATGCAGAGTACCCCTTTATTGCCATTGCTCCCAGGTCCACTTTGGCCAAGAGTGGTAGCACCTGAGATGGTCCTATCTATGGGTCAAATAGAACTGAACTGTGTACTTATGGTAAACTGAAATTGTTTGAAATAGAACTGTTTATATGTACAAAAATTTGGTATTAAATAACCTACAATAGTTGTTATATCATAAAACCAAACCAAACAAAACAATTAAACATCAGTCATTTATTTACACAGTTAAATGATCAGTTATATTTCAAACAATTCAGTTTAGCTGAAGTCAACAAAGTTAAATGATTCCTAGTATTGCTATGTATCACTAACAATTCAATTAAACATCAGTCATTTTTTACACACAGTTAAATGATCAAACCGTTCTATTTCAAACAATTCAATTTAACATAAGTCATTTGTTTGCACTCAGCTTAAATGTCAAACAGTTCTATTCAACTCATAGATAGGACCCTATCAGGTGCAATCACTTCAAGCCAGAGGGGGCCTGAGAGCAATGGCAATGAAGGGGTAATCCACATTCCTCAAATCTCCAAGGCTGGAGCCTTGCCATTAGATGGTTTGATGTCATATCTAGGACACTCATTGGAGGAAATCTTACCTCTTTGCAGAAATACTGTTGGTATATTCTACAGCCCTAGCCAGCTTGGCTAGCTTATAGAGGTGTTGCATTCCTATTTGTCAACCAACTAGTTTACAACCAGTTCAGAATAAAATAAGTTGCACTTAGCTTCACTAGGTCAATTTGTCACTCACAAAAATCTTTGCTGTCTTCAACGGTGTGTCAAAACTTTTACAATATTCAGTACATATGTATCAAAATATTTTGGTGTATAGATCATATGATCAAAGCAGTTCAAACAATAGACGGTACCCACTGTGGTTAGTAATATTATGGTAGTTAGTGTGCTCACGATAGGCATTGTTTCACTCTGTGTATGATTTGAAAGCTTTACAGATAAACATACAACATAGTTTACTTTGAGAACTTACACTTTACGAATTAGAACAGGGCCATAATTCTGCAGAAGCAACCAAAATCATTTGTTGTGTGAAAGGTGAAGGTACAGTTGATAAGATTATATTAACCAGATGGTTCAAGAAATTTTATTTGGTTCGCAAGAACCTAAAAAAAAAATCAGGATCTAGTGGCCCTAAAAACCATGGATTCCAAGGCTGCACTCCAAGCTATAGAGGAAAATCCAGTGAGTAGCACTCCAAGAATATCAGGTGAGCTCGGTCTCTCGCAATTCAATGTGGTTCATCAATTTCACAACTTCAACAAAAACATCTGGTGCTGCCAAGTCGTGACTTACATTACCAAAATACTGCAAAACTTTTGACTCCCCCTAGTAATTCAGCAGAGTCTTTTTATAATCCCGTACTCACATCACTTCTTGTGTTATATAGCCATTATACAAATACAAATGCAAACAGGTGGACTCTGTTGTTCAGGTACGAACACATTTATTAGCTTCTGACTTCGGCTTTTCAACACGAGGAGAGAGACACAATTCTTAAAAGTCTTTTGTATCATACTATGCTAACTACATCTTTTGATGGCCGAAATCCAACTCTATGCCCCAATGGCAAGAACTCAACTATCGTCTTCTATGGTCCAACCTCAAAATCCCAACTGCAACTGTCTGCCTCAATGGCAGAGAACCCAACTTATCTGCCTACATGGTCCAATGTCAACTTTCAACTCTATGGTCGGACCCCAACTTCTCCACACCATGGTCGGAACACAATGTGATTTTTTCAAAATGTTCCAAATTCTCAGCCCATCTCTTCTGGGCAGGACATCATCCACACTCCAGCCCATTTCCTGTCTGGGGTTTATTATGACAATGGTGATTGTCATATCCTTTGCACACGAGCGTAAACTGCACCAATTGACTACACACCTGAACTCTTAACCCGAATAGTTCAAAGCCCAACCAAACTGAATGATAAAATATAATTAATGAAAAATGATTAAAATAAAAAAACATTCCTTAATTATATAACACTTGGGCTGGTCCACTGAGATAGAGGTGAAGCCTACAATGACTAATTGGCCTTGCTTAAGCTGACTTTAAGTATTAAAAAAAAAGTTATAGATGTTCAGATCATGAAGAACAGCAAAACAAGATTAAAACAGTCAATAAAAAATACAGGAAAGTCACATTCAGTTCATCTAGAGATAGTGTCTTAGAAGAAAAGAAAAAAAAATGTTCCAAACTGACAGGTTCTCAGACTGTAGTCTCCGAATCTATAACAAATGGTTAATATATCACTAAGAGACTTGCCTAAAAGGAAGAGACAAAAAAAAACAAAAAACTATTCAAAACTACTGTTAATAATCATAATGAAAGCAATAAATGAAAGAGAAAAGATTTATTTAAGGAAACCAGTCAGTGTTTAAGAGAGGATAATGCAATTTCTTGTAGAATGATTGTCATGTTTCTTTTATAAGGAAAGGAAACTCACGGTTAAGTGTTGTTCATTAGCAAAGTCTTATTCGTGTTTGGCATAAGAGACAAAAAAAAGAGTAGGTGAAAGAATTTTCAAGAATGGACAGAGCAAAGAAAAAGAGCAAAACAACCACAGCCATCAAATTAGGTAAAAGAGAGAAAAGAATGATGGATTTAACAGCCAGAGAATGTCTTCATCAGAACATTTGCTAATAAGAGATTAAATGATACACTGATGTAGTCAGACAAGTAACAAGCTGAGTCAGCTGGGGTTTTAGAATACACTGACTGCCTCTTGGCAGAGGGGTAACCCCTCTCCCTCAAACAGTGTCAGGGATATGACATTAAACAATCAGATGGTGAAGCTCCAATAATGCTGGAGCTTTGGGGAATGGTGAAGTATCCCTCCATTGCCATTGCTCCCAGGTCGCCTCTGACCTGAAGAGGTAGCACCTGATAGGGTCCTATCAGTGGGTCAAATAGAACTGTTTGACATTTAAACTGAGTGCAAATAAATGTACTGTCTTTTTGACTTGCAGTCCTGGTCTACTGAGCTGAGACACACATTGGTCGTCTGTGTGGCCAGATATGCAGATCAGGTCTGGTGTGTCTTGGTTCCAGTGGCAGTCAGTCGTGGCCATCTGACATGGATTCCAAGGAGCTGGCATTCATGTCACACATGTTAAGGCCGGCATTCCTTGAGTCTCAGGGGGTGTCCCACCAGGCTCTAACCCTCCCCAGAAGGGCTAGCTTTATTGCCTGGCATCTGAGGAACTTCTTTTTAGGGGAATGCCGACAGAGCTGAAGGCATTTTTAGAATTGTTGGGCACATATGGGCTATGGTCTTGCACCTGGTCCCCACAACAAAAAAGGCTATGCGCCATTCCCATGAAATATCAGGCTCAGTATTGTCTTTTTGAATTGCAGTCCTGGTCCACTGGGCTGGGACACACTTCAGTCGCCTGTGTCTTGGTTCCAGTAACAGTCAGTCAAGGCTGTCTGACAAGGATTCTGGCATTCCTTGAGCCTCAAGGGGCCATCCCACTAGGCTCTAACCTTCCTCTGAGGGGCTATGTTTATTGCTTGGCACCTGAGATGCCACTTTTTAAGGGAATGCCAACAGGGCTCAAGGAATTTTTGTAACAGCAAACACGAGTGAGTTCAAGTTTCATTGAGTACCTCATTAACAAGGCCTTGTGCCATATATGTTCTCTGATGAAAGCAACAAGCTGAAGACATACACATATGTAAGAACAAAATAAATAAATTCAAAAAATACAAATCTCTTTGTGGACCTACCTATTTAAAATATTTTTATTCTCTCTTTGGACCTTCAACAAAAAAAAATATATATATATGATAGTGGTCATGAGGATAAGATTTTCTAAATTTCGATTATATATAATTTTTGTATGAAAATTGCTCTTTTTGATTTTATAACTAGTTTTTACAATAATCTTTAAGTGTCTTCATAATGTTTGTAGTACATTTCAAAAGTTACTCCATTTTCACATTCATATTAAAATTCAATTGCCCATTTTTGCATAAGTTAGTATTCTCCTTGCCAAAGTTTTATACATCACGACAGGTTGTGGTCACTCGTTTTTGGTATGGACTGGATAGTATTTTTTTTCTACTACGAGCATGAAAATAATACAAGTGTCTAAGATCTGTGCAAATTATATTGTATACTCTAACAATTGAAAATGTTGACTGGTTGTTTTTAATGGCATCTCAACTCTTGTTAGGTTATTTAATGCCATAGTTGATCATTTTTATTCCAAGCAAATAATTAACAATAATCATTTGCAAAAATTACAGCTTCAAGTATTTTTTCTTTGATACAAATAATTTTAACATAATTACATGGTTTCAAATTTGGCTTAGTTTCTTTGTTTAATAGCATATCAACCTTTATAGGTTATTTAATGCCAAAGCCATCACTGTAAAAAAAACAGCAGTATTGCTGTTTAAGCCATAGCTTATGGGAAATTAAAGGATTCATGCCACATAGTTTCAAGTATTTCTATCAAATATTAGTAATTTATATCATGTTATTACCTTAACTTTTGGACTAATATCCTTGGAAAAGGCATGAACCTCCTCATTACCATCCATCAATGGATTAAATAGCACCACTAGTAAAAAAGTAAAGTTGGTGACCAGAAGGATCCCTTTTCAATAACTATTACATGTAGGGGAGGGCGCTACTCCTTTCCCTGGATTGCTCCACTTTACCCTTGATACGTACCTTATATTGCTGAGTGTTAAGTAAGGAGGTATCAAGTACCATTTTTAAAGTCTTTGGTATGACCCAACCTGGGACTGAACCCAAGTCCCCCGGACCATTGGCGAACACTTTGGCATTAAATAACACCAGAAGGTTGATATGCCATAAAACAAAGATACCATATGTAAAAATTTATACACAAATATATGGTTTCAAGAATTCTTAGCTAATACTAATAATTTTTGAATATATCTATTTGATTCAAACATGAGACTCTGACAGCGACTATCAATCTGGATCAGAGCAAAACTCTATCTTCACAATCATTTTAAAAAAGTAAACATACAATATTTACTTGCAAGATCAATTTTTTTAAAGCCAATGTATTCATAAAGTTCACTATCGTTTATACATTATCCCAAACAGATCTATTTGATGCATGGATTGGACCATAGCAGATACTATCACTCCAGATCAGAGTGAACCTGACAAAAATCCATCTTCACAATCATTTTAAACAGGTAAACATTCTCTACTGACTTGCAATATTGATATTTTAAAAGCCAATGTATTCATAAAGTTCACTATCATTTTACACATTATTCCAAACAGATCTATTTGACTTATGGATTGAACTAACAGGTACTAAAACTAGAATAGACTTGGTATAAATAGCAACCAAGAGATGACTCCATATATCCTAGAACTCTATAACTAAGCCTCACCACCAGATAAAATTTAGTGTCATACCCAGGACTGTCCTTTTGCAGAGGGACTTACCCCTTTACATGAGATTTAGTCAGTATATTCTAAACCCTGTTGGCAGGTTGACTGAAAATTAATTAATGGATAAATTTTAATAATACAGAAAAGAGAAATATCTATAATGTATCTTTACATTTAAATAAAGACTTGTGAAAATGATTTAGTAAGTCTGAAACAAGAAATTACTTGTTTTTCATAGGGAGGCATATAAAATTCTGAGCTCTGATTGGTTTACAGAGAAATAATGTGCATTGATTGGTTGATTTTAATAGCATATCAACCTACCTTGTCTTATTTTATACAAAGAGTTTAGGGAATCACATTCATATTTATATTTTTTTGTATGTCTGTTACTTAAGAGTTTTTTTTTTCTTTTGTTGAATATGAATAATTTCTAAACTGATGAAAAAGTCTTACTATCAGATGCAGTTAATTGTCACATCCACAACACTAAAATGCTTTGAATTTAACACACAAGTTACTTCAAACAGAGACATTTTTTTCAATAAAATTTCAAATGCATAACTCACTTTATTATTTTACATGATGAAAGTAAAAGAAAACAGATTTCTGTTTCGTAAATTTTTGGAAAAATGAAAAGTTCCTTATTGGGCATCTCCAACCAAGTCAGCAAGGCACAGTGGGTTTTGTGTCGGATATTGGCTATTTGTGTAGATTGCTAGTTTAACAGAAAATGTCCATATTCTTAATATTGAAATGTTTTTTAAAATTTTATTTCTATCTAAATTTTCAAAAAACTTTTTAAAAAAATTTTGTTCCTATCATGTGTTGTTGAAAAGTTACCAGTTTAAAGTTGACAGTTTTATAATAATAAAAAAAAACTAATAGTTAAATTTGTACATGAAAATTCATCATCAAAATTGAAGTGTAATCTTTAAAATGTCTTTTGAGTACAGGTATATGCTAATTTAATTTGAGTACAGGTATATGCTAATTTAATTTGAGTACAGGTATATGCTAATTTAATTTGAGTACAGGTATATGCTAATTTAATTTGAGTACAGGTATATGCTAATTTAATTTGAGTACAGGTATATGCTAATTTAATTTGAGTACAGGTATATGCTAATTTAATTTGAGTACAGGTATATGCTAATTTAATTTGAGTACAGGTATATGCTAATTTAATTTGAGTACAGGTATATGCTAATTTAATTTGAGTACAGGTATATGCTAATTTAATTTGAGTACAGGTATATGCTAATTTAATTTGAGTACAGGTATATGCTAATTAAAGGTAAAATACCACTTTGGTTTCCTGTAATGTTCTCATTTTTTGAACTGAAAGGTTTTGTAATATATTTTTATGACTATTTCAGTAAAATTTTAATTCTTATAACCAAATTTTAAGGCAACACCACTCAAAAATGCCTATTTTAGTGGAGCGAAAAACACCAAAATATTTTCTATATATCTGGAAATATCAGGAAAACACCAAAGTAAAACATACTACTCATATATATAAGTAAAGTAAAGTTGGCGACCGTAGTCAAGGGTGACCAGAAGGCTGCCTTTTCAATAGTAGGGGGGGGGTGCTACTCCTTTCCCTAGATTGCTCTACTCTGCCCACAATACGTACCTAATATTGCCAAGTGTTAAGCTAGGAGGTATCAAGTACCATTTTTAAAGTTTTTGGTATGACACGACCTGGGATTGAACCTAGGTCTCCTGGACCATTGGTGAACACTAATAAGAACTTACAAGTTAACACTTAAGTAATTTCATTTATTCTACCTCATCTATAATCAAAATTTTATTAAAATTTTCATATAAAATTTTTGGTATTTTGAGACATTTATAAAAACATGATCATAAATCATCAACATTAAAAATTAAATGGGGAGAAAGAGCCCCCTATCTCTGAGTTTTGGTCTATATTAGATGTTGAAAGTGAGTGATGTGAGGTATATATTGCTAATTAACCTTGTGTTGTAATTTTCTTGATATTTTTTTTGCACTTGTTCCCATGTCAAAAGTCTAATAAATATTAAATTCTTTACAAAATAGGGCTACTTCAAGGTCTTAAAAAGATTTCTGGTGAAATTCTGTCCCTAAAACGTGTGCCCATTGAATGTTTATCATATTTTTTGATAAGTTTTCAAAGTTCAATCAAAAGATCCATGAAATAAACAATTTAGCCCACGGTCTAACGGGTCCTGCTATTTACCAGAAGATGAGACAGCTCAATCATTTTGATCTTTCAAGTTAAAGTTTGGATTTTTTTTAAACATGCAAACATTTGTTATAACGTTGTGCACTGTGCAACACCTTTTAAAAAATACAAGTGCAAACGAACAACAGAACAAATACCCCAGGATTTTATTACAAGAACAAAATAATAACATTTTATATTTCGGTGACTGAACTTATTATTCATGCATAAATAAACAGTTTATTTGATCTCTTTGAACAATGCCTTTTTATTTCCTATGAACAACCCATTAATTAATTTGAAAGGAATATATTATATGGATGAATATCCTGGCATTGTATTATTCAAACACCTATTTTTCCTTATGTGTTTTCATTACATTTAATTTCTTTTAGTTGATAAATATTTTTATTTGTTGAATGGACGATTTCAATCATGTATTTCCTGAATCACTTTTATTTAATTCTTCTGTTTATTCTTCCATTTTGAAACTTTGTTCTCGTATTTCTATCAGCAAACAGAAAGAAATCAAATAATTACCCTTACTTAACCCAAGATAATCTTATTTAATCCATTAATACAAATCTCAATATTTCAACCATGTACACTTTGACCTTGCTAAATTTTGATCTGAAATTTTTACAGTATAAATCTATTTAGTAAGCTTTGCATCGTGTAGCACACAATGCACAGGTTCTTTACAGTACCTGCTATTCCTAAAAGGTCACCCATCTCAGAAATGAACATGCTCATCATTGCTTAAGTTCCTAAGAGGTAGGTTGGTTTTCAAATCCTGTTTATACATATATAATATATGGAGGTGCCCGCGGTGTAATGGTTATCGTCGTCAGAAATGGACACCGCGACATGAGTTCAAATCCTGGACGATGCTGATTGCATTTCACATAGCACTAATACTCTTGGGAAAGGTATGAATCCAATTATTTTCCCTCCAGCTATGGGTAAACAGTAGGACAGACTAGGTTCTTAAGCCTTGGTGATGCAACTAGTCGAGGAGAAGGAAAACTCTGAATTCAAACCAATTAAACTCCGCTTAAAAATTGACCTTGTGTCATATCCTGCCCGAGTGGAGGGGTTGGTAAATAGGATCAACTCTTGTAGGTTATTTAATGCCAAATCATGTTTTTATATATATATATATATATATATATCAAATATATATGATTTGTAATTCAGTAGTTTGTAGTGAGCATTTTAAACAACCCAGACTCATTTGTTTGCACAATTAAATGGATTCAAGTATTGCTATCTAACATTAATAATTCAGTTTAACATCAACCATTTGTTTAAACACAGTTAATTCATTAAAGAGTTCTATTTTACTCCTAGATAGGACCCTAACATATACTACTCCTCAAGGTGAAAGTGGAACTGGGAGTAATGGCAATGAAGGGGTACTCCACATTCTCCAGATCTCCAGGACAGAGACTTTACCATTAGATGCAGTTTAGTGTCATACCCAGGACAGTTCTTTTTTTTTTGGTGGGTATCCTTCCGCAGGAGATACAATCAATGTAATCCAATTCCCACTAATAGGGCATCGAATGTGAATGAAAACCACTTGATCTAGTATACTGTCACTTCTGAATCGGTAACAAAGACAGATGCAAAGCTGAAGATTGGTTTTTACTTAATGAATTTCTTTTAAGTTGAACATTTGTATACATTCTTTTTTTAAATATAGCAATCCCCCACGACCGACTGAATATCTTAATTTTTCTATATATCACAATTTGTTTTCAATTATGTGGTGATCCCAGCAAATCTGTTACAAAATTAATATATTTTTATGCATCAATAATTTTATCTTTTTTCATTTATTGTTCTGTGCAAAAATAAATATATTAAAGTCTATATTTTTTCACTGTATTCTTATATTCTAAGTTATTTTTACCTGGACAATGCTTACATATGAATATAATGATAAGAGGGTCAGCTGAAAAGTCCATCAAATAACCAAGACACACATGAAATGTGACCAGACAGGCTTATTTTTCAACACAGTCTCCTTTGCTGTCCACATGCTTCTTCCATTAGTGTTGCAGTACTTGGATCCTATTGGTGTAAAAAGTTACCAACAGCATATTAACTTTTCAGCTCACCCTCATATATTCTTTGATGAGAAGACAGAAAAAGTATAAAATTGCTGACTTTGGTAAATGATTACTGCAGATAAAAAGCTGCCAAGGTCATAGTGTCTAAAGCTGCCCAAATGACTAAGCCTTTTTGGAAGCTTACTTTTCAATTGATTTGGACACCAAAAATCCCAAAATGTTAATTCCTGCTTTCTGCAATCTTTCGCACGATAATTGAGGACTTATGCTGCCTGACCGTAGCAGACATAATCAGGAAATTAACAATAGAACACAACAGTCATTGGCACCATGTTTGGCAATTTCTTGCTCTTATTATTATCCTTCTTTTTTTTGATTGTTTTTCGATATTTGGTTTCCGCAAGCTTAAAATCAATAACAAAAGTGAGATATGGTAGTCCGTGCTGTGCAGGAGAGGGGAGAGGACACTAGAAAATTAGCTTATTAACCTCGGTAATCCTGAATGTAACAATACTCATGCCATGCTGTTGATCCCAAATATATGATACGAGGGAAGTTCAATGGGTGGGGAGTTGGCGGGTGAGGGTTAGATAAAGCACCAGGGCAGCAATCTCACTTCATTTGCACAAAACTGGTTGATTTGCTATATTTACTCTAACAGTGAATAAATACTATGGGATATAGTCAGCGAAGAAATGTATTTAAAATTAATGAACTTTGGCAAGAGACCAAATAGTTGACAAGATAAGGAAGTGACTGGTATGATGAGTTTAGCGAAAGGGGCTATCATATCATGAACAAGGCATTTCATTACTTCATATACACACACATATACACAGGCTAAATTCATTTGTGAACAAGGCATTTTATTACAGCACATACACATATGCATACAAATATATCCTCGCCCATCCATTTACCCAGTCAGCTAACACCCACCCACCCAATGAGTGTCCTGGATATGACACTAAACAGTCTGATGGTGAGGTTCCAGTAATGCTGGCGCTTTGAGGAATACGGAGCACCCCTTCATTACCATTGTTCCCTGGTCCACTCTGGCCCGGCGTGGTAGCATCTGATAGGGCTCTATCTATGGGTTAAATAGAACTAACAGCATACTTATGCTAAACTGAATAGCTTGAAATAGAAATGTTTTTGACAATTAAACTGTGCTTACATTTAAACTGCGTGCTTATGCTAAACTGAATTATTTGAAATAGAACTGTTTTTTGATATTGAAACTGTATTTACACTAAACTGAATTGTTTAACATAGAACTGTTTTGACATTTAACTGTGTGTAAATAAAATCTGTATTTATACTTAACTGAATTAGAACTGCTTGACTAAACTGAAAAGTTTGAAATAGAAATGTTTTTGACAATTAAATTGTGTACTCATGCTAAACTGAATTGTTTGAAATAGAACTGATTATTCACATAAAAATGGATTTGGCATTAAATAACCTGAAAAGGTTGATATGCCATAAAACCATCCATTCATACACCCAGAAAAATATCCCATTACAAATAGAAATTTGCAGTACATGTATCTATAAAATAAACCAAGATATTTTCATATATTAAAAAAAATCTCATACGCAAATGAATGCATACAGATATATCCTCTCCCATCCATAAGACATAAGTACACATTTTCATTCATCTATCAAACCACATCCCTGCAAGTATTTACACATATATATTCAATTACAAACAGAAATATGTCATTACATACACTCATCAATGATCTGGGGGTTCAATCCCAGGTTGAGTCATACCAAAGATTAAAAAGAATATGTTACTTGATGCCTCCTTGCTTAACACTCAGTATTATAAGGTGTAGATCAAAGGTAAAGAGCAGTGCTTTTCCCAACACCTTGGTGTCATGGCAATTAGAAAGTAACCATTAAAGGTTGCCCTCAACTATGGTTAGCCAACTTATTATATATATATATATATATATATATATATATGTGTGTGTGTGTGTGTTATATAATTACAGAATGATTTTTTGATTTTAAGTATTTTTCATTAATTATATTTTATCATTCAGTTTGGTTGGGCTTTGAACTATTCGGCTCTTAGTTCAGGTGCACAGACATTGGGTACAGTTTACACTCGCACACAAAGGATATGACAATCACAATTGTCATAATAAACCCCAGATAAGAAATGGGCTGGCGTGTGAGTGATGACATGCCTGGAAGTGATGGTCCTGAGAACTTGAAGATTTTGAAAAAGAGTCAGTTGGGAGTTGAATTTGGGCCATGTAGGGAGACAGTTGGGTTCTCTGCCATTGAAGTTGAGAAGTTGGAGTCTGACGATGCAGTTGGGATTTTGAGGTTGGACCATGGAAGATGATAATTGAGTTCCTGCATAGAGTTGGATTTCGGCCATTGAAAGATGGAGTTAGCATAGTATGATATGACAGACTTTTAAGAAATGTGTCTCTCTCCTCGTGTCAAAGAACTGAAGTCAGAAATTAATAAATGGTTCATACCTGAACGACAGAGTTGCCTGTGTATTTGTTTTCACCTGGATATTTGAGTCCACCTGCATTTGTACATATAATTGCCTGTATCTGCATTTGTCTATGTACTGTTGTTATTGATATCATTATGGTTGTGAGTATACAACATATATATAAATATATATATATTACACACATACATGCACTGTTATATATTCATCCATAAAACCAAGAAAAACGCATACTCTCTCATACAGATATTTATCCTCTCTCATCCATCCACTCATAAGTACACAACCTTCATTCACCTATACACATACATGCATGTATATACACATATATTTCAATAGAAATCAGCAGTTTCATATGTTTGCACATATCTCTAATATACATCCATATTGTCATACATTCATATATAAAAGAAAAAAAAACACAAACACACACACACACACACACACACACAAATATATCACACCCATCCATGCATATGAGTAGACGTTATCATTCATCGATCCAACCACACACATACATGCACAAACATATATTCCAATACAAACAAAATATATCTGTAGTACCATTATATCATCATATATTCATTTATAAAAACAAAAAAAAATCACACAGACACACATACCGACACATACCATCTACACATGTAAGTATCCGACCATACATACATGCACAAACATTAATTACAAACAGATATATATATAAATATATGAAATTAAGTTGGTCAAACTTAGCTGAGGGTGACCAGAAGGCTCCTTTTTCAATAGTTACTACACCAAGGTGTAAGAAATGGCACTACTCCTTCTTCCGGATTGCTCCACTTAACCCTTGATCCTTACCTTATAATGCTGAGTGTTAAACTAGAAGGCATCAAGTACCATTTTTTGAGTCATTGGTATGACTCGACCTGGGACTGAACCCCAGTTTCCTGGACCATAAGCGAAAACTCTAACAATAATACCAATGGGCCAGTAATACATACATACGAGGTATGAGGGGTAAATTGTTGCCATTTTAAATTATTGATATCATATATCCTTTGCAAATTTCAGATTTTGTCAAAACTAAAAAACCAGCTAACAAGTCAGTTTGGCATTGTCTGTGAGGAAAGCAACATCACAACACAATTCACACCGCCAGATATTTGGAAACAGCTGTACTGGTTGACATTCATGCCGAAGCTTCAATTCAAAGATTTTGCAATGTTTGGGTTTCAATCTGAGAACGATACAGAGGATTTGTAAAGAGGTTTGGTTTGGCTTGATTTTATGGCAATCAACCATTGTTGGTTATTTAATGCCAAATTCCTGTTTATTCATATATGTTAACTATACATGATTAGTAAACATTTTGTTTATAACTGTAGAATAATAATAGCACTTGCCGAACAAGGACAAGAGGAGAGATCATGCTGTAAAGCTTTTGAACAAACTCAAGCATCCTCTTCAACCAAACATGCTTTGATATTACTCGGATGAGGAAAATTTCAACCTCAATTAGATGGTAAACCCACAGAAGAACCGTTGGTATAATTTGTTCCTACAAGATGTACTGATAGTGATCAAAAGCAAACAATCAATCAACATCATGGTGTTTGGAGTGGGGACAACTGATGGTGATGATCTGCCTTTATTCATCTTCCTACAGAGCCTCACACAATATGGAGGCCTACATCAAGTGATTGGATCGAGAAGGTGGCTGCTGATAGATGCAACAGGATTTTGGTAACAGGACTCAGCACCATGCAGCACAATCAGGAGAACCAAGTCTGGCTGCCTAAGTCTCCAGATTACAATACCTTGATTATTAGGTGTGAGGAGGGGATGAGCAAGAGACCCACTAAACTCAATGCAACACCAAAGATGAACTAAAAGCAAGGATAATGGTAGCATTTACCAATTTAAACAAGGACACTCCAGGAAAGGCTTGCAGGAGAATCTGAAATTGTCTGGAGGCTGTGATTGAAGCCAATGATGATTTCTTTGAATAAATTTCATCTACAGTATTTCAAGATATATTTACCAAAATAATATGAAAATATCCGATAAAGTGAGACGTCAGTGCTTTTTTATTTCTGTATGATTTAGAAGACAACTGACCCATCATACTATATATATATATATATATATATATATATATATATATATATATATACACACACACACACAGAAATATACATATATGATAAGGTTTCTAGGTTTAATGACATATCAACCTTCATGGATTACTTAATGTCAAAGCCTTTTAGAAGAATCGTAGTGGTATTATTTAATTTATAACTAAGGGAATAAGAGGATTCATGCCTTTCCCAAGGATATTAGTCTGAAAGTAAAATAGCAGTGCATCTAGAGTTCAAACTCACTCATTACAACATAGCAGATCAGCATGTTAGTTGCTACACCATGGGGACTTCCCATCATATACATATGTGTGTGTGTGTGTGTGTGCGTATATATATATATATATATATATATATATACATACACCTATGATATATAGCCATAGATTTATACATTCATACATTTAAAAAAAAAACATACACAACCACACTCATATTTACTGAAAATTATATCTAAGATTTTGACACTCACAATGTACAGTTTCATAGGGAAACGGTTGTAGTTTATTATCATTGTTTAGTGTCATACCAGGACACTCATTGGGGGAGTCTTGACCCTCTGCAAAAATGTAGTCAGTGTATTCTACAGCCCCTGTCGACAGGGCTGATATCCACAAGAGAGTAAAGTCAAAAGACACATATTCTACACCTGACTAGAAAAATCTTGCAGAAAGTAGATAATCATACTGACAAGTTATTACAGCAAAGTCTACGTGACCCAGGGAAAGGTTTTAACAGATTTTATGATCCTCATCAAGAAAGACGGACTCATTTTAAAAAGGTCTCTCCAACAATAAAAAAAAAAAAATAATCAGCAGCAGAAATCCATACTGTTGAAAAACAAAACTAATTAGATGAAATTTAAATTGACAAATCGCTTTACTAAAATAAATATTCACATTTAATTAAACATAACTAATTAGATTTACAGGTAATTCTTCAAGTTCTTCAGTAATTACACAGTATTACTGTTTCAGTCAAAAAATTCAAACTAAAGACAAAAATGTTTAAAATCAATAAATCTCTAAGTGCCACGTAATTAAAAGAAAAAAGTATTTTGCAATAAATTTCGATTAAATTTTTCTGAAAACAATACGAATTCAATAGGATAATTTAAAGAGTTATTATGATGACTTTTCACAAAATTATATATTTCTCCAGCAATTTCATATCAGTTATCTGATGAAAACAGCACATAATCATTCAAACTAAGTATTTAAGGATAGTTTTACAGTCATGATCCAGTACGATAGAATACACATTTTTTTTAGCCTTAAAATAATCAACCCTAAAAACATACGTAAGAACATTCTAGAAATTTCGGATCAAAATCGCATTAACATTAAAGTTACATTTTATCAACCAATCAGCAAAAAACACAGAATAAGAACATTCTAGAAGATCCGGCTCAGAACCCAATTAACAAAAAATATTTAGGCTCTAAAACAGGTAAGTAAATATACGAATCTGATTGGTTAAGAAATGTCTACGTGCTTTAATTTTAGGACCCGCAATAAAACTATTTTTTGATCCACTTAAGTGACTCCAAAAAATATAGATAATGAAGAATTTAATCAACCAGGTCATTCATTCTTTCCACTACGAGAGGTCATGAACAGACAGCAGAGAGCCACACTATAAAACTCAAAGGGAAAAGGCATGCAACCTTCTTTTACTAATGCGACGTGTTGTCGCCAAGATCACAAGAAAACGCACATGCGAACTTAATGAAAACAAAGACCCATTCTTATGGTCCATCATTTATATACATACACACACATACCCATATATGTAAGTAAAATCAAATTTTTATCTTCTTTACTTCGGCCAACTATGGACCCATTTATTTGATAGACTTTATTAACATGTAAACACACACACACGCAGACGAACAATCCTATTTTCATTCAACTGGCCAGAACTGTATTTTCTACAAAGGCCACTCGTACATAACATGAACATTGTATTTTCTAATTATTTTTAACATGTTTGTTATGATGATTAAATTGTTTGTTTCTTGATGTCCGTTGTTGTCATATTCCATTTGTTTACGTGCTTGTAAAATTTGCATTGTATTTGTGATTGGATTTAAACCTAAAAGTAATACCCGTAAAATACAGATGGGAACTCACACAAACTCACAGACTAAAAATTGGAGAGTAACATATCCACTAAACAACTACATGCAGTCACTACAGTACCCAGTGTACGCAAGTATACCAAAAAGTGAAGATTAAAATTCTATTTGGTTGAAATTAGAATCAGATTGAGAAATGATTTTACCCTGTGAATAATCTGCCCTGTAGAATGAATTACAGCAATGACAAATGGATTCCCCCCCCCCATCACCATCACAACCACCTTAAAGCATTGGAACCTTCTTGAGAGAAGGAACCATAAATTTCCTAGTTCTAAAGTAGCAAAATTTGCTGCTACAAGAAAACTTTATGATAGAGGTGTTCATCTGTTTTGGCCTGCCAGAACTGACCTTTTCCTAATCTGTTTAGAGAGTGGCCTCTTAATGTAAACGCCAATTGTACGTTAATAATGAAAATTAAAAAGAAAGAAAAAAAAAACTTGCCGTTTCTTTCTATACATACTTCAGTGTGTGAAATGTGTGTTTATATATATATATATATATATATATATATATATATATATACACACACACACACACACACACATACATGCTAAAGCATATATATAAAAAGAAATGGAAAGAGTATATTTGTGTGTATAAATTCATATATACTTACACAAACAACTAAATATGTTTGTGCGTGTGTGTGTATATATATATATATATATATATATATATACACACACACACACACACACACACACACACACACACACACACACACCAGTATACATATATATGTATGTATGTATACACAAACACACATAAAATATATATATATATATATATATATATATATATATATATATATAGAGAGAGAGAGAGAGAGAGAGACATTTTATGCCTACATATTCTCTTTTGGATCCGTTCGAATTCCCGTATTACTTTTATCGTATTCGGGGGGAATTGATTTATGTATTGTCCATAGTTGTATGTATCCCTAGTACTTTCTGCCCGACTTTGGGCCATCATCAGGGGAGAATCTGTTACAAAAGTGATGTAACTTTTGTTTTAGCAAATTACAACTGTGTAAGGACGTCTTGTAGTACTCCTGCTACAATGTCGAAACATATATATATATATATTACACACAAACAAATTTTTTCTCTCAAAAAAACAAAACAAAAAAAAAAAAAAAAACAATTAGTCACATTAAGATAAATTTATTTCCATCCTGTTAAAAGCATTGATATAAATCAATGATCTAAAAAAAAAAAAAAAAAAAAAATTAATAGGACTTCTTCTTCAGATCAAATAAGAAATGGATTAAAATAATCTTTTTTTCACATTTACAACCCGACTAAACAAAAAAATGTTTTTTAAATTATTTCTATGTAATAGAGGAAGCCTAAACCTTCAGGTTACAATAAATATCTAATTATTATGGCATGTGAAACAACATTCAGTTTCATCATACTTCAAATTTAACAGAGGCAAAATTTACAGTTACAATAATACATATCAAAAATTCAAACATTTATAAAAAGAATTATTCAAATATATCTACTTTTAGTATCTCAAATTTTATCATTATAATGAACTAAAAAATCAAAAACTAATATTAATTATAGTAAAAACCACCCCTAAATTACAATAATAGAGTAAAAATCGCAAATATAAATTCAAATTCTAATTTATTTACCAATTTAATAAATCATAGTTATTCATTCTTTGTTTATTTATTTATTTATTTATTTATTCATTTTTGAAAATGGTCTAAACTTATTTTTATGCCCACATCTAGCTATTAAATCACATCTCTAATTTAATAAGTTATCAGGATCAAAAGTATAACATAATTTGTATCTTTTCTTCCAGACACAAATTACATCTACCATCAAAGCAGCTCAGAGTAGTAGATCTTTTCAGTATTTTCCATTGAATTTTTGCAGTTAAACCCTTATTTTTCAACTTCCGAAAATGTTTGAATAAAGCTGTTTTATTTCTCAAGTGTTCATGAGAAAACAAATGAATATGATTATTATATCTTAACTTCCATCTAACTGCTGAAATTCCAATATAGATTTTTTTATCTTCTATATTTTCCTTTGAGAAAATAGTAGCTTGATAGACTACGTTTTTCAAATTACACATACCATTCATAGGACAACTAATTTTAGTCTTACATTTACGATTATTATTATCATAAAGTTGGTCATAATATTTTCTAATTACGTCCATATTATGAGTGTTAATCATTTTAAAAAAAATTGTTTGTGCAGGAATAACTAATTTTTAAGGTTTTCCTATTAAATATTTTTTGTAATACATTATACTGATTAAAATGTTTATCTATTAATTTAAAAAGATATTTTCCTATGTTTATATTCACAAGTTCACAATATATATACCTTCTACATTATACACACATATATATATATATATATATATACCCTCTACATGATATATATATATATATATATATACACCCTCTACATGATATATATATATATATATATATATATATATACACCCTCTACATGATATATATATATATATATATATATATATATACCCTCTACATGATATATATATATATATATATATATATACCCTCTACATGATATATATATATATATATATATATATACCCTCTACATGATATATATATATATATATATATATATACCCTCTACATGATATATATATATATATATATATATATACCCTCTACATGATATATATATATATATATATATATATATATACCCTCTACATGATATATATATATATATATATATATACCCTCTACATGATATATATACATATATATACATATATCAGGTAGAGGGTATATATATATATATATATATATATACCCTCTACATGATATATATATATATATATATATATATATATATCATGTAGAGGGTATTTATATATATATATATCTCATGTAGAGGATATATATATATATATATATATATATATATATATATACCCTCTACATGATTATATATATATATATATATATATATATATATATATATGTATACACACATAAGTAGGTATGTGTATGGCATCAATATTCCTATAAATCAATTCTAGGTTTATTCTCCTGAGCCACAGCTGAAGAACATCAATGTCTCCCCATGTTTATTTCAGCCTCCAAGAATTTGACAGTAGAAGGTGCCAACCGCCTCCTCTGTCCCTCTACCTTTCACTCACCAGGCCCACTCCTTTAGTAACATTGATTACAATACCTGGCCAAAGTAACTAACGAACTCCATTTAAACCCAGAAAGACACATGCTGTTAAGCAGTGCCAACAATGTATAAATAAATGCTGTCACACTAGAAATATCAAAGACTATTCCAATCAACCTTTCAATGTTTCTCCCCACCCTGACAAAATAGTTTATTTCGCCTGAAGAGCAAAGCCATATAAAACAGTATGTAGCACTAAAGAATATTTTGATAGGTAAGGAAATAATTGATAGAGATATAAAGAAATAATTATATAAATTTGTTTGGAAAAAAAAAAAAAGCTGACAACCGACCTTTTGAGTTATGTGAATTAATCAAAAATTTATTTCTCCTACTTTTTATTGTAGCAATAAACATGGCAATAACACTGAATCATTTTTTGTGAGGACTAATGAATTGATAAATATCACTAAGAGGTTAACGTTTATGGCTCCCTGGTTGCCAGTGTTCATACTAAAAATGTTAATACAACAATTTTTTCAAGACTGGGTGATCAATAAAAAGTTGTAAAAACATGGAAAAAAAGTTATAATTTTGGTTTCTGGCAAGAACATTTTCCCTATGATGTCCACTTTAAATGGTTAAAGCAGAAGACAAAGATCCAGTTTAGTTAACCTGGCAGAGACAATGTAAGACTCAAATTTAGCATTAGCAAAACTAATATGCTAAAGACATGACCCTCAGTATTTATCCATGCCTCCCACCAGGCAGGATTTGACTCTCTGCCTTTTTTTATCATGGGGATTTAGCAGAGGAAAGGTTGGACACATGGAGATTCAGTAAATGCTGGTCATAGAATTGCCAGGTGAATTGTGAACTATGCTAGCCTTTGCTAAGTCTCCCTGGGCTTTTGGCTGGGCCGTCTAGCATTCTTGCCAGATGGGAGATCAATCAGTAGCAGATTTGAGGCCAAAAGGTCCCCAGCTTTGGTTGGGCCACCTTCAGGTGGGCGAGCTGCTTTTTTTTTTTACTCCTATGCACCCTTTGTATAGCACTAGACCTCACAGTCTAGTTCAAGCTATATTCTGGCATATGTGCCCGGATCTAGATTTAGGTCCATGATACTACTTGTCTCATTAGACTCACATTGCACTTAGTGGGTCAATGACCAGCAGGGTTCGTGTCTCGGCTCGTTCCTGACCTTCTCCTCCCCTTTATCCCCACTTTAATTGGCCTTCGGGCTTTTGACTTTGTGTCAAGTCCTGTCTGGTAGGAGGCTGCGACAAATCAACTTTGCTAAGTCTCCCAGAACAAAGAAATGACCCTGGGTTTCATTATTGAGCTATTTAATGAGAAACAGAGGAAGACAAAAAGATATTTGTTAAGTTACATTAAGATGACAACTGAAATCGTTAGCTTGTTCTGAGGTTTGGTTTCTTTGTTTAATTGCATATCAACCTTTGTGTAGAAGTCAAATGACTCACCTTCTAACATGGCTGCCTTCTTAAACCTTCATGGTAAAAGCAAGCCAGCTAAGCTAACCTCATTTTATAGGAGAGCACCTGATGCAGCAGGTGGGTTGTATCTGTGGTGCCAGGATGACATGCCTCACACATTTGCATAAGTGATGTCTATTCACCCATATATTCATCCAGTAAATGCAATATCGGATCATTTGCTACTTGTGTGTCAGACCATTCTCAAGTCAACCAATATTCTTCACTTTGGAGGTTATTTAATGCCATAGCCATCCTTGGAGAAGAAAGCAGTAGTACTATTTAACCCATAAGGGGATTTATACCTTTCCCAAGAGTATTAGTCCAAAAGTGAACATAATAGCCTAAATGGAGATCATAGTATCATTAGTAAGATGTTGCAGTCCAGTACTATGCAATGGAAGCCTCTCACCTTGGGGTTTGGTTTGGTTTGGTTTGGTTTAGTTTTATGGCATATCAACCTTTGTAGCTTATTTAACGCCAAATCCATTTTTATGTAAATAATCTGTTCTATTTCAAACAATTCAGTTTAGCATAAGTACACAGTTTAATTGTCAAAAACATTTCCATTTCAAACTATTCAAGCAGTTATATGTAATAATTCAGTTAAGTGTAAATACAGTTTTAATGTTGAAAAACAGTTCTATTTGAAATAATTCAGTTAAGCATAAGCACGCAGTTTAAGTGTAAGTACGGTTTAATTGTCAAAAACGATTATATTTCAAGCTATTCAGTTTACTCAATTCATTTTAGCATAAGTATGCTGTTAGTTCTATTTAACCCATAGATAGGACCCTAACAGGTGCTACCACTCCCGGCCAGAGTGGACCTGGGAGCGATGGCAATAAAGGGGTACTCCACATTCCCCAAAGCTCCAGCACTGCTGGAACCTCACCATCAGATTGTTTAGTGTCATATCCAGGACACTCGTTGGGGGGGGGGCTTACCCCTCTGCAGAGAAGCAGTCGGTGTATTCTACAGCCCCAGCCGACTGGGCAGCCTCTCACCTTGTTCGAACTGAAATGTTGATTGAATAATGCAATAATGAAAAATAAGAAATATACTTTTTCCTTTGTTTGGCTTTTTTTTAAACCATTAGTGGAGTCATAAGACAGACGGTGTAATATGGTACAAATGAATGATTATTACTGATGGCTTGAATTTTTTCTTGAGTATGCACATGAAGCCCCTCATTAAAAAGACCATTGGTCAAACATCGCCTTCATCCCTTTGAACACTGTCATGCAGATCTCAAACTACTTTGAAACTCATGCCTCGTTGTAACAGGGGAGGTGCTGTCACAGGTTTGGAATCCCTGGAACTAGGCTTACTTCAAGTTCTGCAACATCCCATCTGAAGATGAGAACCTGACTGAGGGAATAGCATCGATATTACATTGTAATCCCATCCAGAAGGCTGAGAATAGTAAGTCTGACTCTTATCCTTTGTATTCAATGGATATTACATTTTTATTTCAGCTCTTAACAGAATACTCTGATTGCCCAGTCGGCTGGACTGTTTTATAAAACCATCTTAAACTATTTTTTAATGGATGCACATGTGGCATGACAGTTATACTAATGGTCTCAGCTACCCAAGTTCAAATCTTGAACGAGGCTGTATGCATTTCACATAGCACTAATACCTTTCGGAAAACCATGAATCCAACTATTCTCTCTCTAGTGATGGGTAAATAGTAGAACAGACAAGGTTTTTCAACCTTGACATGACAACCAGTCTAGGAGAAAAAAAACCCTGAATTTAAGCCAGTGATAGATCTGGAGAAGGTTGGTTGGTTGGGTTTTATGGCATATCAACCATTGTAGTTTATTCGATGCCAAATCCTCTTTATACACTTATATATTAAATATATATATTATTAGTAAACACATTTGGTAGATAATATTCTTAAATAAGCCTGAGCTCTTTTTTGCACAGTTAAATGGTTCCAAGTATTACTATATAACAGTCACAATATCAGTCATTTGTTTGCACACATAGTTTGTTCTATTTGATCCATAGATAGGACCCTATCAGGTGGTACCACTCTGGGTCAGAGTGGACCTTAGACCAATGGCAATGAAAGGGTACTCCACATTCCCCAAATCTCTAAGGCTGAAGCTCCACCATTAGATACTTTAATGTCATATCCAGGACACTTTTAGTAATTTACAAAGCTCTTTGCTTCGTTGTGGCACAAGGCCGAATGAATGGGGCGCCCAATGAGATTCAAACTCACTCGTGTAGGTTTGCTAGTCTAGCTTGCTAACCGTTGCACCACCAGAGGTGCCCAGAAATTTACTAAGCTTTTTGCTTAGATGTGTTATCCAGGACACTTTTATGGTGGAGGCATAACTGCAGAGATGCAGTCGGTGTGTTCTACAACCCCTGGCAGAAGAAGGACGAGCTTTCCTATACTATGCTTGCCAGAAAGAAGCTACATGAGTATTACCTCCACGAACAATGATCATAAGACCAGAGATGATGATCTTTTATAAAGGTATCTTAATTAACCAAAGTACTTTTTCACTTTTCTTATTTGATAAAAAAACTAAACAACATTTTATATAACCTAATAAAAAATAATTCTGGAACTTATTGGGGGTGGTAGATTGAGAAATGCTCAGTTTAACGCCCAAGAGATGAATATTTTAGAATACCAAATGTGTGAAAACAATAAGTAGAATCTATAAGGGAATCTTCTATCTTATAACACTTGTCACCATTAACAAACTCATGATTGTTTATGCATGCTTGTTCTAAATAACCGCCCCTCCCCCCCACCATTTCAGAACAACAACAAAAAATGTCCTGCAAACAAACTATTTCCTGATAATATCAAATCTCAACGGATCGTTAAAAAGGAAAAAAAAAATTTTTGCACAAAAAGTTTAAACGGGGTAATTTCTAGTTCCAATATCAGAGCTACGGCAAAGACCAAGCATGAATATATCTTTACTGGATTATCCAGCGTTACGCAGCTTTAGTTTTCGTTAGCGTAATTTTTTTTTTTTGGTTCTGGGGAAGGTGTTGATGGAATCTGTAAAAAAAAAAAAAAAAAAAAAAAAAAAAAACAGCACTACTTGACCAATTACATGATGTGGTTTACATCCGATCAGCGGCGGTCGGCTTCAAAAATTCCTTCAGATGCTTTGGTCTGATACTTTAGGAATAAAAGTTTAGCAAAAGCCAAATCCCCTTTGATTTCAATTCAACCACTCAAAGATCTGTCAGAAACAAAAGAAAATTATTCATTCTTAAGTCTTTTATTAACAAATAATAATAACAATAATAGCTGGACTCCTGGCGGCTAGAACCACTGTTAAAGTTATTAATATTGACTTTGTAGATGAAAGGGATTATATCAAAGTCTGGTCTGCACTCAGGAATGGGAGTTTTTTTTGTTTTTATCTTTTCTTTCTTTTCTTTTCTCCACCACCCCACTTTTCATTTAAAAAATGAAGGAGGGACCATACCCCCAAAATGAAGGCTTTGGTCGGTGGTCGGTGGTAAATTGGCTTGCATTATATAAGCATTGCTACTTCGTTTTTTGATTAGTTTTACAGGCAGACATACAGATTAAGACTTTTATCTATGACAGCATGTGCCCTCAGCTTACACTATTGCTTGTAGAGTCAAAAATAGGGAAACACTTTGAACACAAAGTTTGATGGAGAAAACAGCAATATTTTTCAAAAGAATTGAAACTAATTTCAGCCATTCGAAACATTGCACACAAGACTGGCAGATATATAATTATCAAATATGCAGTTTTTTTTCTCTTTCTTTTTCAATAAAAAATAAACATATCTAAAATATTGTTTTTGTTCCTTTTCCTCTCCTCTCATTAGAATACATGGCTTATCTTATAAACAAGAATGTTTAAAACATGCAACACTGGACAGATCAAACATCTCATTAAAACCTATCATTGACTACATTATAAAGTTCTTTTTGGATGTGAAAACCAATTTCGTAAAGTATTTACACACACACACACACACTTTATATATATGTAAGTGGAAAAGTTTCAAGAAAAAGTGATTAATGCTACTTTAGCAGAACAGGTATGCAACCCAGAAAAATATCAAATTATAATTACTTAAAGTTGGTTTCCCATGGTGCACACAATCATCAGAGAGAAAAGAGAAAAAGTGGCCAATCAAATGTAACTATATTGTGGTGCAAAGTCATGTGTTAATATAGAAGTACACGTGACACACACACACACACACATACATACATACATATTATCAAAGAGGATAGACAAGGATTTGATATATGGCCTTTCCATGTTGACAAGCAAGATGTTACAACAGTAGATGAAGGCTGTTAAAAATTTCCAGAATCTCTGATGTTTTAACTGAAGTACAGGCACTTTCAACCATCACTGGTCATTGACAAGGATGTGGATACAACCATGCCATAGAATTAAAGAGGTTTTCTGTGATTAATGAATTTTTTGTATAAAAGCAATCATTTGTCATTCATCGTTAATAAAAGATGCCAATAAGAAAACCTACTGTGTAAGTACTTGTAAGATTGTGCTTTACACCTGCCACACCATGTTTATGATGGGGTATCACAGTTTCATAGCATGTTCTTCTCTTGTGGGTAGGAGATGCTAGCTCCAAGACACCTGGCTTTGATTTTACTTTCTCCAAGACAAAAAGATTAAAGAGCCTAGCTGGCTCAACAATTCACTAATAGATCGAAGGAAATGATCTTGAAAAAGGCATGAATTCATCTTCTACCCAAGCTATGACTAAAATAGTAGGGTCCTCTTGTCTTGGGTGGCAACCAGTTGTTGAGAAGGACAACTCTGAATTCAAAACAGGGAGTTAGAATCCTTAAAACCAGTCTGACATCATCATCTGCCTCTTTCTGGCAACTACAGCACTTTCCTTGGATAACATTGGTGTTATGTGTAGAATACTAACAATAATACAGCCTATGGAATGGACTTGTCCACATGTGCACAATGAGATGTGTCAGTGCGCCATGAAAAGCTCTCGTTCTTCTGAGATTCAGTTTCTAATCACGACTCAGCTTGCTCCACAACTGAGTGCTGATCTGGACAACTTGCCAAATTCGATATGGTGCTGCAAATAGGATACATGACACTGGAAGATTGTGAACGCTTCTTCATTGAAGCAGGTATATCCACCGACTTGGCCAAAACTCATGGAACAAAGTTTGCAGATGAGAAGCTGATGAGGAAGAGCCGATGGATGCTAGACCAATTGATGCTGAAGGAGCTAGGAGTCACATTAATTGAAGAAGCCCTGTGCATCCTTAAGCAGGCTAAGGAAGCCAACCTCCAGACAATCTATACTCATGCACTAGAAGCCAAGCCTCCCCAGCTTAATCTTGAAATGACCCCCACAACAGTTCAGGAAGTTCCAGATTAATTGGGACGTCTTCATCAAAATGACAAACATGCTGAGGCCTTAGGCCAATATCCACCTATACAATTGCACTGATGAGGCTGTGCAAAATGCCATAATCAACACTCACCCCAACTTCTTTACCACTGATCCAGATAAGCTACTTGATATGGTAGAAGCATTGGTCACTCAGAGGTTAAATCCCATTGTTTATCACCTTACTTTTGCCTCCATGACCCAGAACAAAGATGAACCAATACAGAATTACCTTGTCTACCTTAGAGCCATGGCCCTTGTTTGCAATTTTGCATGTCCCTCGTGTGAGCATGACCTGTCTGATATATACATTAAGGACCAATTCATCAGAGGAATAGCGAGCAACATATTCCAGGCCAATTTACTGACAAGGCTGGAACACTTAAATCACTCAAACAGAACGACTGTCACGCTGAAGCATTTGAATCAGCACTACAACACCAAACCTCAATGGCCAACACCTCAGATATAGCTACTGCTCGGCTATCATATCACAGATGGAAGAATACATCACAAGCCAACAAAGGGAATGTTCATACCAATACCTAACCCAACTCCGACAACAGCAATGCTAAACCGAGCCACCAGGCTTGCATTGGGTGTGGCAGCCACCAGCATAGTGTCCCAGGAACCGGGTCCCACCAGCTAAAGTGCCAGAGATGGGGACAAACATGCAGCAATTGTGGGAAACCTAAACATCTACCGAGGGTGTGCCGGGCTAAGAAACCTGGTCGAGCGGTCAGAGAAAGCCCAGAGACTAATGAAGCCGCTATGGATACACTCATAGCTCATATGACATTCAACCCAACAACAAGCACATACACATCTGAAGACACAAGCCCAATAAGAGAAATAGATGCATATGTAGTCCCATTCTTGGCAAAACCAGATCACAGACAAGCTAGGGATATCCCCAGTGACCACAGTGCTAGAATGATGATCTTTCCCGACAGTAGAGCTACGATATGCCTTAGGGGACTTAAGCAACTAGTGAATATGGGGCTTACAACAACCTCATCCTATCAAGGAAAGTCGTTTGAGCCGTAGGAGGCCTTGCACTCGTATGTCAGGGTTGGCTTCCTATAAAATTCATATGCCAGGGAAAGACAAGTAAACAAGCCCTATACATATGCAAAAAGATCCAGCAGCTTTACTTCAGCAAAGCAGCCAGCATCAACATAGGGATACTACCCAAAGATTTGCCAAACCCTGTGGCGACAATATCAACCCAAGCAAACATGGCAATGCAATACACTCCCTCAACAGAGACACATCAAAATCAGATGCCAGCCCTAAACCCAATGAGGGCAGAGAGCAACTGCTGATGCACCCAAGAAAAACCCCTTTTCCCTCAACAAAACAGAACATTAATATGCTCAAAAATTGGCTCTTGGAATATTTTGCCAAAACAGCATTCAATAACAATGAGAAATTTCCACCCATGTTTAGCCCTGCCACCCATATCCACCTCAAAGAGGAAGCAGTCCCCAAAGCCAGGCATAACTCAACCCCGCTACCTTTTCACTTCAAAGAACCTGTAAAGCAGGCCCTTTGGGAAGATGTGAAAAGGGGTATCATAACCCCAGTACTGGCTGACATGCCCACTGGTGTAGCACAATGGTAATTACTGCCAAGAAAAATGGTAAGCCACAAAGGACCATAGATTACCAACACTTGAATTCAGAGTGCAAACTGGAGACACACCACACAGGGTCATCATTCCAGCAAGCACTACAAGTGCCACCTAAGCAAAAGAAAACAGTGTTAGATGCTGTTGATGGATACCACACCATCCCACTAGATAAAGAGTCCCAACCAATGACCACATTCATCACAGAATGGGGGAGATTCATGTACCTGAGGATGCCCCAAGGCTACCAAGCATCTGGAGATACCTACACTCAGAGGTAAGCATTAGTGTTAGTATTCTACATTATACAAAAGGAATACTTGCAGTATGAGAAACTGTTTCCATACCACATTCCTTCAGCTTACGTCTACATCAAGATGTAGATCCATGATCAAGCAAGACCAAATAATGTCACTAAAGTATATTTTATTATTATCATTTTTATGATTTGTATTCAGAGGCATGCTTTGCATAACATTATCATAGGAAATAGAATCAGCAACTAGGGTTCAAATCCTGGACAAAGCAGTTTGCATTTGACTTTGTGCCAAGGCCATTGGGAAAGGTATGAATATTTCTCTTTTCCCTCTTGCTTTGGCCAAATAGTAGGGCAGATTAAGCTCTTTAACCAATCTAGGAGGAGGAAAGCTGAGGATTTAACCCAGCTGTACTCCTATTCCACAGAAAAGTTGACCTTGTGTCATATCCTGCATGTAGCAGAGTGGTTGGGTAAATATACACATTATATTTTACTGATCATCTTATCAAAACTGCACTACGTCAGAGTAGTAACAGTAGTAGTAATAGTTGTAACAGCAGCATCAACAGTGGTAAAAATGGATGATGGTAGTCATGGGCTTACTTATATATCTCAAAAGGGTTTTTTTGTCTTGTTGGCTGGGGATGTAGAATACACTGACTGCATCTCTGCAGAGGGGTAAGGCCACCCACAAACGAGTGTCCTGGATACGACACTAAACATTCTGATGGTAAGGCTCCAGTAATTCTGGAACTTCAGGAATTGCAAAGTATCTTTTCATTGCCATTGCTCCCAAATCTACTCTGGCTTGGAGTGGTAGCACCTAATAGGGTCTTATCTAGGAATCAAATACTACTCTTTGAAGTTTAAACTGTACTTATGCTAAATAGAACTGTTTTTACATTTAACTATGTTAACAAAAAACTGTACTCATTTTAAACTGAATTGTTTAAAATAGAACTACTTTCGATATTTAAACTGTGTACTCACACTAAAGTCAATTGTTTGAAACAGAATTGTTTATATGCATAGAAATGGATTTGGCATTAAATAACCAACAACGGTTGATATGCCATAAAACTGACTACATCCTTCATTTTTTATAATGACAATTTTACAATGCTTATGTAATATGGGTAAGTACCTCTAGTTGAAATAATATAGACAACGTAAAACTTTACCTGGAAAAATATGAAAAATCTTTTGATTTGGTTTGGTTTGGTTTGGTTTTATGGCATATAAACCCTTGTAGATTTTTTTATGCCAAATTCTCTTTATGTATGTTTTGTAAACACATTTGGCATTAAATAACCAACAACAGTTGATATGCCATAAAACTGACTACATCCTTCATTTTTTATAATGACAATCTTACAATGCTTTATGTATGTTTCATAAACACATTTTGATGATAATGTTTTTAAACAAACACAAGCTCAATCTTTTGCCAACAGTTAGATAGGCCCAAGTATTGCTATATATCACTCAGAATTCAACTAAACATCAGTCATTTGTTTACACACAGTAAAAGGATCAAACAGTTCTATTTTAAACAATAAGTAAACAAAGTTAAATGGTCCCAAGTATTGCTATATATCACTCAGAATTCAATTAAATATCAGTCATTTGTTTACACACAGTTAAAGGATCAAACAGTTCTATTTCAAACAATTCAATTTAGCATAAGTAAACAAAGTTAAATGGTCCCAGGTATTGCTATATATCACTCAGAATTCAATTAAACATCATTCATTTGTTTACACACAGTTAAAGGATCAAACAGTTCAATTTCAAACAATTCCGTTTAGCCTAAGTACACTGTCTAGTTCTATTTAACCCATAGATAGGACCCTATCAGAGGCTATTACTCAGAGCTAGAGTGGACCTGGGAGCAATGGCAATGAAGGGATACTCTGCATTCCCTGAAGCTCCAGCATTACTGGAGCTTCATCATCAGATTGTTCAATGTCATATGCAGGACACTTGTTAGAGGAGTTTGACTCCTCTGCAGAGATGCAGTCTGTGTATTCTTCAGCCCCAGCCAAATGGGCCATCAAGTTTGGGATAATTATTTATATTTAAAAGGATATTTTATTTGTTTTTATCCTTTATTTACAAAGGGTTACTGTTTTGTTTACATGAAATATCATGTAGAAAAGATGTCTTCAGGTTCACTCAGTGATCATAAATATACTTAAAAATCCCAAAAATCAATGAAATATTTTGAATGAATATTTCATTTTGTTATTTTCCAGAATTGAACAGCTGGTAGTAACCTCATTTTTGTGGGTCAATTTAAAAATTAAAAGAATGAAAAAAAGCCAATTATAACTTCCTAAGTAATTCCAAAACTTCAACCATGCAATAATATCTCAAAAGATATCTGTTATGCTTCAAAGAAAAATTAATTATCTACCACAGACAACTTGAAAAACTTCATAAAAGTGAGTTAATATCAAAATGGCGATATCCAAACAATTACATAAAAAAATACATACACTAAATTATTTTAAAACTAAAAACAAACATGTCACTTTTTGAAATTAAATGAACATCTTTTTCATCTTGTCACAACTTCTTTCACTTGTGTCCAAAATAATCTCTGCTACTTTCTCTCAGTCTGTCAAAGCTCACTTTTAACTAGGTTGGTTGGTTGTTGGGTTTTATGGCATATCAACCTTTGTAGCTTATATTAACACCAAATCCATTTTTATGTAAATAATCAGTTCCATTTCAAACAATTCAGTTTAGCATGAGTACACAATTTTATTATCAAAAACATTTCTATTTCAAACTATTCAGTTTATTCAAGCAGTTATATATAACAATTCAGTTTAGTGTAAGTACAGTTTCAATGTCAAAAACAGTTCAATTTCAAACAATTCAGTTCAGCATAAGTACACAGTTTAAATGTAAATAAAATTCAATTGTGAAAAACATTTCTATTTCTAGCTATTCAGTTTAGTCAAGCAGTTCTAATTCAGCTAATTCAGTTTAATATAAGTACAGATTTTGTTTACACAGATTTAAATGTCAGAACAGTTCTATGTTAAACAATTCCGTTTAGGTGTAAATACAGTTTCAAGGTCAAAAAACAGTTCTATTTCAAATAATTCAGTTTAGCATAAGCACACAGTATAAATGTTAGTAGAGTTTAATCGTCAAAAACACTTCTATTTCAAACAATTCAGTTTAGCATAAGTATGCTGCTAGTTCCAACCAACCCATAGATAAGACCCTTATCAGGTGCTACCACTCCGGGCCAGAGTGGACCAGGGAGCGATGGCAATAAAGGGATACTCCGCATTCCCCAAAGCTCCAGCATGACTGGAACCTTACCATTAGATTGTTTAGTGTCATATCCAGGACACTTTCAATTAGGTATGTGGCTTGTCTACTTATTAATGCCAGAGCCCACACAGCTTTTCATGCATCCAGGCACCTCAATTAAGCCAAGTGTCTGCTTGAGGTTTAAGTTGCTTTTTTCATATTCAAAAGGACTTGGGTTCTCTTACTCTATTGTACTTAAACACCCAAGTGCTAGCAGGTACTTGCTTTCTTATACCAAGGTCCTACATGCCAGACAAACTCTAACCCTCTATCTTTGAGAACACAATAAGTCTTGTTGATTTCTGCCATCCAACTCCTGTTCTCTGTCAAAAAACACAAGTACCGTTCAAGATAAAAATGGTTAATAAATATAATTTAATCATACATTAGTTTATATTATCATAAATACTATAGAATAAATACGATAATATAAAATCATCTATATATTATCAAAGATATGTGGTGCAGTCAATAAGTTTCCAGACTTTTTTTGTACAGGCATTTAGAATTGTCGTAGACTCATAAAAATTCAATATGTTATTGCTATATATCTTATGAGATGACTGACCAAGTTTTATGATTTCACATTCAAATGAATAGCTACAGCAGCAATTGGAATACACCCTACTAAAGTCTGATTGTCACAGCTGGTGAATTTCAAAAATGCAATCTGAACGTGAGGACACTTTAGAAGAACGATATGCAATAAAATTGTGTTTTAAACTTGGAAAAAATGTCACAGAAACGTATGGAATGCTTCAGACGTCTTTTCAACCATCTTGCATGAATCGAGCATCAGTTTTTGAGTGGCATAAGGGAATCAAGAAAGGTAGGCAGTCTGTGAGGGATGATGAGAGGTGTGGCAGGAGTAAGAAAGTCAATACACCACAGTTGATAGGCCAAAGAGTTAGGGTTACGATGTTGAGGTGTTAAGGGAGTTCAGGAAGAGATTCCGTCAGAAGAGGCCAGCACTCTTCAAATCGGCTCAGTGGCATTTCCACCAGGACAATGCACCAGTCCACAACTCCATCCTTATCACAGACTATTTGACCAAGATCGGTATCAAGACAGTTCCTCACCTTCCCTACAGTCCAGACCTTGGTCCCAGTGACTTTTGGTTATTCCCTAAGCGGAAGGAAAAACATAGAGGCTGTTGTTATGAGACAATTGAGGAGATGAATGAGGCTGTGACGAAGGTCATTGACACGCTCACACAAGAGGACTTTGTTAGGGCCTTCCAGAAGTTGTTGGAATGGTACAACAAGTGCATTGCAGTCAGAGGAGATTACTTCGATGGGGACTAGAGTTTTATGTTTGAACTAGCAATAAAAGTGCCCATATGAAAAAAGTCTGGAAACTTATTTAATGATCCTCGTATATTTAAATTTGATTTTTAAGTATTTTTAGACAGGCCAACTGTTGAGATTAAACAAATTTTTACTTAGTATGACACCTGGTTGCAGCAGAGGACATATAGGGAAGCAATCTACCTCTTCTTATGATTACTAAGAGAGTGGGTTACTGATGCTGGATGTAAGATAAACACTCTATTACAGCAAAATGTACACTAAAACAAAAAGTAAGAGACAGATCCCACCTAAAAACCAGTCAAACCAAAAATGACAGAGCCTTAAATCATAGTTGTTACATATTCATCTTTAACAGGCCAAGTTAGTTTGTGGATTTCAAAAGAGGATATGCACCTACGTCTAAGGTAAACAAAAGACAGCAGAAATGCCACATAAATTGTGTAGGAAGAGTGTGTAGGCATCAGAAAAATATATAAAAGATGTTTTCAACCCTGAGCAGTAAGCAGCGAGCAGAGACATGAGACACCACACTGTTTTGGGTGCTTGCCTAGAGAGGGCCAGATGGTCCTGGGTCGAGAAGTAGAGAAAAGTCTAAATGTACAAAACTCACTAATGTTGAAAGTGAGTATGATCCCAGAACGAAGTAGGAAACCAAGATGATTAAATGTTTTAAGCCAGCCCTGTACCAGTCTCATGAAAGTGGCACAAAGAAGAAACAAAGACAATTAAATGTTTTAAGTTGGACCCGTGCCAGCCTCATACAGGCAGGGCAAAGAAGCGAGGCTCTCTGAAGACGTATCAAAACCTGGTGTAAATCTTAGCAATTCTGGCTTTCTCCCTCACACAACCAATTTCAAACCTTTTGTGAATAAAAAGAAGCTTATATCTTTATATATAAATATTATTGTCACTTTATCCCCTTGAATTCAACATAATGATATTAAAATCTGTGTTTAAATCTTTTTATTTATTTGTTTTATATTCTGTGCTTTTCTTTAATCGTTTATATCTATTTTAGTGTCCTGCGTCTGACATTAAACAGCATTTGATGGTGAGGCACCCATCTTGGAGTTTGGGGAATGTGAGAGTACTCCTTCATTACCATTACTCTCAGATCCAGAGTGGTAGTACCTATTAGGGTCACATCTATAGGTCAATAGAACTGTTCAATCATTTACCATTATAATTAGTTATTTGAAACCATAGTTATGAGCAAATTATTCATATTAGATAAGGATTACTTAATAAATAGAATTTCTAATGTTGAATAGCAATGGTCGAAACTATTTACCTGTATGCAAACAAATGATTAATACTAAATAGAATTCTTAATGTTTAAGAGGAATACTTACAACCATTTAACCATGTACAAAACATGTAAAATAATGTTACCTGCAAACTATTTGCTCTTGCTCTCTCTCTCTCTCAATATATATATGTATATATATATATATATATAACCGTCATGTTTTTTTTTCCTTCAAAATAAGCCACTAACAATAACAGCAGAATTGACTATATACATATATATATATATATATATACATACAGGGTGAAACCAAAAAAATTGTCGCCCTAGAAAAGACGACAGGATTCCATTTCTGTTTAATGAAAACTGGTTTTCTTTTTTTGTTGCAGGCCATCTACTAGTTGGCCAGTTGTGTACAAATCCCAAGAGTGGTAGGAGCCTTCTATCATGTCTGAAAGTGACACAATGTTCAATGAGCGAGATCAGAGATGCGCCACTGTACAACTCATGCACTCTACCGATCCAAGTTATGACAACAGGACCATTGTCAGTACCCTCAAAATGCAAATCTGGATTGCCACGAATAACAGGGACGTGCCCAGGGCGATGAAAACAAAGTTTCCGGCTACGGTTATGGTCTTTGGTGTGCTTTCAAGTGAGTGCTACATCATACCACCTCACATCTTTGAAGTCAGCTTGAAAGTCAACACCAAAGTGTACCTGGATGTGCTGAAGAGTGTGGTGATCCCCTGGTGCAATTAGGTGGCCGGTGGCAGATCCTGGGTGTGGCAGCAGGACTCGGCGCCAGCCCACAAGTCTAAAGAGACCCAGGCGTGACTTCAGAAGGAGTGCTACGACTTTGTACTCTTCTCTCACTGGCTCGCCTCTTCCCCAGACCTGAACGCACTGGACTACTTTGTTTGGTCATATGTCGAGAACATCACCAACATGACCTCTCACGACAGCAAAGCCAGCCTGATCGCCGCCGAGTATTCGCCAAGCTCCCACCGGGGCTTGTGGAAATGGCATGCTCCCAGTTCCGGATCCATATCGAGGTGGTGATTGAGGCTGAAGGCGGCTACATTGAATAGATGTCAGCTCTACTACATAATCAAGTTACCTGAATTGATTTTTTCAATAAAAGTTTAAAAATAAAGCAGTAGTGTTGTTTTCTTTAGGACGACAATTTTATCGTTCCACCCTGTATAAACAGGATTTAGCATTGAATAATGCCCAAAAGTTGATATTCCATAAGCTATAACCAACCAAACAAATTATTTATATCTTGTCTAAATTTCTGTGATAAACCTTGATAATTATTATTGCTTAGAATATTCAGAATTGTAAGGATTGAATAATAAATAAAAAAAGACAAAAACAAAAAAAATCAAAACAAATAAATGCAAAAGTAACAATTTCCCCAGAAGGCCTCTGACAGGAAGCAAAATCAGTGCATGTCTAAAAAGAGGGGCTTCCTGGTGCCAAAAAGAAATTCTTTCGCAAAAGCCTTTACCACCTCAGCTGAGATGGACACACCTTTTTCTCTCTCTGCAAGTAAGGAACACATGTGCTGGCTAAGGCCCTGGGACTTAGTGGGGCATTGTGTTTCCTGCTAGAAGCAGCCTCTGCTGAATGTAGCCTCTGAACACTAAGACAGATAGTTAATGCTCAAACTTATAATTTGCCAAAGATAATTCCATGATCTTCTTCAAACACCTTGTCTGGGGGAGCACGGCTATTTCTACTGGTTCAGGAAAACATTCCACATGACAGAATAATTGTAAACCTCCAAAATAAAATTTTAATCTAAAAGTATTCTTGTCTTTTACCTTCCATCCTTAATTCCTTTACAACCACCAAAAACAAGAAGATAACAAATGAATGGGGTAAGAAGAAAAGGAATCAGATAAAAACCTCAGAATTTCCTCAACAACAATATTCACTACAACCACGAAAAACCTTTCATGTGCCCCATCAACTCTTGATCTCATCTTTATTGTTCTACTCACAACATTTCAGGTGATATGTCCTTCGTCCTTCTTCAAGTGTTTCTCGTCAAACTCGGGAGTCCATACAGAATCTCAAACTGAACCCTTTATTTTATCAAATGCCCAAATTGATGTTGATGGGAGAAGATGGTAAGAGAGATGATGCCCAAAGAGGCATAACAAAAAAAATAATATCAGAAGATAATATGGAAATCATCCATATTTACCAACCCCTCCGCTCGGGCAGGATATGACACAAGGTCAATTTCTATGCGGAGTTTAACAGGTTTGAATTCAGAGTTTCCCTTCTCCTAGACTAGGCTGAAGAACCTAGTCTGTCCTACTATTTACCCATAGCTGGAGGGAGAATAATTGGATTCATACCTTTCCCAAGGGTATTAGTGCTATGTGAAATGCAATTAGCCTGGTCCAGGATTTGAACTCGTGTTGCCATGTCCATTTCCTATGACGATAACCATTACACCACTGGCACCTCCATAATTAATATTATGGAAATCATCTAGTGGTCACAGTTTCAATCCCAACTACAGGTAAGAATAAAAAGGAAAACTTGCTATAACTAAAAACTGGTACCCATCATGGTTAATAAAATTGGAATAGTCTCATTTGCCTAGTGGGTAGAGTGTTCACCAGTGGTCCAGGAGACCTGGGTTCAATCCCAGGTTGCGTCATACCAGAGACTTTAAAAATGGTACTTGATACCTCCTTGCTTAACACTCAGCAATATAAGGTACGTATCAAGGGTAAAGTGGAGCAATCTAAGGAAAGGAGAAGCGCCCTCCCCTACACCACAGTGTAGTAGCTATTGAAAAGAGAGCCTTCTGGTCGCCCTTGACTTTGGTTGCCAACTTTACTTTACTGCCCCTGTGGTTCAAATAGTTTTCTACATGAAACACTTAAAGAAGTTTGAAGAACGTATCAGCCAAAACGTTGTGCATATAACAATTAAGATGAGGTCCAAATATTCTAAGTAATCAACATCATCACATCACACCATCAGCATGGATGTCCCTGACCCTCTCTCGCCACCCCTCCCTATCGTCCATTGCTTCTGGCAGGTCTTCAAGGTTACATCCCATATTGGCACAGAGTTGCTGTATGTAGGTTCTAGCTGGTTGTCCTGCCTTTGCCCGTCCATGGGAAGGGGTCCACAGGAGTTCATCACTTATGAGCTTGTCCCTATTTCTCTAGCAGAGTCCCGCATGTCTGGTTTGTCTAACTTAGATAGTTTTTGAGATTGGTGGTAGGTGGCCGTACAGCTGCTGTTTTGTAAGGTGTTGCCTCCAGAACTTGTTCGATATTGCTCACAGCATTCTTGTGTCAAGCTTTTTCTCCATTAATTTAGTTAGCAACCATGTAGTGCATCCATATAGCAGTATTGACATGTCCGCTGCTTGGAAGAAACTGTGTTTTATTTTGTCAATGCTCTGCAGATTCCTCTTGATGGACTATGTTTTGCAATGCCCATTCAAACATGAAAGCAACTATCACATTTTAGTAGAAATAACTGCATTAAGATTTATAATATCTACCCAACCTTTTATAATTAGAAAGTTTTACAACATTAAATTTCTGGCAAGATAATCTTTATAAGCTTTTTTAATTAAATAGTAGATATATTTCAAGACTAGAAATGGGTTTGGTTCGGTTATGTTTTATGGCACATCAATCTGCCACACGAGTTAACCCTACTGGGTACCTGGACTTGGCATGAATGCCAGGTGGAGTATCAAAGACAAGCATAGACTCACATTGCACAAGACCTCTAGATCTGGTGAAGCAAGGTCATGCAAGGAGACTTAGCAAAAACTAGCATTGTTCACATTGCACCTAGTTATCCTATGACCAGCATTGTCCTGCAGTTCACATGTGTGTGCGACCTCCCTCTCCGTGACTCCCACTATAAAATGACCTTGTGTCAAATCCTACCTGGTGGGAAGAACAAATAAATATCAACCCTTGTGATTTGTTTTGTAGAATTACCGTGATGCTATTTAACCCACACTTGTTGTTCTTGTTTAAGTATAAAGGAATATGTCAGCCTTGTGTGATCATTACATCATCAGGATATAGTGACTTGTTCGTTTCTGAATGCTGGTTACTATTTTCTCAAAGTGGGTTTGATCGAGTAGAGCTTATTGTAGATGTTGGTATTCAAGCATTGTTGTATGAAGGAATCTATCAATTTTAGGTTTCAAGTCAACATATGATATCTGGAATTTGTCAGGAATCAAGTCTAAAGCTCATTTGGCTGCCAAGTTGGCTCTTTCATTTCCCCTCACTCCAGCATATATCTCTTTAGAGTTGGGCATCAAGTCTCATCTTCTCAGGAGTTTAATGATAAGGAGTGTACCATAGCAGTACTAAAGAGACTTTGGACCCCCATTGTGACCTCACCATGGTAATAAGTTGACGAAACTCTGTTAAGCTCCACAAAGGTTTATTTACTACTAGATAGCAAGCAGTCGCTGGGAGAAAGAAAGAGTGTATAGAGGCATGAGATAGCTGTCAACAAGACAATTATAAGCAACAACATATCCAAGTGAGAAAAAGACGAGCAGACAAAAACCTTGAATTTTTTCCTGGTTCTAACATGCTTGTCCACTGGGTCTAATGTGCCCACTTAAGGGTGCCCCAGAATTTGGAGCCCGTAAACTTTCTCCTTAGATTTTTGTGGCTTGTTTTCTACTGACTTCTTCATCTTCTCGCACCTTTCCATCAACTCATGAAGTCATTTCCTCACATCAATTCCTGCTCGCTCCATACAGAATGAGCTTAAAACGTCTATAGATTTAATGAAGGAAAACAGTTCCAAGCTTGCCCAGTCAGCTGGGGCTGTAAAATACACCAACTTCACCTCTGCAGAGAGGTAAGACACCCCCACCAACAAGTGTCCTGGATATGACACTAAACAATCTGATGGTGAGGTTCCAGTGATGCTGGAGCTTTGGGAAATGCGGAGTACCTCTTCATTACCATTGCTCCCAGGTCACTCTGGCTGGGAATGGTCACACCTGATAGGGCCCTATTTATGAGTTAAATAGAACTAAACTGCATACTTATGCAAATTAGAATTGTTTGACTAAACTGAATAGCTTTAAAAAAATGTTTTTGACAATTAAACTGTCTTTACATTTAAACTGCATACTTATGCTAAACCCTGCACATGGACGAGCAAAGGCTGGACAAACAGCTAGAACCTATATACAACAGCTGTGCCAAAACAGGATTTAGCCTGGATGACCCCCAGGGAGCAATGGACGATAGAAATGGGTGGCGAGAGAGGGTCAGGGAGATCCGTACTGGCAGCGCAACATGATAATGAAGAATTGTGTGAAATGGAACTGTTTTTGACATTGAAACTCTACTTACACTAAACTGAATTGTTTAATATAGAACTGTTTTGACATTTAGCTGTGTGTAAACAAAATTTATACGTATACTAAACTGAAATGGCTGAATTAGAACTGTTTAAATAAACTGAATAGAAATGTTTTTGACAATTAAACTGTGTACTCATGCTAAACTGAATTGTTTGAAATAGAACAGATTATTTGTATAAAAATGGATCTGGCATTAAATAACCTACAAAGGTTGATATGCCATAAAAACCAACCAACCAACGGTTCCAAGCTGGCAAAAGAAAGAAGCAGAAGATACCCTGCACAAACTATTATGGACGCAGACTACACCAATGACATATCACTTCTAGCAACTACACCAGCCCAAGCTGAATCCCAGCTACATAGTCTGGAATGAGCATCAGGTGGCATAGGTCTCAATGTCAACGCAGACAAGACAGAATACATGTGCTTTAATCAAAGAGGCAACATCTCCACACTAAATGGTGGGCAAGCTCACCAGCTCAGATGCAGCATCTCAACCAAGAATGACATCAACATGTGACTAGCAAAAGCATGGACATCTATCGATAGGCTATCGGTCATATGGAAGTTAGACCAGACCGATTAAAATAAAATGCAGATTTTTCCAAGCAGCAGTTGTGTTGATACTGCTATATGGATGCACCACATCGACACTAACTAAATGTATGGAGAAAAAGCTTGATGATAATTACACAAGAATGCTGCAAGCTGTATTGAACAAGTCCTGGATGCAGCACCCCACAAAACAGCAGCTTTATGGCCACCTACCAACCATCACAAAAACTATCCAAGTTAAATGAACCGGACATGCAGGAAACTGTTGGAGAAGTAAGAACAAACTAATAAACAATATACTCCTGTGGACCCCTTCACATGGACGAGCAAAGGTAGGATGACTAGCTAGAACCAATATATAACAGCTCTGTGCTGAAGCAGGATGTAGCCTGGAAGACCTTCCTGAAGCACTGAACAATAGAGACGGGTGGTGAGAGAGTGTCAAGGAGATCCATGCTAGCAGCATGATGTGATGATGATAATAAACAAAAAATGAGTTTGAGAAAATAAAGTTTTTGTAATTGCTTTCAGAGATGATATTGAGTGCTATGTCTATTGTATGAGCTTCATCTATAAAGATGGAGCTTTCCTTTGGAAGAGCTTTTCTTACAATCGTCTTTTAGCGAAGAAGAGTTGTTACATTGTTACGTTAGTTCCTTGTTATGTTGTTATAAATAAAAGGAGATGGAACGAGATTAGGTTTAATGACAGCCAGAATAAAGGGTACCTTTATGCTACAAGTCTCATAGGAAGGAAGGAAGGAAATAGTTATTGAGTTGAGAAGGAATTGTAGCAGCTAAATGCCTTAGCGGAATATGTGTCGCTACAGTCAAGGCAATGTTGAATTTCTGAGCGGAATATGCGTCACCATAGGTGTAGCTAAAGTCGTGTTTGCTGGTTAAGGAAAGGAATTATGTAGTCACCCATAAATGTGTGGTCCTGGTTGTTATAGGAGAGAGGCATGAAAATCTCCTGACAATGTTGCCCAGGAATGAGGTGGCTGGATGTCTGAACAGAATTACACGTCACTGTAGACATAGCAAAAGTTAGAGGCGACATAAAGGTGTTCCTGTAAGTGGCGGATTACATGCATCTAATTCATGTTCAACTGGGAAACCTTAGTCTAAGAGAGTAGACTCAAAAGGTCCATAAATTAGACAGTTTTCCTCATGGTGTTGTGATTCGGCTGCTATGCAGGGAGCAGACAGAAAGTACATCCGTCCTTCTCAAAATTATGTTGTCTAGGAAAATGGTCCAGGCTGAATAGGATAAGTCATCCTCATTGGGTGCAAATATATGACGACCATAACGGTCAAATTAATGGTCCATAAATTGGGTGTGCTCTCCTCATAATGCTTAGTGGACTGCTGCTGTGGTGAGAGAAGAAAAGATGGTCTATCCTGGTGCTAGCCAATAAGGAAGCAAAGAGAGAGAATGTACTCTGTCATGTTAGCTGGCTTTTCCTGCTGCTGGCCAGTGGGGAAGCGAGAAGAGAGAATGTACGCTGTCATATTGGCTGGCTTGTCCTGCTGTTAGGAGGTAAAAAGAGAGAATGTGCTCTCTCACTATGGCTGGCCTGTCCTGCCGCTAGCGGGACAGGAAGGTAAAGAGAGGGCGAGAAATGGTTAGTACGACCTTTGATGTTGCCCCAGAGAGATGACCCTGGCAGAATGGCATCAGTCATTCTCATTAGATAAAATATATAAATTCAAACTCCAACAGCCAAAGCAATTATCGCACAAAATAATAATTTGAAATTCTTTCTGCTACAGAGGTATCTATACTGGTTTTTAAGATGGGGAAAATTGTCATGTGTTTCCATGTTTCTCGGAAGATGTCACTTGTCCATATGTTATTGAAGACATATAGAAAGCACTTAAAAAGATACATTTGGCAGTTATTTTTAAAAACTTGTGAAGGCTTACAGTTGTATTGTGAGATCTATTTATGGAATCCAGTAGTTCTGTGAGGGTGAATGGCTTATTATAATCTTTGGAATTTTCTTAAGTGAAATTTAATTTTTTCTTTCCTCTATTCTGTTTGATTTCCAGGAATTTTTGACCAGACTGGGAAAAATTTTTAAGAATGTTTCTGCTAGCAAATCAGTGATAGCCTTTTTGTCATTATTTTTGCGTTTGTAATGGAGACATGTTTTAGTGGGGTTGTTTGTTTTTTACTGGCAATTTTCCAAATCATGTCAGACAATTTTCATTTTGGAGAAGGAATTCAGTTTGCTCTTATAATTTTGCCGGAAGTTTCTTTTAAGCTCTTCAATGGTTTTACGTGCATTTGCTCTGTAGAATTTGAAGGAGATTTAATTGGAGGTTGTGGTTTCAGAATGGAATTTTCACAGAGTAGCCTCTCCATATTCTTTACTGAAAAATGGTCTGTCCCATTTATAAGAGGTTGGGTTGTATGAGATAAGCTTTTATGCTACTATGATCAGTTTTTGTGTGAAGTGGTCGACAGAGTAAATGGTGACATTTTGTATCAGGTATGAAGCATAAAGATCCACACTCTTTCCAATTAGCTTTGGTCAATTTCTAGGAGGAAAGGTCTTCCTCCTACAGGTGGACACAATTAATCACTATTAGGAAATAGTCACTACCATACATATACTGATATACCCTCCAGGATTTTGGTTTGGTTTTATAGTATTTCAACCATTACAGGTTATTTAATGCCAAATCCAGTTTATTCATATATATTAGATACATACATATGATTTATAAACCTAAGTCAATAAGGTAAAATAGTTCCAAGTATTACGATGTATCACTAACACTTCAATTAAACATCAGTCATTTATTTACACACAGTTAAATGATCAAACAGATCTATTTCTAACAATTCAATTCACCATATGTCATTAGTTGGCACACAGTTTAAATGTTAAACAGTTCTATTTGAACTATAAATAGGATCCTGTCAGGTGCTACAACTCTAGGCTAGAGTGGACTGAGGAGCAAGGCAATGAAGGGGTACTCCACATTCCCCAAAGCTCCAACATTACTGGAGGCTCACTATCAGATTGTTTAATGTCATATGCAGGACACTCTTTGGAGAAGTCTTACTCCTCTGCAGATATGTAGTAGGTGTATTTTACAGCCACAGACGACAGGGCTGATCATTGTGGTGAGAACAGACAAATATACATAATATGTTGACGAATAGATAAATATATACACCCTTGTAATGAGGATAGACAAATATATATAACTAGTTTGTGGGGTCAATAGATATATACATAATTTTGGTTATTTAACTTTATGGCATATCAACCTTTGTCGGTTATTTAATGTCAGATCCATTTTTATACTAATAATTAGTTCTATTTCAAACAATTCAGTTTAGGATGAGCACACAGTTTAATTGTCAAAAACATTTCTATTTCAAGCAATTCAGTTTAGTGTAAGTTCTATTTGACCTGTAAATAGGACCCTATCAGGTGCTACCACTTCAGGCCAGAGTGAACCTGAGAGCAATGGCAATGAAGGGGTGCTACTCATTCCCCAAAGTTCCAGCATTACTGTAACCTCACCATGTTTAGTGTCATATCAAGAACAGTCATTGGTGGGGGGGGGACTCTTACCTCTCTGCAGAGAAGCAGTCAGTGTATTCAAGAGCCCCAGCCAACTGGGTAATACATCATCATGGGGGTGGGTTGATAAATATATACATTGTCATGGTGAAGGTAGATAAATTAACATATTGTGGTGGGGGTAGGTTAATATATACATACTGATTGGTATAGATAAATATTTACATTGTTTTGGAGGGAGTACATAAATATATACGAGCTGCATACGATAAGTTCCCAGACTTTTTTCGTATGAGCATTTAAAATTGTCATAGACTCTTGAAAATTCAGTATGTTATTGCTATACATCTTATGAGATGACTGATCAATTTCTATGATTTCACATTCAAATGAACAGCTACAGCAGCAATTGGAATACACCCTACTAAAGCCTGATTGTCACAGCTGGTGAATTTCAAAAATGCAATCTAGATGTGAGAACATTTTAGAAGAATGATATGCAATAAAATTCTGTTTTAAACTTGGAAAAAATGATGCCACAGAAATGTATGGAATGCTTCAGACTGCTTTTCGACCATCTTGCATGAATCGAGCATCAGTTTTTGAGTGGCATAAGAGATTCAAGGAAGGCAGGCAGTCTGTGAGGGATGATGAGAGGTGTGGGAGGAGTAAGGAAGTCAATACACCAGAGTTGATTGGCCAAAGGGTTAGGGTAACTATGTTGAGGTTTTAAGGGAGTTCAGGAAGAGATTCCTTGGGAAGAGGCCAGCACTCTTCAAATCGGCTCAGTGGCATTTCCACCTGGACAATGCACCAGTCCACAACTCCATCCTTGTCACAGACTATTTGACCAAGATGGGTATCAAGACAGTTCCTCAGCCTCCCTACAGTCCAGACCTTACTCTCTGTGACTTTTGTTTATTCCCTAAGCTCAGAGGATGTCGTTATGAGACAATTGAGGAGATGAAAGAGGCTGTGATGAAGGTCATTGACATACTCACACCAGAGGACTTCCATGGGGCCTTTGAGAAGTTGTTGGAATGGTCCAACAAGTGCATTGCAGCTGGAGGAGATTATTTTGAAGGGGACTAAAGTTTCATCTGTGTACTATCAATAAAAGTTCCCATACGAAAAAAGTCTAGAAACTTATTGCATGCACCTCATACATCATCTTGCTCGGGGTAGAGTAATACATACACTGTGATGGGAAAGGTAAATAGATATATAAAATGTTGATGGATAATGTTAATTGTCATAGGAAATAGAATCAGTCACTTGATTTCAAATTCTGTGCGATATTGTTTGTATTTCACTTCTCCATTAATTTTCTTGGGAAAGACATGAATCCATCGGTTCTCTCACTAACTATGAACAAATAGTAGGGCAGGCAGTGTTCTTTCACCTTTGTAAGGCAATCTGTATAGGAGAAGGAAACTTCTGAATTTAAACCAGTTATACTCCACTTAAAAATTGACTTTGCATCAGATCCTGCGGGTGGCAGAGGGGTTGGTGAACGCTACCATCAAAACTTCATCTATATTTCCTCTTAAGCTCAATTCAGACAAAGTTGTTTTCTTTTTGTTTTTTTTGTGCACCTATTACAGATTTATGATGGATTCGTTTGTTGTGTATGATTATTGTCATAGGATATGAACATGGCGAACAGAGTTCAAAGCTTGGATGAGATTATTCGCGTTTCACTTTTAGCTTATACCCTTGGTAAAGGTAGGGATCCACCTATTCTCCCACCAGCTGTGGGTAAATGGTGGGGCAGTCTAGGCTATTTTACCCTTGTTATCAGAACCAACTGTGGAGAAGGAAAACTCTAAATTCAAACTTGTTAAAAACTCTGCTTAAGAAATTGAGCTTGTGTCACTGTTGTATAGCCACACACAAATACAAGCGGAAACATAAACATAATTTACAAACTTCAATGAACGAACGAACGCACTTCATTATAAAAATATATCTCTCACACTTTATTCTGGAAAGGGTTGATGTTTCTGTGGTGTGTGAGAGATGGGTGGAGAGACATATATACTCAGAGAGGACTTCTTCTTCCCATATCTTCTTCCAGGAGCCAGGGGGTGCTGACGCTTGCACCCCCTTGCAAGCTCGTCAGAGACAACCTCTGGTTGGCTACGTGTCCCTCACTTGACTGCAATTCTCTGCACTCTGTTTAAATCTGACCGTGTGGTTCTCATCACATGATCTCCTTCCAGTTACACACCTGTTCAACCTAAGTGACCCGACGCGCCGCCATCTTCCTGTTTACTAATCAAAATGTGACAGTTTGCCAAAGCACACAGGGTCACTAGGAACAAACCAAAAATCCATGTCATATATTATATAACATCACATCCTGCTTGTGTGGAGGGGTTGGGTAAATAAATATTACAAATGTATGAAGTTCTAATATTTTGGAGAAAAAAGAAAGTTTTATCAAATGTGATATATTTAATTCAACTTTCTTTTTTTTTCTAATCTCAGTGATTTAACAGTTGTAGAATTATTTTAAAAAATCTGAGCTTTGTGATAAAATGCCGCAAAAGAAATATATTGGACGATGGTTAGAGTGTTCGTCAGTCCCAGGTCAAGTCATACCAAAGACTTTAAAAATGGTACTTGATGCCTCCTTGCTTAACACTCAGCAATATAAGGTATGGATCAAGGGTAAAGTAGAGCAATCCAGCCAAAGGAGTAGCGCCCTCCCCTATACCTTGGCATAGTAGCTATTAAAAAGGGAGCCTTTGGGTCATCCTCGACTAAGGTTACCAACTTTACTTTACTTATACATTAGATGGTTGGTTGGTTGGTTGTTTTTATGCATGTCAACCCTTGTTGGGTTATTTAATGCTGAAGTCATTTTTTTTGGTTGTTGTTTTTCTTTTTTTTACTTTTTTTTTTATCAGCAATTACATGATTTTCAAATACAAATATGTACAGAATAAGTAAACAATTTTTGAATAAAAAATTTATTTTTGAATCATCTGAATTTCTTAGATGAAGTTTGGTTATTCTAATTTTAGCTTCAATTATTGAATGTAGCTTTTAATTATAGCTTTCTTAGAAGAAGTCTTATTTTGATTATTGCTTCAAGAAATTATTCTTAACATTAATCATGGCACACAGTTAAAATGTTTCAAGTATACCTATGTAACACTAATAATTTGTATACTATTATATGCTTTTAAATATTAGAAGCAATTCATGATAATAACCCTTTGTAAACAAATATAGAAACGATTCTTAACATCGATAATTTGCACACAAGTAGACGAGTTCAAGAATTTCTCTCAAATACAAATGATGTTTAAACAGATCTATCTGACCCATAAATGGGGCTCCAAATACTCCTACTCCCAGGTCAGAATTGCCCTCGGAGTAATAGATCTGTGGGAGATGCAATCAGTGTATTGTCGACCCCACCATTGGGTGGTATATATTGAAGACTTGAAGGGACACAATTTGTTAATAAAACACATAGTCAGGATACAGAAGCTTCTCAGAAATTATATATATCATTGTCCCTGCCACTAAAAAAATAAAGATAAAACATTGCCATAAAAACAGGCTTCTTAGGATTGGTTCAAATCTTGCAAGATGCTTATTCTTTGCGATCCAAGCTATTTAGTTAATCCGTAATGTACTGAGTATAGTGTACATGCATTAAATGCATCTTCACAACTAGCTGTATAGCTGGCTGAAAACCAGACTCTGCATCCGTCACAAGACAGAACACTAGAAACAACAAATTATGAATAATACAACAATCCTTTCATTAAAGACAGGTACCGTAGACTTTTCACCAAACTCCATCAAAGTTTTATGTAAAACTGTTTTGTCTATAAAAAATTTTGTTTACAGTGTGAAGGTCAGAAATCAGAACTGGGAAAACAGCAATTCCCAAGTAGAACTGTCCCATAGATTGTCAGGTTGAGTCGATCATTTGTCACTGTTTGCAATAGAATAGAAAGATGTGGAGTTTTTAGAATAATTTAAACCCAAATTGGTGGAGGAATGAAAGATGTGTGAAAGTGAATCTACTTTCAAAATTGGTAGATAAGGGGTTAATGTTTCATGATCATCCTTGAGTTGCAATTAAAAAAAAAATTCTCATAAAAATTTGTAATGATTGTTAATTATTTTCTGTTTCATGACTTCTTTTTCTTGATGCTATTCTTTAACGATAATTAATATTTTATCTTAATTAGAAAGCATTCACCAAGTTGTGGTCGTCATTTTTTCTTATTATTCATAATTACTTCTTAGATTTTTATTTACTCTGATTTTGAAATATTTGTTAAAATATAAACAGTGGAGAGTACGGGTATTTCAATGGCTAATGTGCTGGACTGCAACATCATAGCAAGCAAGTTTGAACTCCAGTTAAACTGTTACGTTCACTTTCTGATTACAACCCTTGGGAATAAGTATAAACCTACTTCTTCCCCAAAGCTATAGGTTAAATAGTAGCACAACTATTCTTCTACAAGTATCAAATAGCCCACAAAGGATTGATATGCCATTAAACTAAAAAAAAAACTAAAAAAAAAAACAAAGAATAAAAAAACTACACCTACTAAACCGGACATTGGCATAATGGTTAGAGTGTTCGCCAATGGCCCGGGAGACCTGGGTTCAATCCCCAGGTCGAGTTATACCAAAGACTCAAAAAATGGTACTTGATGCCTCCTTGCTTAACACTCAGCATTACAAGGTACGGGTCAAGGGTAAAGTGGAGCAATCCAGGGAAAGGAGTAGCGCCCTCCCCTACACTTTGGTGTAGTAGCTATCGAAAAGGGAGCCTTTGGGTCACCCTCGACTATGGTCACCAACTTTACACCTACTAAAATCTATGTTATTCAGAAACTTTGGCACTGCTTTCAATTATATATATATATATATATATATATATATATATATATATGTATATATCTTGGCAGGATTTTATCTTTTGAATGTTTTTTAAATAGAACTGACACTTGGTTTCTGCCTATTTTGTCGATGATCGGTTCAAGTCTTTGTATGTCAGTTGATATCTGGATGAAATGAATTCAAGAAGGCATCATATTTTTCCCCAAGAACTTTGGGCTCCAGCTGGCGTCATTTTTGGGAGAATGAACAGTGATATAATAAACACAATGACATGTCACATACATTTATAAAAAGAATAGGAAGAAGAACAAGTGTGAAGGGAATTTATGGAAGAAAAGACCTTCACTAGCGGTAGGAGGAAAAATTAGCCATAAAAGTGTTAAAGGAATTTCAAAATATTGCAGCTACATTTGAAGTTGATCTTGTCAAAGGAAGACTCATTAATTTTTGTATATAAAGCTTCCAGATTTTGCAGTTTTTATTTGTATACACTAGCACACACACACACACACATATATATATATGTATATATGGAATATATAAAAAAAACACCAACATAGATGTTTACTGTGATAGGACCATTACCTACCCATATTAATAGATTATATTTCAAATCCTATATTAATCGAGAGCCAAGTACTCTCGTCATTGTGAGATTGGATAGAAACTGGATATTCGATTGACAAATAAGCCTAGCTTACACCACCACTTTCTCTGTATCTTGTTACTTCAATATATCCTTAAACTTATACCATGTTCAGAGTTATCTTTTTGTGGTCCCAAACTGGGTCCACATCATTTACAAAGAAAAATTTACAGTTATGAAGTATTCTCATTTTGTATTGCATAATGGTTAGAGTGTTTGCCAATGGCCTGGGAGACCTGGGTTCAATCCCAGGTCGAGTCATCAACTTAAAAAATGGTACTTGATGCCTCCTTGCCTAACTCTCAGCATTATAAGGTACAGATAAAGGGTAAAGTGGGGGAGTCCTGGGAAAGCAGTAGTGGCCTCCTATACACCTTGGTGTAATAGCTGTTGGAAAGGGAGCCATTGGATCACCCTCGACTATGGTCACCAACTTTTACTTACCTATGTCCCATAAGAATATTTACAGAGGTGTATAAATATTTCCTACTCCAACAACAACAATAATAGTGCCCATGGGGTAATGGTTATCGTCATAGGAAATGGACACGGCGACATGAGTTCAAATCCTGGACAAGACTGATTGCATTTCACATAGCACTAATAGCCTTGGAAAAGGTATGAATCCAATTATTCTCCCTCCAGCTATGGTAAATAGCAGAGCAGACTGGGTTCTTTAGCCTTGGTTAGGTAACTAGTCTAGGAGAAAGAAAACTCTGAATTCAAACCTGTTAAACTCCACTTAAAAATTGACCTTGTGTTGTATCCTGCACGAGCGGAGGGGTTGGTAAATATGGATAACAGTTTAGTAATATTCTAGCAGATGTTGACAAAGCTATGGTCTGGTAGTCTCGATTCTATCCCCTGATATCCAATTCTGCCAATCTTTTTTCTGAGCCTAAAGGAACCATTCCAAAGGCATCAACTACAATTTGTATCCCCATCACTCTCATGTTCCAAAGTTTGCCTTTTTTTTTAGTTCTCTGGCAATGTCCAAATATTTTTCTATCTTTTTTGCTTTCTTTTTATTTTCATTCTGTGATTTGCCAGGATGGCAAAATCTGCTACATGGCTAGTACTTATTATTTACAAGCCACACCTGACTATCACCATCACCCTAAACCTCATATTCCATAGCTCTTTTTAGTTCTCAAGCAAGGTCCGAGGTTAGGTTGGCTAAGCTTGTTTGATTTAATGGCATATCAACCCTTCAAATCCTGTTTATCCTGGGAAAGGTGTAGCACCCTCCCCTACACCTTTGTATAGTAGCTATCGAAAAGGAAGCCTTCGGGTCACCCTCATTTACAGTCACCAACTTTTACTTTTTTACTTTATACTTCATCTGTAAATAAAACAGTGAACATGGATAATATTTATTTAAAACTAAAAATGTATATCAAAATTTTTATCACTTAGAACATTTGGACCATTGACCTCATCTTTATTGTTATACTCACAATGTTTTGAGCGATATGTTCTTCAGCCTACTTCAGATGTTTTATGTCAAACTCAGTAGCCTACCTAGAACCTTAGAAATTGCTTCTGAGGGAAATCATCAGGAGGTTGCAGGTTCAATCCCAACTAAAGGTAAGAATAACAAGGAATACTAGTTGTAACTTAACATTTGTACCCAATCATAGTTAACAGAATTGGAACAGTCAACCTATGTTGATTAAATAAAGGGTTCGGGTCGAGGTTCTGTGTCGGCTCCAGAGTTCGTCATGAAAAACCCGAAGAAGGCCGAAGGATATATTGGCTGATGTTGTGGATATAACAATGAAGATAAAGTCAATAGTCAGAATATTGTAAGTGATAAAAAAATAATCTACATCTCAGAAATTTTAAACCAATATATAAAAATTTCAAACTCTATAGTAACAATTTTTCCATCTAAAAGATACTCATATTACAAAGTTTGTACAAAGAACAATAAAAGAATTCCAGTGATGATGTCTCGTCTCGTAAATCTATTATCCTCTCATAAGAAAGAACTGTTTTAGATTCACTGAGCTCTCAGTTTGGCTAAAATGCCTGTCCAATTTAGTGTTTGGGTGTACCCTGTGCAAGAACTGTTTTTGGAAGCAAGTAAGGAAAAATGTGGAAGTTATATATAATCTTAATACAGCATTGCAATCTTATACTCTTCAACAGAATTTTCAGCAACCTAAAAATGATCTTGTAAAGAGGGTTAGAGCCTATGGCTTGTTGCCTCTGTCAGAAGTGATAGAAATCAAACTGTTAACTCACAAGAACTGAAAGAGGCAAGGTTTGAGGCCAGCCTTTGGAGCCAGGAAAAAAAAAACAAACAAGCAAGCAAGCAAACAAAAAAACAGTCAGTGCTCTCTTTTCACTCATGAACCTCTTCCTTCACAGCTCATTTAGCATTGCAAGCATAAGGTTACTTGTTACCTCTCAACAAATACCAGACAGAAGGAGGCCAGGTCATACCATTAAACCAGAGAGAAATAGAAAGGGGGAAAAAAAGAAAGAAAGAGAGAACAACAGACAGTAAAGAAGTGTATCTACTTAATCAAACAGAACTCTACATCTCTATATTGGGAGATTGGCTTTATGTGAAGAAATGAAAGAATCACAATAAAAAAAAAATTTAAAAACAACAAAAAAAAAAATCTAAGACCTTAGCTCAAAATGAATCAATCATGCACAACATTAAAACTACATTAAGCTTACAAACATTCATACACACATACATAAATAGGCATATAGATTATACGTATTCCATCATGCATATGCAAACATATTTATATTCCTGCAAATGTAAAGATAGATTCAGATATATATAAACGATTACAAATTCTTATCTATAAATATACATATTTTTATATTTGTAGACGTTTTTATATGCAAGAGTTGATTGATAAGTAAGGTCTCCTATCTTATAGAATAAGTTTTAGACCAGATAGAATAATGCAACTGGTATAAAAATGAGGCAAATTTATTTCTTTACAAAATTTCAAGTTTTTTTTATTTATTCAACAGTCACAATTTAGTAAAACGTATCGATAATAATCAATGATAAGTGTTTGGTTTGGTTTCTTTGTTTAATGGCATATCAACACTTTTTAGGTTATTTAATGCCAAATCCATCCTCCTAGAAGAACAGTAGTGGTACTATTTAACCCATAGCTGGGATGATAAGGGGGCTCATACCTTTCCCAAGGGTATTTGCCCGAAAGCGAACGTAATAGCGCGACTGGAGTACGAACTCGCGTACTACGATTCCGCAGTCCAACACTTTAACCATTACACCATGAGGACACCCCAATGATAAGTGTTGTTATTGATGATGGTTGGGTTATTTCTATATGGCATGTCAACCCTTGTGGGTTATTTAATGCCAAGTTTGGTTAATGGCTATATAGCATATCAGACTTTGTGGGTTATTTTGGTTTCAGATATGGCATATCAATCTTCATGGATTACTAATTGCCAAAGATTTTGTAAAATAGTAGAAATACTATTTAACCCAAAGTTGTAGGCTTGCCCAGTCAGCTGAGGCTGTAGAATACACCAAGTGCACCTCTGCAGACCCCCCCCCCCAATGATTGTCCTGGATATGACACGAAACAATCTGATGGTGAGGTTTGAGCAATTCTGGAGCTTTGGGAAATGTGGAGCACCCCTTCATTGCCATTGCTCCCAGGTCCACTCAGGCCCGGCATGGTAGCACCTGATAGGGCCCTATCTATGGGTTAAATAGAACTAACTGTATACTTATGCTAAACTGAATTGTTTCAATTAGAACTGTTTGACTAAGCTGAACAGCTTGAAATAGAAATGTTTTTGACAATTAAACTGTGTACTCATGCTAAACTGAATTGTTTAAAATAGAACTGACCATTTGCAGAAAAAAGGATTTGGTGTTAAATAACCTACAAAGGTTGATATGCCATAGAATCCAAACAACCAAAGTTGTGGGTGAGGGTGGGGTTAATGAGTCGATACCTTAACCAAGGATATTAGTGAACATAAAATCATGACCAGAGTTTGAATTCACTGACTTCATGGCTTCACACCAGTACTTTAGCCATTACAATACAGGTTCTCCTTCTTTATGCTATTTCATGCTAAATTTTGTTTGTTTATATATATATATATATATATGTATATATGTATATATATATATATAAGTGAAAAATTTGTTGCTAACTTTATTTTGAAATAAGTTAAAGCTCATTTGTTTACACACAGTTTAATGATTTCAAGTATTACTATTTAACATAAGTAATTCTATTTATCAAGTATTCCAATCTAATCTAAACAATTTTGATACAGATGCATGGTTCCAAATAAGTAATGATAATAATCATAAATAAATCAGTGAACAATTCTGGGGCCCTTACAGGTACAACCACGACAGGTTAGAGTGGACCCAAGAGTAATCTCCCAAGTATGGGTTAAATAGCATCAGTGCTTTTCTTCTAGAAGGGTGGTTTTGGGATTAAATAACCCATAAAGGTTGATATGCCATGAAACCCAACCAAATCAAGAGTAATAGTAATGAAGGATTACTCTATATGTCCTAAACTCCAAGTCGGAAGCCTCACTATAACATTCAGTTTAATGCTATATTAAGAACACACAAGATAAAATAGGGTTGGAGACTCGTTTGCCACCAGGACAATTTGAAGAATACGGTCCAGACTATCATATAGGTACTAGAACTTGACATGACCAGCCAAATGGTCAGATTAAGCCTTTCCAACTGCCTGTCTAGCAAAGTAAGGGCCAAATTAGTGTGTTGCAGGTCCCATGACCACTTTGCATAGTAGTGGGGATTCATTGACAGTTCAACCATCAGGATCCTGCCCTCAAACATTAAGGGTCACTACCTACAGCCAACAGGTGGCTTTGTTGGAGGAAGGGGTCTTACCACTCTATAGAGGTGCAGTCAGTGTATTCTACATCCCTAGCGGACAAGTCAGAGCAGTGGTAGTGATGGGTCCGGTTGTTCAAAAGTGCCAATATCATTATCAGCATTAATATTATTAAAATTTTTTCTCAATATGAATCTGCCTCCGGTTTTAAACTTTTCAGTTTTCAAACCTTAAGAAGAACCAATCTTAGGAAGTACACATGACTGAAAAAAAATGTACATAATTACAAGAGTTGATTGATAAAAAGAAAGTTTTAGATGAAATAGAATAACAAATCTGGTATCAAAATGAAGTAAATTTATTCCTCTTCAAAGTTATAAGATTATTTTTTAACATAGTAACCATTTAATGCTACATATTTTTCCAAACATTCTTACCACTTTTTTCAGTCCATCCATGAAGAAGGTTTATGGTTAAAATTTGATCTAATTGAGAATAGCAACTTCAACTTTGGAACTGAATGAAAAATATTGACCTTCCAACTTCAAGAACAACCAAAAATCTGATGATGCCAAACCAAGGTTATATGAAAATTTTTCATTGTTAGGATGCAAAATAAAATTCGGATTGCAATCAACAGTCAGCGCAAATAGTAGGAAGCCTGAAATTCATGTTTGTTCCACATTCTCTTTACAGCACAAATTTCACACCATTAGACTTTTACTGTGCTTGAAATAGAAATAAGTTTTTGGTTTAGTTTGGCTTTATGGTATATCCCTCATTTAATGTCAAATCCTTTTTATACATATATATTAAATATATGATTTCTAAACCCATTTTGTAGACAACATTTTTAAATGAGCCCGAACTCATTTTTTTTTTACACACAGTTAAATGGTTTCACTCTTATTTCTATTAGATATGTATGAATCTATTTGCTATTAATCATTTGTTTGCACAAAGTTAAATGTTTTCAAGTATTGCTATGTATCACCAACAATTCAATGAAACATCAGTCATTTGTTTACACAGAGTTAAATAATCAAACAGTTCTATTTTAAACAATTCAGTTTTGCATAAGTACACTGCTTAAATGATCAAATAGTTCTATTTGACCTATAGAGAGGACCCTATCAGATGCTAACACTCCGGGCCAGAGTGGACCTTGGAATGATGGCAATGAAGAAGTACTCCACATTCTCCAAAGCTCCAGCATTATTGCGGCCTCACCATCTGATGATTTAATGTCATATCCAGAATACTCATTGGGGGAGTCTTACCCCTCTGCAGAGACGCAGTTGGTGTATTCTACAGCCCCAGCCAAATGAGCCCCAGGACACTTATTAGCGGAGTCTTACCCCTTTGCAGAGATGCAGTCAGTGTATTCTACAGCCTCAGCCAAATGATCCACTTGATAGCGGAGTCTTACCCCTCTACAGAGATGGAGTCGGTGTAATCTACAGCGCCAGCCAAATGGGCCACAGGACACTCGTTTGTGGAGTCTTACTCCTCTGCAGTGATACAATCAGTGTATTCTACAGCGCCAACGAAATGGGCCACAGGACACTTGTTAGCGGAGTCTTACCCCTCTGCAGAGATGCAGTCACTGTATTCTACAGCCCAAGCCAACTGGGCCACTTGTTGAAGGAGTCTTACTCCTCTGCAGAGATGGAATTGGTGTATTCTACAGTGCCAGCCAAATGGGCCACAGGACACTTGTTAGTGGAGTCTTACCCCTCTGCAGAGATGTAGTCAGTGTATTTTACAACCCCCGGCAGCCCAATGGAAAAAAAAAATGTTGAAGAGTCAGCAGTTTTCATCCGATACGAAAGAATACATTTGGTTTTTACAAACAGATCAAAAGTAAACCAGAAACTTTTTTACAGACGGCTTGAAAAGATTGATTGTATGTTTGGGAAAGTGCACAGTACTTGTCTCATTTGAGAGTTAAAAGGCGGACAGTAGTTTAGAAAGGAAAGGTTCATTTGAAAATTGCAACATTTACAATTAAGAAAAATTTTTCTTCCTGTTTTACTTTTAATAATGAGCATCTTATTTCCTTCCTTGATGCTGCAAACTATTCAAAAACATTTCAATCAACATCACTAACAACTCTTTTGCAGCTCTTTCAAATAAAATATGGGTGTAGATGTCAGTGGGAGGAGACCAAATCAAGTATAACAAATATATATACATATAAATTACCAATTAAAATTACATCAATACCAGAAATCCATGAACATAAATGGATTTTACATCAAGAAACCATAATGCCTAAAAGAATTAATGACTGATTAAACCATCTAAAAACATGTCAGGATATAAAAGATAATTATCTCCCTTAAATAATTCACATGACCACAAGGGGCTTGTAGAGTGTCAGACAATGTTTTAGAAATCCCCTCTTGATCTATTTTTGCCTCCATTCTTTGAATAGTAGAGATTTTGCTTCTGACCCTGATAGGGAACTGTGAAGTGACACGAGTATATTACCATCCTCATCAAGTATGTCTTTTTTCCATATACAGCTTGTTCATGGAATAATATGTGTTTACTGCTGTCTGCTGGATACATTCATGTGTTCTTTCTTTTAATACCGTTGGTTATTTATATTTTATGTATTAAATGTTAAATATCTTATGTGTGTATTTGCATTTATGTTGTGGTGTTTAGGGGTCGAAATGAAGACACACAGACAAGAGAAAGAGTTTGAAACAAATATATTACAACAACAGAACAAATATACAGAATACAGGTGTTATACAGCAGTTAGGAATATCCTTCCTGTACAGTCAGGCAGCTTGGAGGTTATCAGTATTTGTCTTCCGTCCCACCAACTGGACGAGTATGGCACAAGGCCTTTTTTAGGTGGGTCCGGGCGCAGGGCCATAGCCCAGACACACCCGGCATTCCCAAAAATACCTCCGGCCCCGTCGACATTTCCCCTAAAAAGGGGCGCTTCAGGCACAAGGTAAAATGAACCTAGCCCCTCCAAGGTAGGTTAGAGCCTGGAGGGATAGCCCCCTGAGGCTTGAGGATGTCTGTCAAGGTGAACCTCAACTAAATGCCACTGGAACCAGGACACACCTGACCAGATCTGCGCACTGATAAAACGCAGCCGACCGAAGTGTGTCCCAGCCCAGCATAGTGCATACGT
>OY757927.1:12428954-12431454 GCA_963585895.1 Sepioteuthis lessoniana | reverse complement strand
CCGTCTTGTGTGCATTGACACAGTGGCCTAAGCCTGAAGCTGCTCATTTCAGACTATGTAGCAGGATTTCAGCTTGGGCGGGTTTATTTGCCAGAAGAGCTATGTCATTGGCTTAGTTCGTGTGGAATACCTTCTACTTCTTTCCTTTGTTTAGCTTGCAATTGTCTTCTTTCATTTTATCAATAGGCATTCTAAGCACATAGTCTAGACAGATGATAAAGAGTAATGGGGCTAATGTGTCTCCTAGCAGCATACCTGCTACAATGAGGAAGTAGTCTGTGTCTCTATCCAGGGAGTGGACTTTTACTTTCATGTTTCTATATAGCATCATTATGGCTGTGACCTTTTCTTTGAATAGGCCATATGCTAGTGGTATTTGCTCTATCTTTCCTCTGTGTATGGAGTCAAAGGCCTTAGCGGAATCAACAAATAATATTGTTGCTTCTAGGTTCTTTGCATGTACCCCTTTAACAATTTGACGGATAGTTAAAATTTGTGACATCATGGATCTATTTCTCCAAAATCCATTTTGGTTCTTCCTAAGTATCTTCTCAATTTTGGGTTCTTCATGGTTGGGTAGTAGAGCAGTCAATATTTTAGCTGCTATTCTGGCCACTATGGATGTAAGGGTTATACCTCGGTAGTTCTTGGCTAATCCGAGGTTGACCTTTTTATATACATATATATATATATATTTTTTATTGATAAAATCAAAGAAAACGGCTTCGAGCTGACAAAGAAAAGAAGCAGAAGGTACCCCGCAAAAACAATTACTGACGCCGACTACGCTGATGACATAGCGATACTGGCAAATACACCCAACCAAGCCGAAACACTACTGCATAGTTTGGAAAAAGCCGCCACAGGCATAGGCCTCCATGTCGATGCACACAAAACTGAATATATGTGCTATAATCAAACAGGCGACATCACCACACTAGACAGAACCTCTCTGAAACTAGTAGACAAATTCACCTACCTAGGAAGCAGCGTCTCATTAACCGAAAAGGACAACGACATGCGGCTAACGAAGGTATGGACAGCTATTGATAGGCTATCGATCATATGGAAATCAGACCTGACCGATAAAATGAAATGCAGTTTCTTCTAGGCAGCTGTCGCATCGATACTGCTGTAAGGATGCACTACTTGGACGCTAACGAAACGGCAGGAGAAGAAGCTAGACGGCAATTACACAAGAATGCTGCGAGCAATATTGAACAAGTCCTGGCGGCAATACCCCACAAAGCACCAACTATATGGCCACCTGCCTCCCATCACGAAAACTATCCAAGTTAGACGAAACAGACATGCAGGACACTGCTGGAGAAGCAGGGACGAGCTCATAAGTGATTTACTCCTATGGACCTCCACATATGGCCAGACAAAACCAGGACGACCAGGTCGAACATACATTCAGCAGCTATGTGAGGATACGGGATGTAGCCCTGAAGACCTGCCTGAGGCGATGAATGATAGGGAGAAGTGGCGAGAGAGGGTCAGAGATATCCGTGCTAGCGGCACGACATGATGATGATATGTATATATATATATGCACACACATAATACACATACACACACATAATAAATATATATCATGTCGCACAGCCAGCATGGATATCCATGATCCTCTCTCACTACCAATCTCAATATTCCATCGCTCCCAGGAAGTCTTCAAGGCTATAACCTGTATCAGCACAGAGCTGTTGTAAGTTCTAGCTGGTTGTCCTGCCTTAGCTCATTCATGGGAATGCTATATATATATATATATATTAGAATTATCATGACTAGAAAATCCAGCAAACACCGACGTGTGACATACGGAACACTGCACAGCTGTTTCGACCTTATTGGGTCTCCTCAGCAGTGAACAGTCTAATCTTCACCACTGGAGATCAAACCAACAATCACAGTATGCAGAAGCCGAAACTCTACCACTGGGCCACTGGTTCATGTCTCAAAAAGCAATGCCGAATTAACTAGTCCTGGTGACAATGCGCGACCACTTGACCTAATGTGTTTTGAAGGTATATATATATATACATATATATATATATATATATATATATATATATGTATGTGTGTGTGTGTGTGTGTGTGTGTATATATATATATATATATATATATATATATATATATATATATATATAAGGTGCACACGATAAGTTTCCAGACTTTTTTCATATGGGCACTTTAATTGATAGTACACACAAATGAAACTCTAGTCCCCTTTGAAGTAAAATCCTCTGACTGCAATGCACTTGTTGTACCGTTCCAACAACTTCTGGAACGCCTCATGGAAGTCCTCTTGTGTGAGCATGTCTAAGACCTTCATCACAGCCTCTTTCATCTCCTCAATTGTCTCATAACGACAGCCTCTGAGCTTAGGGAATAAGCAAAAGTCACAGGGACCAAGGTCTGGACTATAGGGACAGTGAGGAACTGTCTTGATGCCCATCTTGGTCAAATAGTCTGCGATAAGGATGGAGTTGTGGACTGG
>OY757927.1:12406454-12423954 GCA_963585895.1 Sepioteuthis lessoniana | reverse complement strand
ATTTGACCAAGATGGGCATCAAGACAGTTCCTCACTGTCCCTATAGTCCAGACTTTGGTCCCTGTGACTTTTGCTTCTTCCCTAAGCTCAGAGGCTGTCGTTATGAGACAATTGAGGAGATGAAAGAGGCTGTGATGAAGGTCATTGGCACACTCACACAAGTGGACTTCCATGGGGCCTTCCAGAAGTTGTTGGAACGGTATAACATGTGCATTGCAGCCGGAGGAGATTACTTCAAAGGGGATTAGAGTTTCATATGTGTACAATCAATAAAAGTGCCCATATGAAAAAAGTCTGGAAACTTATTTAAAGATCCTCGTATATATAATTATATATATATATATATACATATGATAGAAATATGTGGAAAGTTGGCTAAATGAAACACTAAACTCAAATTTAGATGTGTGATATTTAATTTGGTTTTATTTTATGGAACTTCTTCAGACAAAAATTTTTCTAAGTTTTTCAATAAATGATAAGATGGTGGAGGAGGTATAGTTGTAGCTGGAAAGAAGGGAGGAATTTAATGTCAAACGCATCAGGTTTCATTAAAGATTTTTTTGTTTTGAAAGGGGAGATAAATTTTAGGGAGTTTGAAAGAAAAATGTAGGGAAGAGTTGTGTGAATGGAGTTTCCGTATATCTTGTTTAATGGAAAGACATTGACTATAATTAGTCTATATTGTGGTGTCTAGGTGATAATTGTGGTGAGGAAGGACTAGAGGTAAAGTGATAAGGAAAGGATTCTTAAAAGTATGGTGGCACTGAGTGAAGAAAATGTTTTTTCAATACATTTTCTACTTAGCTTTCATTTAGTATGATGTTGGCCAGTTATGGTGAGATTTGGTAAAAACCTGGACGTTGTTTTATATGGTTTGTTTTGGAAATGACCGTTGATTCTAGTAGTCTTTGGAATTTTTTGCAATGTATGGGTTTGATTAGGGTGGCTTGGGAAAAATTGAATGTGTGTTTCAGCTCTAACATGTAGGAGAAAAGAGCGTTTCAATCGTCATTTGTTTTGATTAATCTTTTGCGTTTGTAGATTCTTTTTTCTAGATTGTGTTAGGTTTCACCGTTGTAATATTTGTTACAATCTTTGCATGGGATGGAGTATATGCCTGTGTGAGAGGTGGTTTCATTCACCACAACAACAAAATCAAAACAGGCCTCATAATGAGAAGCAGAGATGAACTCATAAGAGATGTACTCTTATGGATCCCCACACATGGCCGTGCAAAAGCAGGACGACCAGCTCGAACGTACATTCAGCAGCTATGTGAGGATACAGGATGTTGTCCTGAAGACCTACCTAGGGCGATGAACGATAGGGAGGAGTGGCGAGAGAGGGTCAGGGATATCCGTGCTACCAGCGCGATATGATCATGATGATGATGACCTAAGAGTACTCAGAATATTCTAAAATGCATTATACCACATTGGTTAGTACAGAGCTGCACATACTAGGGTGAATGTTAGCAGAGCACACTTGTCTTTAAAGCTGAACAATGAATAAGTCATTCCTTATCTGTGATTTTGGGGAATGCACACACACACACACACACACACACACACACACACACACACACACAGAGTAAAAAGGTTAGTCATGCTGTCATATTTTCAAATGCAATACTGAAATGACAAATATCAAAAAAAAAATTTTCCTCTTAAGTCTTTTTTCCCAAAAAATAATCAAAATGTGCTAAGTTTTCTTTTGCAGCTAAGTTATATATATGTATGTACACAAACACACACAGACATACACACAATAGCTGAACATAGATGATGATGATTGCTCTATCTTCACTGATAATTGCCATCTCTTGATCCTGCTGTATTGTCTAGACTGACACCTTCTCTTTGACTGTCCTCTCAGATGACTTTTCAAAACAGCAGCAGTTTTGCAAACCTTGAGGCAGATATGACAGACAAATGGAGTGATGTCTGTGGATGTTACAAGAATTAATTTTTGGAGAAGGTTTTGTGCACTGCCAAGTGCCTTTTTAAGTCAGACAAAGACTTTCAGGCTTTATTGCAAATGATGCAAGTGGTATCACTTTGCCTAAAAGGAAGTGTCTCTTATTCACATCTCCCATGAAACTTCATGTATTTGATGCATGAAGCTTTAGAAAGAAAAACATGATCACAAACATTACACCTCCAAGCAAACTTTTGAACCTGAGAGTCTGACAATGTTTCCTTCCTCAGCTGTCATTTCCACCTTTCATGACTTTTACAGCTCTCTTCAAGGGATGTATCTTCGGTTCTAAATGTGTTTCTTTACCCAAATCTTCTCGATGCCTACTCTTCCCAACCCAGAATAGCAATTTTTTTTAGATAGATAGAATCACTGACAAATTCCTATAGGTAAAAAGCAAAAACAAATTACACGGAGAAATACAGGAAGAAAAGATAAATAGTTGTGACGTTATATGAAATGAATTTTAAAAAACAAAATACAAATGAGTCACTGTCTTTTATCTCTACGATACAATTTTGAGCTACTGATTCTGTATTTGAATTAACATAGTGTGCAACAGGAATACCTCCACGTTTAAAACTTGTCTTGGTGTGATGCGAGTGAATTTAGGCAAGTGGTAATAGTAGCTCCATCAAGCTGATGTCTTCCCCCCCACCACCAGATACAGTCAAGGTATGATCATAGCTTGGACCGGTGCACACCATCATTTGCTGTGGAAACATTTTTTAAGGCTAGTGAAACTGTTATCAAAACACAGAGAACTTTCTGTGTTCAATTCATGTTACACTGGAATGATGCTGTTCTGGATAGAATTTTCAACACAAGTCCTTGTCCTGATCATATCTGGAAAAAAAAGTTAAGATACCCTTGCCTCTTGCCTAACTTCCCTTGCACCATACAGGTGATAGTTTGAAATGTGGGAGGTATTTGTCACACCCTGTATAGATCTCTTTCCAGAGCAAAACACCAAATTAACAAGAATGGCTGATTTTAATGGCATATCAACTTGTCTTGGGTTATTTTATGACGAGGTTAGGGAATGGCATTTATTGTATGTTCATATTTACATTTTTTGAGTAATTGTTTATTAAGAAAGTTTTTTTTTCACACAGTCCTACAAATAATTTTTAAACAGATCTAAATGACCGATAGAAGGGATTCATTCCACCATCCATATTTAGTGGATATTTTATATCAGTTAATTCTTTAAATCTGTTCTTGAGATGTTGTTTACCAGAACCAGATTTAAATGGCATGTCCACCTGTCTAGGGAATTGTATTCATGATTATACATATTTACCCAACCCCTCCACTCGGGTAGGATATGACACAAGGTCAATTTTAAAGCAGAGTTTAACAGGTTTGAATTCAGAGTTTCCCTTCTCCTAGACTAGTTGCCTCACCAAGGCTGAAGAACCCAGTCTGCCCTACTATTTACCCATAGCTGGAGGGAGAACAATTTGATTCATATCTTTCCCAAGGGTATTAGTTCTATGTGAAATGCAATTAGCCTTGTCCAGGATTTGAACTCGTGTCACCATGTCCATTTCCTACGACAATAACCATTACACCATGGGAACCTCCATATATTCATGATTATAGGATATCAAGCATTCCAGTCTAATACAAATAATTTGCAAACATCTCTGACTCATAGAGGAGATCCTAACTGGTACTGGTATGACCACTCCAGATCAGAGTGCACCTGGGCATAATAGCAACGAAGGGGTACTCCACACTCCCCAAATCTCCAGAACTGGAGCTTCACAATCAGATGTAATTTTTCATTCAGAGGACACCTCTTTGATGGGGTGTCTTATTGACAATAAAACAAATTTATTTGCAATAGAAACTAATTAACTCTCTCATGTAATCAGAAAAACAGAATGTGACACAAGGCCAATTTTTTGGCAGTTTTCCTTCTCCTAGACTGGTTGCCATGCCATGGCTAAAGTACCTAGTCTGCTATACTATTCACCTACAGCTGGAGGAGAAGGGAAAAAAAAACACCAACAGCCTTATTCAAGATTTGAACTCTGTTTGCCAGCTCCATTTCATATGGTGACAACCATTACGCTAAGTTGTGCATCGACGATAAAAAGTGAAAAAGAGGCTAGAAGCTTTAGTTATTGCTATTAAAAAATACAAATTTGGTTTAAGTTACTTGCAATGATTTATTGGGTCAAATTATTGAGGATTGATTTAATAGCTCAGGATGATCTTACATTTCAAATGCAATATCCTCATCAATTTCATTGCAAAATAATATTTCTTGATTGCAATCTGATGTCCATTATCTGATCAATTTCAAATAGGAGTCCAGATGGGAATGTTACAAAACGAACAGATTTTACAAATAAAAACTTGGATACAGGCATACATTTCTTCAGATTTTCCTACATAACACAACAGTTGATGAAAGCAGAATAGAGAAGACAAACATTGGGAGAAAGAGAGAAAGTGAAGTCGTTTGTTTTTTGGGAAAAGGAAAATCAGGAGCGAGAGGGAGAGAGAGAGAGAATGGGGGAGGGGAAACAACGAAGAGAAGACATTGCTCATAAAAACTATCTTTTTTGTTTTTCTTTCTTTTGTCATTTATGCAAAAAATATTAAGAAAGGCATTAGAAAATGATATTGTTCAGCTTTTGTCAACCAAGAGGGCATAGAGAAATATGACTCAAGTTTAAACAGAAGAATAATTATTCAGTCAGTACAATGCTTCATTATCTGGTTATGTTATACAGAAAACTCTTATCTATATTCACCAACCCCTCCGCTCGGGCAGGATATGACACAAGGTCAATTATTAAGCGGAGTTTAACAGGTTTGAATTCAGAGTTTTCCTTCTCCTAGACTAGTTGCCGCACCAAGGCTGAAGAACACAGTCTGTCCTACTATTTGCCCATGGCTGGAGGGAGAATAATTGGATTCATACCTTTCCCAAGGGTATTAGTGCTATGTGAAATGTAATCAGTCCCGTTTAGGATTTGAACTCGTGTCGCCGTGTCCATTTCCTACGATGATAACCATTATACCAAGGGCACCTCCTATCTGTCCAACAATATATGCAATATTTAGTGCAAGAAATTTATATGCAAATGTAACAACTGTTATGGGACAGAGGTACTCATTTACTAAGCTTAAAGATAGAAATATTGTGTACCCAGTGAGAAGTGAACTCACTTGCTAGTTGAGCTCACTAACTATTACATCACATGAAGTACTTGATTATGAGACCTGTGGCATAGTGGTTAAGGTGCTGGACTGTAACACTGTAATAAGCAAATTCAAACTCCAGTCCACTTTTGAACTAATACCTTTGGGGAAGGTATAAACCTCCTTATTCCGCCAAGCTATGACTTATATATCACCACTACTATTGTACAAAAATGACTTTATTATTACATAACCCATGAATTATTTGACTAAATTTCTGAGTTGAAGCTTGATAATTTTCATCACTTTGAAGAAGGTGTTTGGTTGAAATGTGCTTCTGAGTGAAATCATCAAGAGGTTGCAGGTTCAATCCCACCTACAGGTAAGAATAACAAGGAATACTTACTATAGTTTGATACTTGTTCCTGATCATGGTAAACAGATTTAGAACAATCTACTTCAGTGGATTAAAGAAAGAATTCAGTTTAAGGTTCTATGTAGGTTTCCGAGTTTGACATGAAACAACTGAAGAAGATCGAAGGACATAAAAGCCAAAATGTTGTGAATATAGCAATGAAGATGAAAATGATAGTCCGAATATTTTAAGTGATAAAAATAATCCGTGAAGGTTGATACGCCATTAAACAGAGAAATCAAAAGCGAAACAACGCTTTCTTATCAAATATGAGTTTTCTTCTAAACTAAAGATGCAAAGATTTAATTATTCTTATGAGACTATAATATAATTAAAAGACAGCAAAACCCTAAAATATGCCAGCTCTATTTCACTACAAAGAAGTAAAACCACTGACAAAAACAATGTCCTGGGTAGGCTACTAAACTTTTCCGGGTGGTAAAGTTCAAGTTTTGAAGTACAGAGTCCCCTCTATATTACTATCACTTCTGGTTCTATTCTGAATTGAAGTGAAAATAGCTGTTTGAAATTCATAAGGATTCACCTTTTCAGTGATTATTCCCAGGTGAACTCAGACTTATAAGTCAAATAGATCTATTCAAAATAATGAAGTTTTAAATGATCATCAAGTTACATTTTTCTACACTATGTAATTGTTACATTTTTCTACATTATGTAATTGTTATACTGACTTAAGCAATAAAAGAACCCAAGAAAGGTTGACATGCTATGAAATAATTGTAAAAAGACATTTTTTTCGTGGGTAAAATGTTCACTAATGGCCTGGGGGGGGACTGGGGTTCAATTCCAGGTCGAGCTATACCAAATACTCAAAAAAATGGTACTTGATACCACCTTGCTTAACATTCAGCATTATAAGATATGTATCAAGGGTAAAATGGAGCAATCCAGGGAAAGAAGTAATGCCCTCAGCTGCACCTCAATGTAGTAGCTATTGAAAAGGAAGTCTTTGTGTTGCTCTCAAATTTACTTTTATGTAACTGCTACATTGTCTGCACTTTGACCTTGTGCCAGACTCGCCAGTTTGGTTGGGTATCCGACAATTACTGTTATACTAGAAATAACCCAACAAGGGTTGACATGCCATAAAATAATTGTGAAGAGACATTGTTCTACAGTATCTAATTGTTATACTGACTTGAGCATGAAATAAGCCAACAAGGGTTGACATGCCATAAAATAATTGTGAAGAGACATTTTTCTACAGTATCTAATTGTTATACTGAAATAAACCAACAAACCATAAAATGAGCAGACCAATCAATCCAACTTAACTAATTATTTATTAGTTAATCAAACGTATATTTGCTTTTTATCTGATTCTTCTTCATACAATTTCTAAAATGCATTTTTCCAACTGACCTAACTTTAAACACAAATCCATGATTCTACATTGTTAACCATGATATTCTCAGAGAATTTCTCTAACTTAACTGTCTGCTGTTCATGTCTTTTATTTATTACTCTGTAGACAGAGAATTTGGATTGGTTATGACAGAATATAGCCCTACTATGTTATTCAGAGGTAAATTAATCTCAAACACAGTCTATATTTGTTTTTTTGACATCGTAAACTTCTATGTGAATTCTCTTCCATCATGCTCTGTTTCTGTGTTAATAGCAATTACATTTTTGTTACCTAACTCTTTCATTTTTTTTTTATTTGCTTCTTCATGCAATTTCTTTAATGCATCATTCAATGTACTATTCCCTCACCAAAATGATGGAATTAGCACACTTAGAGGATGTTCACCTTGTTTTTTTTTTGTTTGTTTTTTTTAGCAGTAAATAAACTAACAACAGATAAGTTGCAAAACATTTTTTCTGAAATACCTGGTTTCATAAAATACTCCTTAAACAAACAAGATTGAATTATTTCAGTTAATGGTATAATTTTTTTTTCTTAAGCCATGCAGAGGAAAATATTAGCAATAACCCAATATTGAAGAAAACGATCATGCAATTTCTTGACAAAAATTTAGTTGATCTTTCTCCATCTTTTATGATAAGCTTAATTCTTTCAGGCATGGATTTCACCAATTGAATGCAATATTCTCTATCAAAGTGGTTCCAACTTTCCTGAAGGACAATTAACAGAGCCTCTTTGAGGGATAGAGCCTTGGCATGTTAGAGTAGGGGCTTATTTCATGTTAGTTTGGAAGTATTAGTATAGGATAGATTGGGGGGGGGGATATGTGTAAGTCTTGTTAAGTATAAATCATGGACGTGGATGAGTATTAAAAATACCATCTTACCTCAGTTCCGAAACCGGATGAGGTAAAGATGGTATTATATATAGTAGAGGAGTGTGGAATGCCCTGTTTTTCATTGGCTGTTACTGAATGACAGATGTCTATAAGAAGTCTGGCCTTATTATTTCTTTGGTAGAGGCACGAGCGTAGCATGTTGCGATCAGGGAGGCGGCTTGGCTCTTCCAGAGTCATGTCAGAGTTTCTGTCGGAGCTGATATGATGCATAAAACCCGAAATCGGCGATAAAGACAGCGCATCACCCAAGACCTACCTTGAGGCATCTAGGATGTATGATTGAAATGAAAATAACATGGACCATTTTTTATAAAATTTCTACCCTAAACATTCAATTTGATTTACACCAAGATTATTCAGCAGCCTTGTTTTTAATTTGAGATGCCTTTCCTGAAGAAAAGTTTTAATTGTCTTTGCTCTGTGATAAAATGTTTTATCATAGAAACAATAGATATATTATTCTACATGTCTGCTTGTATATCGGTAAAAGACTGAGTACAGAAAAAAGCAAAATTGAAGATGGCTGTGAAGATATTTACTCAGGTTAACTCTGACAAGGCCACAATAGTTGGGTACACAATAAGATAGTTGGTTTGATGGCATATCAACCATTGTAGGTTATTTAATGCCAAATCCTCTTAATACATATATATTAAATATATATATATGATTTCTAAACATATTTTGTAGAGAACATTCTTAAATGACCTGAGCTCTTTTTTGCACACAATTAAATGGTTTTAAGTATTGCTATATAAGAGTCACAATTTAACATCGGTCATTTGTTTAAATACAGTTTGTTCTACTTGACTCATAGATAGGACCTTATCAGGTGCTACCACTCCAGGTCAGAGTGTACCTGGAAGTAATGGCAATGAAGGGGTATTCTGCATTCCCCAAATGTACAATGCTGGAGCCTCACCATCAGATGGTATAATGTTATATCCAGGACACTTGTTGGGGCCTCCAGAACAAGAACTGCACTTGGAAAGACCTCACTGACACTTAATTAAGGGTTAATACTGAGATTGTGATTTAAGCTGTTATAGCCAATTTCCAAGTAAGAGTTTCTCACTGGTCAATGATAATACAAAGTTGGCTTGATTTGTTATGTTCATTCAAAAAATATATGCAACTAATCTAAATTTCCACTTTGCAACATCATGTGAGGGATCTAAACTGAAGTCAAAATATACAGCCAATTATAACTTCATGTCAATGCACACGAAACTGAATGTATGTGTTTTAATCAAGCAGGCGACATTTCCACACAAGACGGAACCTCTCTGAAACTGGTTGACAAATTCACCTACCTAGGAAGCAGTGTCTCATCAACTGAAAAAGACATTGACACACTGCTCATGAAGGCATGGACAGCTATCGATAAGCTGTCGGTCATATGGAAATCAGACCTGACCGATAAAATGAAACGCAGTTTCTTCCAAGCAGCGGTCGTGTCGATACTGCTGTATGGATTCACCACCTGGACGCTAACAAAATGGCTTGAAAAGAAGCTAGACGGCAGCTACACAAGGATGTTGTGAGCAATATTAAACAAGTCCTGGTGACAACACCCCACAAGACACCAATTATATGGCCACCTGCCTCCCATCACGAAAATTATCCAAGTTAGACAAACCAGGCACGCAGGACACTGCTGGAGGAGCAGAGACAAGCTCATAAGTGATGTACTCCTATGGACCCCCACTTATGGCCGAGCAAAAGCAGGATGACCAGCTCGAACATACATACAGCAGCTATGTGAAGATACAGGATGTAGTCCAGAAGACCTGCCAGAGGCAATAAACGAAAGGGAAAAGTAGCGAGAGAGGGTCAGGGATATCCGTGCGGGCGGCACAACATCATGATGATGATGATGACAGTCTATAAATCTATATTAAAAGGAACAGAGTCCTTACTTTACTCCAGAGTGAAGACTACTCTTGGCAAGAAACTTTATCAAGAACAAAGTATCAGATGAGGGTTTCAGCATAAGCAGTCAGCATATACAGTCAGTTGGATACCTTGTGTGGTGTTAACGTCAGTAAGCTAGGCTAACAGACTGTTGTTAGTGAGTTCTATTTTACTCTATACTGCTGACCTTATGTCAAACTAACTAAGATTAGTAAATGACTACAGACAGAAATAAAAGGTGACAAAATAGAAGAATAGAATAAGAATTAAAATTTTTGGAAATTGAACAAATTATTTGCTTGAATTTAAATACAACCCTTTTTTTTTCTAAGATTTTCACTTCAAAATTCGGGTCAGTGTTATATACAAGGGTGAATTATATGCTATCAAATATAGCATACTAAGTTAAAATATATTCTTATATGGAACATTATGCAGGATATTTGGCAATAATGAAGACATATATATATATATAAAGAAAAATAAAGGGAAATGTATCTATTTTCACACAGAGCAAATAATTTCATTTATTTGTAATGCAAGTACCAACTTGTTTCGGAAAAAAAACTGCTTTTGGCAGGACTTTACTGGGTATCAATTGAAGTTTGACTTTGAGATAGGCAGTAACTTCACCTGATATCACCCAGTTACAAATAATGGGTGATTGAATATTTACATCACATAAAAATCCAAATTTTTTAAAGAGTAAAAATTATTTGCTTGAATTTAAATATAATCCTTTTTTCTCAATAAGTTCCATTTCAAAATTAGGGTAAGCGTTATCTGCAAGAGTGCATATATCATGCACTCTTGCAGATAACGCTTACCCTAGCATGCACGAAAACTAGAAAAGGCTCAACATCAATTAACAGGAATATATCTAAAAGAACAGGCAGAATACATACAAAATCAGATAGATAAGATTAGAGACTCGGTGGAAGATAGACAATCCAGGATAGCCTGGCAAACAATAAACGAAGTAAGTAGAAGGAAGAGCACAGCCAAAGCAAAATTGAAAGCTGCAAGCCAACAAGAAAGAGTAAAACTGTGGGAACAGCATTTCAAAAATCTACTAGGAAACCCACCGGAAATAACGGATGAACCGATCACCAGGATTATTAGTAAGCAATTAGACGTTAAACTAGGTCCTTTCACCAAAGAAGAACTCGACTCAGTTCTCAGAAGAATTAAAAATAGGAAAGCAGCAGGGCTAGACGAGATCCCCCCAGAAGCGTGGAAGACTAGACAATTCGACGATATACTGCTCCGGCAATGCAACGCAGTCTATAGTCAAAATAGGATAGAAAGATGGACGAAGGGATGCATCCTTCCATTCCCTAAAAAAGGCAACCTCGGACTAGCCAAGAACTACCGAGGGATAACACTTACATCCATAGCAGCCAAAATCTACAATGCCCTACTACAAAACCGCATAGAACCCAAAATAGACAACATCCTTAGGAAAAACCAAAACGGCTTCCGGAGAAATAGATCCACAACCTCACAAATACTGACCATCCGTAGAATCCTTGAAGGCGTTCGGGCAAAAAACTTACAGGCGACATTACTATTTGTCGACTTTACCAAGGCCTTCGATTCCATACACAGAGGGAAGATGGAGCAAATCCTACTAGCATACGGCCTACCAAAAGAAACAGTAGCAGTGATAATGATTCTCTACAGAAACACCAAAGTGAAAGTACGGAGACACGGAAAGATGGAGACACGGAATACTTCGACATTGTTGCAGGAGTACTACAAGGAGACACACTAGCCCCGTACCTCTTTATCATCTGTCTAGACTATGTGCTTAGGACTTCGATCGACAAAATCAGAGAAAATGGCTTCGAGCTGACTAAGAGAAGAAGCAAAAGGTACCCCGCAAAAACAATCACGGATGCCGACTACGCTGATGACTTGGCGTTACTAGCGAATATGCCTAATCAAGCAGAGACACTACTGCATAGTCTGGAACGAGCCACAGCTGGCATTGGCCTCCATGTCAATGCAAACAAAACTGAATATATGTGTTACAACCAAACAGGCAACATTGCCACACTAGACGGAGCCTCTCTGAAACTAGTAGACAAATTCACCTACCTAGGAAGTAGCGTCTCATCAACCGAAAAAGACATCGACACACGACTGACGAAGGCATGGACAGCTATCGATAGGCTCTCGATCATATGGAAGTCGGACCTAACTGATAAAATGAAACGCAGTTTCTTCCAGGCAGCGGTTGTGTCGATACTGCTATATGGATGCACCACATGGACGCTAACGAAGCGGCTGGAGAGGAAACTAGACGGAAATTACACAAGAATGTTGAGAGCAGTATTAAACAAGTCCTGGCGACAACACCCCACGAGACTCCAACTATACGGACACTTGCTCCCCATCACGAAAACTATACAAGTCAGACGAACCAGACACGTGGGACACTGCTGGAGAAGCAAGGACGAGCTCATAAGCGATGTACTCCTGTGGACCCCCACATATGGATGTGCAAAAGTAGGACGACCAGCACGAACTTACATACAGCAATTATGTGAGGACACAGGATGTAATCTTGAAGACCTGCCGGAGGCGATGAATGATAGGAAGAAATGGCGAGAGAGGGTCAGGGATATCCGCGCTGGAGGCGCGACATGATGATGATGATGATGACATGTTAATTGATGGATTTTAATGGTATGTCAACCCATCTAGTTTTAATCTATCATATTTACCGGCATATTTCAGGCAGGATACAACACAAGGTCAATTTTTAAGCAGAGTTTAACAGGTTTGAATTCACAGTTTTCCTTCTCCTAGACTAGTTGCCTCAACAAGGCTGAGGAACCTAGTCTGTCCTACTATTTACCCATAGCTGGAGGGAGAATAATTGGATTCATACCTTTCCCAAGGGTATTAGTGATATGTGAAATGCAATCAGCCTTGTCCAGGATTTGAATTCATGTCGCTGTGTCCATTTCCTATGATGATAACCATTACACCGTGGGCACCTCCAGTTTTAATCTATGCGGAGAAGTTTGGGAATCATGTTCAGTGTACATTTATATTTACATTTTGAGTAGAGATATTTCTTTCAAGGTTTTTTTTTCTGGCTCCTGATCCAATCAAATACAAATAATTTTCTAAAAGATCTATTGACCCGACAAATAGATGGGACCCTAACAGGTATTACCACTCTGGGTCAGAGTGGATCTGGGATTAATGGTAATAAAGAGGTACTCTACACTCCCCAAAGCTCCAGAACTGGAGCCTCACCATCAGATGCAGTTTAGTGGCATACCAACGTCACTCCATTCGAGGGGAGTTTTACCACTCTCAAGAATATAAAGTCAGCATATTCTAAACCCCACCAACAGAGCGAGTAAAAGTGTTCTTATATAGAACATTATTCCCATGGCATAGTGGCAAATGATCTGGACTGCAAAATTGTTGTAAACGAGTTCAAACTCCAGTTACACCATAATGTTCACTTTTAGGCTAAAACCCGAGGATAACCCATGAAGGGTGAGATGCCATTAAACAAAAAAAAAACCCTATCATTCAGGATATTTGACACAAAGGAAGAAATAAAATCAAGAACTTCAAATTGAAAACATAAGTTCTTGTATTTAAAAAAAAAATTTTCTTCATTAAATTTTAAATATACTGCAAATTTCTTTTTTTAAATAAATTTTATATTTGCATTTAATGGACAACAACAAAGTAACTGGATGGCCAAGTGCCTCTCTGATATAACCGAATGTTTCAGTTGATATACTTTTTTCTCTTTTTACTTTGGCCTTTGTAGATATTTCTGACAAATTTTAAATATTTCTTTCTGCTTTTAAATAATTGCTTTCACAGCTAAGCAAAAAGACAAGTCAATGGTATTGCGACAGGCTATTCATCTCTCTCTCATTACATTTTTACATGTAAGTATATGTACGTCTATGGAGAAAAATATAGAAATATATATCAGTCTAGTAAAATAAGAATAAAAGAATATACATGACTATGTAATGCAAAAAAGTACATATTAATATAATAAATATATTTGAATACACATCAGTAAAATATTTATATAGACATAAAGGAATCAATCAAGGAAGGAACATATATATATATATATATATATATGGGTTTCATCTTAGTTATCTATAAAACTTATATAATTAAACAGACTTCATTTTTCTATATGTGCCATAAATGGACACCATCAATGGTACAAAACCTATATATATATATATATATATATATATATATATATATAGCCCAGTCGGCTGGGGCTGTAGAATACACCGACTGCTTCTCTGCAGAGGGGTAAGACCCCCCACAACGAGTGTTCAGGATATGACACTAAACAATCTGATGGTGAGGTTCCAGTAATGCTGGAGCTTTGGGGAATACGGAGTACCCCTTTATTGCCATCGCTCCCAGGTTCACTCTGGCCCGGTGTGGTAGCACCTGATAAGGGTCCTATCTATGGGTTAAATAGAACTATATACCATGCTTCTTTCACTTCTTTCACATCAGTAAAATATTTATACAGACATAAAGGAATCAATCAAGGAAGGAACATATATATATATATATATATATATGGGTTTCATCTTAGTTATCTATAAAACTTATATAATTAAACAGACTTCATTTTTTGCATTTAAACTGCGTATTTATGCTAAACTGAATTGTTTAAAATAGAACTGTTTTGACACTGAGACTGCGTACTAATGCTCGAAATAGAACTGTTTTGACGCCTAAACTGTGTACTTATACTGAACTGAATTATCTGAAATAAAACTGTTTGACATTTAACTGTGTATTGCCCAGTCAGCTGGGGCTGTAGAATACACTGACTGCACCTCTCCTCTGCAGAGGGGTTAGACCCCACCTAACGAGTGTCCTGGTAATGACACTAAACAATCTGATGGTGAGGTTCCAGCAATGCTGGAGCTTTGGGGAATGCGGAGTACCCCTTCATTACCATCGCTCCCAGGTCCACTCTGGCCCGGAGTGGTAGCACCTGATAGGGCCCTATCTATGGGTTAAATAGAACTAACAGCATTCTTATGCTAAACTGAATTCTTTGAGTAAACTGAATAGCTTGAAATAGAAATATTTTTGACAATTGAACAGTACTTACATTTAAACTGTGTGCTTATGCTTATCTGAATTATTTGAAATAGAACTGTTTTTTGACATTAAAATTGTATTTACACTTAACTGAATTGTTTTAAATAGAATAGATTATTTACATAAAAATGGATTTGGCATTAAATAATCTACAAAGGTTGATATGCCATAAAACCCACCAAACCAAACTATATATATATATATATATATCGCCTTTATTAATGTTTGTGCAAGTGTGTGTGTGTGTGTGTGTGTGTGTGTATATATATATATATATATATATATATGTAGCTGATGCTTTCATACTTATCTATTTATCCATGACTGTAGCTTATCAATATAAAAATGCACCCCCCTATATATGTGTGAGTGTATACACATTTATGCATAGATAAAGACAGAGGTATATTTATATATATATATAGATATAAATACATATGTATTGGTTTGAGTCATAAACAATGTCCATTTGAGTAAAATCTAATCTGTTCATGAATAATTCAATCAATTATATATTCTGAATTATTTTGAATCACCTCTTGCCATTTTTTTAGGTAGCTGGTTGTGATTCTTCTCAAGTAAAATTCAACTAGTTTCAAGCTGAAAACTTTTTCCAGACATATTTTCACCTGATTTGGTGAAATATTTAGTCATTCAGAGCACTTAGTAGAGAACAAAAAATGGAAATCACTTGATGTAAGATCTGGCAGTTATGTTGGGTGGGATAAAATAAACTAGCTTAAATCCAATATTTTTTTATGTGCAATTCTTGCTCAGCATTGAATTAAAATAAGGGGATGCACAATGTTTTTCCTACTGATGAGTGCAGGGCGTCTTCTTTGATTTTCATACACAGAGTGAAGCTGTTGAGTGTATAAGTTAGCAATGAGGGTCTGATCACAGTTTAAAACTCAAACTAAATAATACTGCATTGACCCCATCATACACAAAGCATAAATTCTTCTTTCATTCTTAAGGGTAGGTTTCAAAAATTCGTTTTGGTCAAACCACTGACTTTTTCATTGAATATTGTCATAAAAGACACGTTTTTGTCACCTGTAATGATATTCCTGAGAAACAGGTCATTTTTCTGCCTTGAAAGACCACTTGTTGCTATGGATATGATCTTATCGAATCTAGGAGTATGTGGAACTCAAAGGCCTAGTTTGTTCACTGTTCCTATCTTTTCCAAGTAAGGACAGATAGCGGCGGGGGATGTGCAGAGGTCAAGAGCTAACTCATAAGTATTTTTGCAGGTATTGCATTACATCAATTCTCTTAAGATCTTGATCAAGATCTGAAGAGCATCTTAGTCGGGGTTCATCTCACAATAACATATCACCAGAATGAAACTTTGAAAACCAGTTTCAGATGTAGCAGTAAGTAATGAGACTATGGCCATGAACACTAGAAATTTTCTTGACTTTCTAAAAAATTTTTAAACTCCCCGAATATTACATATCAAATATGCACTTTCAGTTCCTCTATTTTAGGGATGAGAGAGCTTTAATTATGATGCACAGTCTTTCACTGCTGAAATAAGAATAACCAATAAAGACACTCTTTAGATAGGTAATTTCTGGTTGGATTTCAAACAGTGGAAGTTTGGAAGGCGTAGTTATGCCTTGATTTTACAAAAAGAAAATTATTTATGTCTCAACATGATATATATATATATATATATATATATACTTATATCATATATATGTACATTCATATAAAGATAGATATATTATATAACACTTTGAATGACACACATGAACAAGCAAATATATATACATGGTGCCCTCAATAGGTTTCCAGACTTTTTTTGTATAGGCATTTAAAATTGGTGTAGACTCTGGAAAATTGACTATGTTATTGCTATACATCTTATGAGATGACTGACCAAGTTTTATGATTTCAGGTTCAAATGAACAGCTACAGCAGCAATTGGAATACATCCTACTAAAGCCTGATTGTCACAGCTGGTGAATTTCAAAACTACAATCTGGATGTGAGGACACTTTAGAAGAACAATATGCAATAAAATTCTGTTTTAGACTTGGAAAAAATGCCACAGAAACGTATGGAATGCTTCAGACTGCTTTTCAACCATCTTGCATGAATCGAGCATCAGTTTTTGAGTGGCATAAGAGATTCAAGAAAGGCAGTGAGTCTGGGAGGGATGATGAGAGGTGTGGTAGGAGTAAGGAAGTCAATACAGAGTTAATTGGCCAAACGGTTAGGTTTAGGGTTACTATGTTGAGGTTTTAAGGGAGTTCAGGAAGAGATTCCTTGGGAAGAGGCCAGCACTCTTCAAATCGGGTCAGTGGCATTTCCAACAGGACAATGCACCAGTCCACAACTCCATCCTTATCACAGACTATTTGACCAAGATGGGCATCAAGACAGTTCCTCACTGTCCCTATAGTCCAGACCTTGGTCCCTATGACTTTTGCTTCTTCCCTAAGCTCAGAGGCTGTCGTTATGAGACAATTGAGGAGATGAAAGAGGCTGTGATGAAGGTCATTGACACGCTCACAGAAGAGGACTTCCATAGGGCCTTGCAGAAGTTGTTGGAATGGTACAACAAGGGCATTGCAGCTGGAGGAGATTACTTCAAAGAGGACTAGTG
>OY757927.1:12336454-12396454 GCA_963585895.1 Sepioteuthis lessoniana | reverse complement strand
CAGCAAATGAGGAAATATTCCGAAAGGGTAATAAAATGTATATTGATGCACTAAAAAGTAGCGGGTATAAGGAAAACTTTACCTATAAAGAAGAGAAGATGCCTAATGATAATAATAAAGAAATAAATAAGGAAAATAGACGTAAAAATAGAAAAAGGAAAATCATATGGTTCAAACCCCCCCCCCGTTCTAGTAGATAAGCATTTTATACATGGAAATAAACTACATAAAATATTTAATAGAAAAACATTAAAAATTAGTTACTCTTGTACGAAAAATATTTTTCAAATAATTAATAGTCATAATAAAAATATAACTAAAGATTTTCAGGATCAAATAAATAATAGAAATAATAATAATATTATTAATAATTATTGACAGACTATATGTATCTAGAAAAGAGGGAGGAAGAGGACTTGCCAGCATTGAAGACAGCGTTGACACATCCATACATCGACTCGAAAACTATATACAAAAACACGAAGGAGGACTCATTACAGCCACCAGACATGAAACTGAGAACACTATGAACAACAGAATGATAATAACTAGGAAACAAAAATGGGAAGGAAAACAACTTTATGGCCGCTTTAAACGACTAATAAACAATATCTCACACGACAAATCTTGGACATGGCTAAGAAAAGGAAACTTTAAGAGAGAAACAGAATCTCTCCTAATAGCAGCACAGGAAAACGCCATAAGAACGAATCATATCAAAGCGAGAATAGATCAGATGCAACAAAATAGCAAATGCAGGCTATGTGGTGACAGAGATGAAACCATCAATCATATAATAAGCGAATGCAGCAAATTAGCACAGCGGAAGTATAAGGCGAGACACGACTTGGTTGGTAAGGGGATTCACTGGAAAATGTGTCAGAAATTTAAATTCGACCATACTAACAAATGGTATATGTACAACCCAGCACCTGTCCTAGAAAATGACTCGCATAAACTCCTATGGGACTTTAATATACAAACGGATCACCTTATCCCGGCCAGGAGACCAGACTTAATAATATTCAACAAAAGAAAGAGAACTTGCAAAATAGTCGACTTAGCTGTCCCAGCAGACCACAGAATAAAACTTAAAGAATGTGAAAAAAAGGATAAGTACCTCGACCTTGCTAGGGAACTGAAAAAACTGTGGAACATGCAGGTGTGACAGTTACTGTATCTTTGTTCCAAGATTACATTATCCAGGAATGTTGGGGAGAATGTCCGACGACAGTACCGTACCACCCAAGCTCTAGATATTCTCCGTAACTAGTTATATTTTATTTATAGCTTTGAAAGGCCATATAACTAGTTAAGTATAAAGCTTGCGTATAGGTTTAATTTTTTGAGATACGGACGAATGAGGATGTGTCAAGGGTCGAGAGGTCGACGTGATATAAATGAACATGTGAGGAATTCCGAACCGGACAAACAATATGACGCGTGGTTGTTTTTTTTTTCTTTTCTTTATATATGTATCTTTCTTACATATTTTATTTTAAAGAAAACACAATTGTAACAACAAAAATACTGAAATGTGGAGGGCAAGCCGCTTCCAGTAGTGTTTGACTATGTCCTTCCAATAAGACAAAGTTCTTTTTTTTCTTTTTCTTTTCAACTTGCCTTAAACTCACACCCGTATCGTCTTGTCCCCTTTATAATTAGAGGGAGGGAACCTCCCTGTTCTTCTCCATATTTGTTTACTTATTATATTTTTTTTCTTCTGTTAGCGAAGAACAAAAGTCTCTCCTCTTCGTCTTTAAAGGGAATATACAATTTTAAACAAATATGTTTTCCGCCGAAACTAGCTGCTAATGAACAACTGCAAAAATGTTTCTTTGGATAGTCTTGATACGGACCTTTATTTAGGTTACGTGTATTATTTGTAATAAAATTTTTGACTAACCTTTTTTCTTTCCTTTCTTTTGTTTTTTTCTTATATTTGTTAATTTCTTATTAACAAGTCGCAAGGCACCAGTTTTTTTTTCTTTTACGTTGAGCCTCAGTTTCTTACCCAACGGAGTTGACGGCTTCTATTAGGCCATTCTGTTACTAGAATTTCACCTTCCACTGGACCACGTGAAAAGGCGGCCTTTCTCTTTCTTGGCGAAGCTCGAAACTGACTTTTTGGCTTTCGTTCTTTTTGGCGGTAAAACGCCCTCCCTGCCTCGACCAATGGCATGTCTTTTCCCTATCAGGGTCAAGACCTTTGCCCCTTCTCGGTTGGTCCTTCACTGTTGCTAGGGCTCGAAAACCCGCCAATCGCCTGCCTTACTTCCGGTCCTCATAGTAGTCCTTGCTTTCCTGCATTTTAACCCTACCGTGGCCGATGGCGGTAACACAGGTGACAATTATACCAATTGTAATTGGTGCATTTGGAACAGTAACTAAGGGATTACAAAAGGGACTAGAGGACTTGGAGGTTGGTGGACAAGTGGAGACCATCCAAATGACAGCATTGTTGAGAACTGCCAGAATACTAAGAAGAGTCCTGGAGACTTGAGGAGACTTGCTGTCACTCAGACTTCAGTGAAAAACCATCGGCTATCGCTGATGTGGAAAGCTCTAATGAGTGAACAATAATAATAATAATAATAATAACTGTATAAAAAAAGAATGTAATTGTAAATCCAAAGACAATTGTCCTATGAATGGACTATGTAATTTAAATAATGTAATAAATAAAGCAGTAATTTACCCAAAAGAGAATATTATGGATAAAAAAACTTATATCGGGTTGACTTCCACGAAATGGAAGGAGAGGTATTCAAACCACAAATTTACCTTCTCCCATGAACACCTAAAAATCCATATGGCACTATCAAAACAATTCTGGTGTTTGAAAAACAAAGGGTTAACCCCTGAGATTGAATGGTCTATTTTGAAAAAAAAATACTCCAAATAGCTTTGACAGTAAATGCAATTTGTGCTTAGAAGAGAAAATACAAATACTGACGTTTAATTGCCTGAAAAGTTACTAAATAAGAGAAATGAATTCATAGCTAGATGTAGACATAGGACAAAATTTAAACTATAGACTATACATTTTTAAAAACATAAAAATAAATAGTGAAACAAGGTAAAAAAACGTATTCAATATACACACATGGAAAAAATAGGTTGCTAAATAAATAGTATCGAAATTAATATAAACATTAATATTTCCCTTACAAAAATTCATTACATTGACATAGAACATAAAAGTTATTTATCAAACTTAAGAAAAGAAAAGAAAAGAAATAAAAAAGTTAAATTACCGTAATTATAACTGATGGAAGAATTTTGAAAATAAAATAAATAGGTAAATAAAAAAACAGAAATTCAATAAAACGAGGAGGTAACTCTTCAACTCTCTCCCTCCCCCTCCCCACCGTGTCTATTCTGTTTTATTTATCCATTAGATCTGAAGAAGTCCTGTTATATTTTTCTTCGTGTTTTTGGTTCACACCACAAACGACAAACAGGATGGAAATAAATTTATAATCCTAAAATAACCGGTCTTTGGTTTTTTCTTTAAAGAAAGTATTGCTCTGTAAAATTAATTACATTGAGCTCTCTACCAAGAAAATTTAAATGTTCAGCTCTTGAATGATTTTCTTGTCCTGAAGGAATTACTCCCAACTCTGGTTTAACTGGACCGAATAATACTATATATATATATATATATGCACACACACACATATATGTCGGAAAAAAAATAGTAGCAGGGCGATACTTAAAGTGCAGGCAGCAATCGGGGTTGCAAAAAAGAATTGCTCTTTAAGCGACCCGCCCAACAAGGTCTGGTAACAGGACTACTCCAATTTCTGGTCTCCTTGGTAACACAATTTAGAAAGACAAGAAAGAGGAGACTGAACCTGAATATATAGGTTGTAATCAACTCTCACTCTCACCCCTCCTACTCTCAATTCTGACCTAAATATCAGAAGCTGATAGACATTCATGTTGGCCACAATATCCCACGAAACGGAGCCCACAAGACGTAAGTAACACTCTAACTCATTTCTTTTTCCACACACTCCCAACAAAACAAGAAAAAGAAAAAATTCACGAGAGAAAAAGAAAAAATGAACTTAATGTCCAATCCACCATTTATAAGGAACATGGTATCCTCTTTTGTCCCTTACAACATGCTATTGCTTATTGCCGTTTTATGCAGGTAGAAGACTTGGTCTACCTCTATGTCGTTTTCTGGACACACATTCAGGGCAGTACCATTTCCGTCGTCTTGGTGGTGCCTCATCAATGCCAACACATCGAAAATGATACCATTCGTCACATGAATCACATCTAATCATGTCCTGATCTAGTTGAGGAGCATTGCATATTGAGCACAACCAGACAGGGTCTTCTGCAAGGGGAGATAAACACGATGGCTCCGTGTCCCCACTAACAGCTGGATCATTCCTGGTTGGTTATAATCCGTGACCTCTGGCTGGGTAATATTGTTAGGAGTGAAAGAAAGCTCCAAAGGATATAGGTGTTTGAACGAGTGGACTTCCTCAAGACCATCTCCTCTCCTGACACGGGCTGATCTGACTACATCATCATTGCATTGGATAAGCTCCACAATGGTTCCCAAAATCCAAAATGATCTCGGTTTTAAGAGGCTCTTGACCAGCACTACATCATCCTTCTGAAGGCGATTCTCCGATCGCAATCGGGAGTGTCCCGGAGAATTCCGTCCTAGGTCCAAAAGGTATTCATTGTACCACAACTTATGGAAATCAGCCAACTATTCATTCCTGGTTTCCATGATTCTGATCAGCCTCTCCCTGCTGGGTGGCAATGCCGTAGCAAGATCTCTCTGCCCCAATTGCAACAATAACCTGGGGTTCTTGTTAGGGTTCAAGAACATGTTGGGAGTGACAGCCATAGCATTACTGTCTGCAGACACCTGGTAGGTTAGAGGTCTATTGTTCACCGACCTCTGAATGTCAGAGATCACGGTCACTAATGTAAAATAATCCAATTTTCTCCTACCAATGATCTTAAACAGGCAGATTTTTATTGTTTTGATGCAACGTTCCCAAGTCCCTCTATACCATGGCGAAAACAAGGGAATCGTATTAAGTCTCATACCACAAGAGCCAAATTTATCCTGGTATTCGTTCATTAGAAAAAGATGGTCAAAGAGTTTCCCACCCCCAATGAAGGTTTTGGAATTGTCACTATAAATAGCCCTCGGAACTCCATATTGATTTGTGAAGTGAGCCAGAGCTTGAATAAAGGACAGCACGCTCATGTCCAGAACCACCTCTATATGTTCCTGTCTGTTCAACCTCAGCACCACATTGCTGCACACAGAACTGGCTTCCAGGACAAAAAACTTTCCATGGTGGATGCAGTTTGATAGTGATATGTTTAATTGAGGTATTTTGGTGTTTTTTAAAATTTGGAGATATGTATTGGTCAGTGAATGAGTCTAGTTAAGTTAGAGATTAGGATAGTGTAGACCAGCCTCCCCCCCATTTTTAGGCCTTGTGCCAAATTTGTAATTTTGTTATGTTACAATAAATAATTAGTCTTGAGTATGCTGGACCTCTGGTAAGTGTTGCTGTAATTGTTGTCACTATTATTGCTGTTGTATATTGTTGCCTTCTACACACCCAACATTGATAAATAAGTTTTATTGATATGTGAATAATAATAACTAGTTTTGTCTTTAGGTGATTATCTGGCAATGTTTATTTCAAAACTGTTTACATTTCAATTCTGATAAGCTTTTGAATATCACAGTTTAAGTGTTTATAAAACATAAAAACCACTCAATCTATAAATTTCATAAAATCATATGCATGCATTTGCATATATAATGTAGGTATATAAGTAGGTTCTTCACAAAACACACACATATACATGGGTTTGGGTATATATACATATATATACATACGAGGTGCATACGATAAGTTTCCAGACTTTTTTTGTATGGGCATTTAAAATTGTCAGGGACTCTTGAACATTCAGTATGTTATTGCTATACATTTTATGAGATGACTGACCAATTTTTATGATTTCAGGTTTAAATGAACAGCTAAAGCAGCAATTCGAATACACCCTAGTAAAGCCTGATTGTCACAGCTGGTGAATTTCAAAAATCCAATCTGGATGTGAGGAAGAACAATATGCAATGAAATTCAGTCTTAAACTTGGAAAAATGCCACAGAAACAGATAGAATGCTTCAGACTGCTTTTCAACCATCTTGCATGAATCAAGCATCAGTTTTTGAGTGGTATAAGAGATTCAAGGAAGACAGGGAGTCTGTGAGGGATGATGAGAGGTGTGCGAGGAGTAAGGAAGTCAATACACCACAGTTGATTGGCCAAACGGTTAGGGTTACTATGTTGAGTTTTAAGGGAGTTCAGGAAGAGATTCCATCGGAAGACGCCAGCACTCTTCAAATCGGGTCAGTGGCATTTCCATCAGGACAATGCACCAGTCCACAACTCCATCCTTGTCACACACTATTTGACCAAGATGGGTATCAAGACAGTTCCTCACCTTCCCTAAAGTCCAGACCTTGCTCCTTATGACTTTTGGTTATTCCCTAAGCTCAGAGGCTGTCGTTATAAGACAATTGAGGAGATGAAATAGGCTGTGATCAAGGTCATTGACACGCTCACACAAGAGGACTTCCATGGGGTGTTCCAGAAGTTGTTGGAGCGGTACAAGTGCATTGCAGCTGCACGCAATTACTTCATAGGGGACTAGAGTTTCATGTGTGTACTATCAATAAAAGTGCCCATACGAAAAAGTCTGGAAATTTATCGTATGCACCTCATATATGTACATAATTTTTATTTGACGAGTCTTAGAGAAAGAAAACTCTGCAATCAAACTAATTGCAGACCTGGAGAGGAGAGGGCTCGATTGGGTTGGGTTGGGTTTATGGCATGTCAACCATTATAGGTTATTTAATGCCAAATCCTTTTCATACATATATATTAAATATGATTTTGTTGATAACATTTTTAAGTGAGCCTGAGATCTTTTTTTTTGCACACTGTTAAATGGTTTCAACTATTTCTATCTAATATGAATAATTCTATTTACTATTAATCATTTGCTTGTACACAGTTAAATGATTTCAAGCATTGCTATGTATCACTAACAATTCAATTTAGGCACACAGTAAAAGAGTTTCAAATACTGCTAATCAACATTAATGATTCTATTCAACATTATTCGTTCGTTAGTACACAGTTAAGCTGTTCCAAGCATTGCTATGTATCTTTAATAATTCGATGAAACATCAGATATTTTTTTACACACAGTTAAATGGTCAAACCATTCTATTTCTAACAATTTGATTTAATGTATATTTGTTTACACACCATTTAAATGATCAAACACTTATAAATGTATTCAATATTATTCATTCGTTTGCAGAGAGTGAAGTGGTTACAAGTATTGCTATGTATCAGTAACAATTTAATTAAACATACAATTTAACATCAGTCATTTGTTTGCACACAGTTTAAATGTCAAACAGTTCTATTTGACTGATAGATAGGACCCTATTAAGTGTTGCCACTCCAGGTCAGAATGGACCTGGGAGCAATGGCAATGAAAAGGTACTCTCTATTTCTCACAGCTCTAGGACAGGAGGCTCAACAACAGATTAGGGTCCTATCCAGGATGCTTGTTGTGGAGAGGGGGTTTTCCCTCTGCAGAAATACAGTAGATATATTCTACAGACCAAACCAACTCAGCTGGCTCCATCAGGCTATTCCTGCTTGAAATAGACTCTATGAGTGGTGCCCCCACAACCAAACTTAATTATAGGACCAGTGAGCTATTTATAAAATGCAAATATTTTTAACAACATTTCATTCGATGATGAGAAACTAGGTCAATGTTCAGAAATAATTTCAAATTTGAAAATAAATTTAACTGTTTTTTTTTTTAATGTCATATTAAGTAAAAAAATTGGTGTCTAAAAGTTAATGAGAATTTTCTTTTTTATTTTTATTTGAAACCAGGTATTGGTCTAATGAGTAGAGTGTTTGCCAATGGTCCAGGAGACCTGGGTTCAATCCCAGGTCGACTCATATCAAAGACTCAAAAATTGGTACTTGATGCCACTTTGTTTAGCACTCAGCATTATAAGGTAAGGATCAAGGATATAGTGGAACAATCCAGCGAATGGAGTAGCGCCCTCCCCTACACCTTGGTGTAGTAGCTATTGAAAAGGAAGCCTTCAGGTCACTCTTGACTAAGTTTGCCAACTTTATTTTTTTACTTTATCATTATTTGATGTTGGCATTAGTGTATGGGAATTAAAATGTGTTACATGTATGCATGAGGGTCATTCAATAAATTAGGTGAAATATTGCTAAAGGAGTGGACAATAGGAAGCACTGTTTACAGTTGTACCTTTTTTGAGGAAATAAAGAGAAACTGATCCCTTCATGTCCCAGAAGACAGTCAGCATGACCTTCTTTACTGACCACTGCACTTATTCTTTCTCAGAGAGTGTGTTTCCACTCCAATGACTGTTTTTTCAACTCTGACTCATGGTGGCCAATCCATGTTTAGCCCGCTTGTTAACAATTTCTGACTAGAACATGCTTTGCCAAATATGTCACATGTTCTTCTGTAAATCTCACATGGTTTGCACTTTTCGGGCACCAAAAATTTGATGACAAGCCTGGAGTACTCTGATTTGCTGCCATTTTGAATAGCCTCAAAGCAAATATTGTTTTAGCATTAAAATCATTTTTACTATAAACCAATTCCAAACAATGCAGAGTTTACAATTATGAAAACAAAATTCTAAAAAAAAAAAAAAAAAAAAAAAAAAAGGAGAGGGGGATTTTGCATTTTTTATAAAAATTCACCTTATTTATTCAATGAATCCCTTATTTAGTTAACCCTTTTGCTAATGAAAGAATGCTATACAAGGTCAATCTTTAAGCAGAGTACAGCTGGCTTGAATTCAATGTTTTCCTTCTCCTAGACTAGTTGTCTTAAGCGGGCTCAAGAATTCAATCTGCCTTACTATTTACTCGGGAGGAGGGGTTAAAGCAATGGACTACAGAATCATGGTAAGCGAGTTTGTACACCAATCACACTATTACGTTCACTTTTGGACAAATACCCTTGGGAAAGGTATGAACCCCCTTATCCTCCCAGTTATGGGTTAAATAGTATCACTACTGTTCTTCTTGGAGAATGGCTTTGGCATTAAATAACCTACAAAGGTTGATATGCCATTAAACAAAGAAACCAAACCAAACTATTTACTCATAGCAGGGAGAACAGATGGATTCCTGTTTTTCTCAGGGGCCTTAGTACAAAGGAAAAACAGACAATTATGTCCAGGATTTGAATGTATATATATATATATATATATATATATACATGCACAGTTGAAAATACTCACTTGAAGATTGATGACATGAAACTATGTACTAAGTGTTTTTATTTACATCTTGGTTTTACAAATGTTTTTGACCTTATCTCTGATTTTATCAAGCGGTACATTTACCAATTTCAATGGTGTGCATCAGCATGTGCATGTGTGTGTGTGTATATATAAATATATATTGTTTTTTTCAAATTTTTTACATATATATAATAGCTCTATCCTAGATTTTGAGCACTCTCCATATTATATTGCACTTGGCTTGACACAAACCCACAAAATGATTTAGTGACAACCAACACTGTTATAATATTATATATATATATATATATATATATATATATATATATATATACACACACACACACACCTATGTACACATACACACACGTATACATACCTATATGGGCATATGCATATATGACTGCACAAAAATCTCAATAAAAGACAAATAATTCCTTCTTTCAAAACTAAATAGTGTTTACTTTTTTAAATAAACAACTTAATCAAAAGTTAGCATGTATTAGCAGTAATTTCAGCTTTGATATCGAAGCAATAGTTAATGAAGGATTAAACACGATATATACATAGGGGTTGTCCTCGTGGTGTAATGGTTAAAGCGATGGACTGCGGAATCGTAGTATGCGAGTTCGTACTCCAGTCGTGCTATTACGTTCACTTTCGGGCAAATACGCTTGGGAAAGGTATGAACCCCCTTATCCTCCCAGCTATGGGTTAAATAGTACCACTACTGTTCTTCTAGGAGAATAGCTTTGGCATTAAATAACCTAAAAAGAGTTGATATGCCATTAAACAAAGAAACGAAACCAATGATATATATGAAAGCATGTTCCTAATGCAATACATATGTCATCATCATCATCATGTCGTGCCGCCAGCACGGATATCCCTGACCATCTTTTGCCACTTCTCCCTATCATTCATCGCCTCCGGCAGGTCTCCCTTCTACTTACTTCGTTTGTTTGCCAGGCTATCCTGGATTGTCTATCTTCCACCGAGTCTCTAATCTTATCTATCTGATTTTGTATGTATTCTGCCTGTTCTTTTAGATATATTCCTGCTAATTGATATTGTGCCTTTTCTAGTTTTCAGGCATTTGTGTTTGTTGGGTTCTTCCGATAGCTTTTGGAGGCAGTTTTCACGAGTGCACATTTTTCTCTAACCGCTGACGTTTCCCAAGGGACTCTATATTTAGTTCTAGGTTTTGTTGGGATACACTTTGATGGCGCCTCAAGGTGTGCCTCAACAAAATTTTCATATTCGTCATTTGGGGTACCTTTTTCTGTCTTCTCTTGTAGTGTTTCGAATCTGTTTCTTAATTCTAATGCATATTTGTCTCTAATATCTCTGTTGTTAAGTAGGGCCCAGTCATAGTGCTTAGTTGTCGCTGTTCATGTGGCGTTTTTTCGAAGGCTTAGTCGTACTTTGGCCGTAACTATTCGATGATCGGAGGACACACCCTCGAAAGAGGAGTATGCCTCGCAATTCATCGCACTATTTTTCCATTTCCTGTTTATAAAGATGTAGTCTATCTGTGCTTTACTATTATTCGCGTATGTGTAGGTCCATAACAATACATATGTGCACAATCAAAAAGAAAGCAAATAGATGGTCTGATGAAGTTGGAGGCAATGGCAATTTACTAAAGATTGAAAAGCAATGGAGTCAAAATTAAAAACATCATATTAACTAATATATGTGTGTGTGTGTGTGTGTGTGTGTTTGTTAATGTTTTTTGAAACACATCAGTGATTGTTGATCAAGAGATGATAACTGTTTTATTCTTCGATTGGAAATCTACTCAGTATTCTGAAGGTTATGGCCAATGGAAAAGTGCACCTTACAACTGACCAATCTTCAAAGAAAATTATTTTTTTTATTGAACTATTTGCTATTTTTGAATAGTTGCCATGTCCCTATAAACAAGAATTTTATGTTTATAGTTATTTATTAACTTCTAAGTAATAAGATTGGATTCTAAATTTACATGAAAAGGAATTCTTTACAAGTTGTATATGTAAGTTAGAACAGTGTAGACACAGAGTCAAAAGCACTTGATGACTTGCCAGTGTCATCCTCAAAGTAAGAGATTTCCTCTTGGTAGGTATCCCTTTATATACTGTTGCATGAAGCATAATAAAAAGGTTGATCTTGTTTGGGGGGAGGGCATTATAAGAAGAGCAGTGTTGTTTATAAATTTTCTGATTTATTAATTTATTTAATTTCTCAATTAAGTTTAATTAATTACTTACTTGCGTTCTTTTTATTTTATCATTATTGTTTTAATTCATTAATCATTTTTTTTATTTTATTCATTTTCTTATTCTTTTTCACAGACTTTGGAAATGTTAATTTTCTGGTGGCTTTGTAAGAATTATTATACACACACAGATATATGAGGGATGAAATACAAAAAAGAAAAGGGTGGTAAGACGTGTTCAGTCCTGTTATTGGCAGAGAAGGTTTAAAACCTGAAATATTTAGATTATGTTTAGTTTCTTATTAGGAATTTCATCTGTAGCATGTGTAGCACACACTTAAAAGAAACCGTAGCAGCAATAACAATTCTCTATAGAAACACCAAAGTGAAAGAACATTCACTGGATGGAGAACAGAATACTTCAACATTGTAGCAGGAGTACTACAAAGGGACATGCTAGCCCCATACCTCTTTATCATCTGCCTAGACTACGTGCTTAGAACATCGATCGATAAAATCAGAGAAAACGGCTTCAAGCTGACAAAGAAAAGAAGCAGAAGGTACCCCGCAAAAACAATTACCGACGCCGACTATGCCGATGACATTGCGATACTGGCAAATACGCCCAACCAAGCTGAAACACTACTGCATAGTTTGGAACAAGCCGCTGCAGGCATTAGCCACACAAAACTGAATATATTGTGCTTTAATCAAGCAGGCAACATCTCCACACTAGAGGGAACCACTCTGAAACTGGTAGACAAGTTCACCTACCTAGGAAGCAGTGTCTCGTCAACAGAAAAAAAAATCGACACGCGGCTAACGAAGGCATGGACAGCTATCAATAAGCTATCAATCATATGGAAATCAAACCTGACTGATAAAATGAAACACAGTTTCTTCCAGGCAGTGGTCATGTTGATACTGCTGTATGGATGCACCACTTGAACGATAACAAAACGGCTGGAGAAGAAGCTAGACGGCAATTACACAAGAATGTTGCAAGCAATATTGAACAAGTCCTGGCGGCAACACCCCACAAAGCACTAACTATACGGCCACCTGCCTCCCATCATGAAAACTATCCAAGTTAGACAAACCAGACACACAGGACACTGCTGGAGAAGCAGAGACGAGCTCATAATTGATGTACTCCTATAGACCCCACATATGGCCGAGCAAAAGCAGGACGACCAGCTCGAACATACATACAGCAGCTATGTGAGGATACAGGATGTAGCCCTGAAGACCTGCCAGAGGCAATGAATGATAGGGAGAAGTGGCGAGAGAGGGTCAAGGACATCCATGCAAGCGACACGATATGATGATGATGATATATATATATATATATATAGATAGATAGATAGTGTGTGTGTGGACTGTGGATACTGTACTATGAGATTCCATTTCTACTCAACTGCCATATTCAGTAGATTATTTTACCTTTGGATTATTATTACAGAACTATCAGAATAAAAAAAAACTCATTATAATTATTCGTATTTGATATACACTCTTAACTTTGGTTGATGAATTTCTGACATTTTTTTTAATTCGTAACTGCGAGATTTAATATTTTTTCAATATTTTATTGGCTCATAACAACTAACAATAAAAATCTATCGAATTTATATTAGATATATATATCTATATTTTGAAAAGCAAAATTTATATTGTAAAGGTAATGTAATGTTTTTTCTTTCTGTGATTTTCAATGCATTTATTTTCAGAAAAATTGGTGTATAATGAGTTTAGATTGAGACAGGCTAAAGATTTATTTTCCACGTTTATGATATTTTTTTCATTAAGGGTTTTTGGACTATTGTCTTCATCCTGTCCGAAAACCTCTAATAAAAAATATCAACAAGCTTTGTCTCAGAAATTTAGACAACTAATATCCAGTCGGTATGGACCCGATACAATATATCAATGCAAACAATTAGAAAAACTGAATCAAAAATTGGCAAGAATGACAAACCATCTCATATTTCTATGCAGATGCCGAGACCTCTAGCTAGTTCTGCCAGGTTTAACAATAAAAATCCCTGTTCATTCCAGATGAAGACAATAGTCTGAAAACCCTTCATGAAAAAAAATCACCAAGCTTCATCTCAGAAATTTATATTTATTTTGTTGAGCGAAATCACTGGAGTTTTTGATGTGCCAATTGCCAATCCTACCTAGAAGAGAGGGTTAACATTTTGGTTATGTCATATTCATGCCAAAATACAACGAGCTTTTAGCAAAAAGAAGCTCAGATTAAGAGAAACCAAATTGTAAACAAACACACATTCCAGTGGATATTTCTCTGTGACAGCATAAAACACGTTAGTTTAGACTATAGACATAACTTACTTTTGTTCATCCCATCCCAAATATAGTGAACCATATAGCCGAAAAATATGTTAATCTAACTCTTGTGTATAATATGCACTCCCAACTTTTGGGCTGAAAATATGGATAAATAGTGCGTCTTATACACAGATAATTATGGTAATTCCTATGAACTGTTCAAATAAAATAATTTCAAAAAGCAATTCTTTGCTTAGATAAAACATTCTGGATAGACATTATTGTAAAGTAGGTCGAGAGATGGCAAAAGATAATAGAACAAAACAGTAAATAAGTTATTTAATAAAGTTAATAAAAAAAACTAAGTTTTTTTTTGTTTTTTTTTACTTCATTAACCAAACAAAGCTTTTATTATTCAATAAATGTGGCTTTCAGGATGAGGTAGCAATTGTGTAGGGTGATATGAAAATGTATGAAGGATGACAGTTTTGTTATCTAGGTAGAACAATAATTGCAAATGCTGTATATCTGCAGTTACAGCAGCCGAGACAAGAAAGGAGTAGATTAAATTAGCTTCCATGGCAAGCACAAAGGATTTGGCATAAGCAGAAAATGAAAAATGCACATGATTCATGAAGGAGAGACAATTTTAAGTGAGCAGGTTTAATTTAGTGGGACAGGCAGAGACGATGCTGTATGCAGAAGCAGAAATCTTGTTAAGAAATGATGATGAAGCAAAAATAAAAAAACAAAATAATAATGATAAATAATTTTTTAAAAAGTGGGAAAATTATGCAGTCTTGACAAAAGCAGAGAAAATGTATTTTTCAGTCATGTCTGTCATTGTCTAATTTGAATATGGCTTAAGCAGAAACTACCAAAGTGGTTGATATTGACCACTAGGAATCAATAGCCTTATCCAACAGGTCGACAAATGTTGGAGGGGGGGCAGTAAGAATGGAGTAATTTGGGTGAATTAGAGAAGTAGAAAGTTGACATTAACCCAGTACAAAATTCAAGCTATGTTCATCATAATTGTTTCAAGTCTTTAAAGTCAGCAGCTAGACTTAAGAGTCATTTTCAGAGCTTGTGAATCGGATTTAATTATTAATCAAGATGTTTGAATTAGGATTCTAGTAATAAAGATAGATATCTATCATCTGCGAAGATGTAGCAGTCATCTCTGTACATTAAATTTACCAACTTCTCCACACAACCAGGATGGGATACAAGATTTTTTTTCAACAAAGTTTTACAAGTTTGAATTCAGAGTTTTCCTTCTCCTAGACTAGTTGCCATACCAATGTTAAGGAACCTAGTGTACCCTACAATTTACCCATAGCTAGAAGGAGAGTAGTTGGATTCATATCTTTACCAAGGGTATAAGAACAATGTGAGATGTAAACAGCCTGGCCCAGGATTTGAACTCTGTTCAAGCAGGGACCACCAAGGTGGTTGATATTTGCCACTCACAATTAATAGAACTATTCAACAGGTTAATAAATGTAGATAAATTTGGTGAGGGTCGAACTTGAGAAGTTATAAGTTCTGCCGGGTGTGCCTTGGCCCTAGAGAGTTCCTCTAGCCTCAGGGGGCCATCCCCCTAGGCTTTTACTCCCTTCGGGGAGGTTGGGTTTATTGCCTGGCACCTGAGGATCCCCTAAAAAAGGAAATGCTAATGGGGCTGAAGGTATTTTTGTCAATGCTGGACGTGTGTGGGTTTTGCCCTGCGACCGGACCCACCTTAAAAAGGCCTTGTGTCACATTTGTCCAGCGGTGGGACGGATGATAAATACCCAAAGGTGACACTGAGAAAAGACTATCAACGCCAAATGACAGCAAACAGATTCTCCATCCTGCATATATATCAGGCACATCACCAGAGTATCACAAGTGTGTTACTGAGGCCGATCTATTAAATACAAATATGTAGGGTGAGTAAGAATTAGCATACAAAAATTAGTTCATATCACAATTACAATGGTGGGGAGAAGGAGCAAGTGATTCTCAAGGGCGGGGTCAGCAGGACGGCTTATATACTTCACACAAATTAATTCATTATTATCAAGTCATACTGACAGCACAGATTTCTCTGACTCTCTCTCTCCATCCATCCCTATCATCCATTGCTCCTGGCAGATCCTCCAAACAACATCCTGTGTCTGCACAAAGCTGATGTAGATAAGTTCTTACTGGTCGGCCAACATTAGGACATTCATGTGTAGCGGTCCATGTAATGACTTATGTTGAATTCCAGAATTATATTCAATATTTTTTCCATTTCTCTTGATTTTTACCTATTTTTCCTTTTTGCCTCGTATTTTAAGAGGGATATTCACATTGGAGAGGGGATATAGAACAACACTCTTTGGTATACAGTTTCTTCTTGCTAATACAGATGGAAATCGCATAGTTACCTATTTATTTTTGTGTAATACATGGCTGGGGTGGGGAGGAGAATGATGATCAAGGATTCTATAAAGAGATCAATGGTCTGAAATGGGCTAGAGCTATGGCCACCAAATAGGTACGAATAAATATTATTTTTGAGTTCTGGACTCATGGTAAATCTTAGTTCAATCCCTGAGCCAAGTTATGTGCAAAAAGGCATACACTCTGGTTGAGTCTGCCCTGTTGGTGGGGGTGGGGTTAAATATGCTATCCTCTGCAAAAAGGTAAGCCCCTCCCCCTAAAAAAAGGGGGTATCCTGGGTATAATACTAAATTGCATCTGTTGGTAAGAATCAAGTTCTGGAGATCTAGGGAATGTGGTGTAATTCTTTATTACCATTACTCTCAGGTCCACTCTGATATGAAGTGGTAATTTCTGTTAGGGTTCCATCTATGGGTCAAATACATTTGTTTGCAAATTATTTGTATCATATTAGAATACTTGACATTATAACTGTCCGCCAAAAAATCTTAAGAAACAACTAGACAAAAAATGTAAATAAAAATGTATAATGAATGCAATTATCTAAACTCTAGGCATAAAATAAACCTAGATGAGTTGAGATGCCATTAAAATCAATCAGTCTAGTTCAGTGGAATAGGCAGACAAAAAATATCTTAAGAAAAAATTAATTTTGGAAAATTAACTGATACAAGATATCCACTAAGTATGAACAGTGGAATGAGAACAATCTACTCTTGCAGATTGACGAGACAATTTGATTTTAAATTCCCAGTAGCTTACCAACTTTAACCAGATACAATACCAGATACCCGAGAAAGCAAACAGGGTACAACAGCAGAAAGACTGACTATAATCACCAACCAATATGAAGACACTAGCCCAAGTACATTAGTGTATAATAATAGTAATGATAATATCAGGACCATTGAATACGTTTTGAGAAGCAAGAATACAACACTAAAATTAGAATCATAAGGCAGTGAATTCTAATCTATCTTTGATTATTGCGAGGTGGATATAATAAGATCAAATTTCATAGTTATGAAAGAAATTGGTTTGATAAGATTTAGGAAAGATTGCCTACTTTAGTCAAAGACAGAAGAATCTTTGAACCATCAGTCAGATTATTGGCAACTTCAATACTTGGCAATATGCTAATCTTAGAACTCTTATGATATTGAGTTTTAAATGATTTATTTTAGCTTTTTATCCTTCTATTATCAATGAGATAAATGCCATTTATATAGAGAAATCAATCAAAGTAATCAGGAATAGTGATATTACTCATTCTCCACTTTAAGTAGAAGATAAGAATAAGACGTCTTTTGGTCGCTACAGATATATTTTGGTAATTTACTTTGTACTGTACAGTCATTGACTAAATTTAAAAGCTACCATCACAGATTTAGATTGCTATTTCATTGAAAGTAATAAATTAAATACCATAATAGATAATATAAGAAGTGATTTTATAATTTATTCAGCAATATTCTAGAATTATATATGTATATAATCTTATTTTGTCAGTAATGCTTACATTAATTCCTGACCAATGACAATCCCTCTTTTTCTGATTTTCAATGCATTTCTATAGTAAAATCATTGGCAATGAATTTATATTATAGATATAATGACCCTATTCTGTCACATTTATTCTTCATTAATAATAATTGCTTTCTTCCACATTTTCATTTTACTGGATACAAATTGAGCAATAAAATTTGCTCAGACAAATTTTAGCCTAAGATTTCTTAAATTCTATGCTTAATTACAAAACCTGTTTTAATTGCAAATGTTATTATAATTTTGATTCATTTATAGTTCTGCAATTGACCTTCACCTTCTTGCACCCAAATCAGCATTTATCTAGAGTAAGCCATAACAAAATCTTCTATGAGGAGAGGCAAAGTTGCCTTATCTTCTAGACACATCTTTCAAGTTAATATGTTAAGTTTCAAGCAGATAATAAATATCAAAATATCATCTTTTTCAAAATCATTCTTATATTTAGTATATCTGTTCAAACTTCTAAAACAAAAGAAATTTGGCATGTGTTTACTTTCATATATATATATATATATATATATATATATACACATGCACACACAAACTTTTAGTATATGCAGTGTTTATCAGATGTGGCTAAACTTGTTTAATTAATTTTTATCATTAAGGGTTTTCAGACAATTGTCTTCATCTTCATTGCTATTTCCACAACGTTTCGGCCGATATGTTCTACGGCCTTCTTTAAGTGTTTGTCGAACTTGGGAACCTTCACGGAACTTCGAATTACGTCCTTTATTGAATCCTCGGGGGGGGGTCGCCTGTTCTGATTCCATTAGCCATAACCGGATACAAGTGTTAAGTATTCCTGTATTGTTACTTGCTTGCAGTCAGGATCGAACCTGCAACCTCCAGATGATTGTCTCCTTAGAAGCTTAGGGAACCAATGCCTATAACCATTACGCTATGTGTCCTGCTTGTTTAATTAGTCATTTATGATAACCTTCGGATATTTGAGAGCTGTAAGGAATAAACTAAATTTATGAGTTTTTATTATAACATATTTTGTTACAACATACACAATAATGTTCATTCATTTGTGTAGTTTTTAAAAATTTTATTTGTATTAATTTCCATATCACATATCTTGGGTGATGATAGGATTTGATATAATTAAAACTATCTTAAAACATTTAATATTCAAATTCTTAAAGGTTTTTACAAACCATTAAACTCGAGATGTCTGATTGATTTTAACTGCATATCAACCCATCTACATTTTTTTCATAGTCGTTTCTTAAGACTTTTTTTGCGCACAGTCCATTTTAATACTAATTATTTTTAAATAGATCTACTTGATCAAAATAAATGGGATATTAATGGATACTACGACTCCAGGTTAGAGTTGGTCAGGGAGTAATGGCAATGGAATACTCCACACTCCCGAGTTCTCCAGAACTGGAGCCTCACCATCAAATGCAGTTTAACATCATACCCAGGATATTGAAATGTTTGAGAGAGTTAAGATATAAATATTGAAGGCCTTAATGACCTGAAGTTTCTTTTAACCCTCTGCTTTCCACCTTAGTACGAAATAACAATAACTCATTAAACTCTCATTAATGCTAGGATTTTAACTTCCATCGCTGTTATATACCATCAAATACTCTAACTTGATCATTCTATTATAAGAAAACCATTTATATACTGAAGACAAGTAGCTAACCCCTGATACCATTATATGCTCTGAAATAAGATAAATAACTTGGCCAAGCAATATTACCTCATACTGTAAATTGCAATATACAAGTCAACTTTTTAACCCTGAAAAAATCTTCATAGAACTAGGGGTTGACTAATGTAAGTTGGTGACCATAGTTGAAGGCAACCCGAAAGCTTCCTTTTCAATAGCTACTACACCAAGGTGTAGAGGAAGGCACTACTCCTTTCCCTCGATTGCTCCACTTTACCCTTGATACATACCTTAATACTGAGTGTTAAGCAAGGAGATATCAAGTACCATTTTTTGAGTTTTTGGTATGACTTGACCAGGGATTAAACCCTAGCCTCTAAGGCCATTGACAAACACTCTACCCACTAGGCCAATGGGCCAGTACATCAATGCTTACTGACAGCCACAAACATTTTTAAGTTAAACTCTTGTTTGGTGAACTTATTAACAAATAAACACTGATTTATATAAAATGATAAAACGATAATATAAATTATTATATCAATAATATAAGACATGTTATTTCCAACTGCTGATAAGCAATAATTAGAGGTGCCCGTGGTGTAATGGCTATCGTCGTAGGAAATGGACACGGCGATACGAGTTCAAATCCTGGATGAGGCTGATTGCATTTCACATAGCACTAATACCCTTGAGAAAGGTATGAATCCAATTATTCTCCCTCCAGTTATGAGTAAATAGTAGGGCAGACTGGTTTCTTCAGCCTTGTTGAGGCAACTAGTCTAGGAGAAGGAAAACTCTGAATTCAAACCTGTTAAACTTCGCTGAAAAATTGACCTTGTGTCATATCCTGCCCGAGCAGAGGGATTGGTAAATATGGATAAGCAATAATTAGAATGTCACAGTACCAACGCAGACAGACAAAAGCTGCATAACCCTCACTTGACCATTTTATGTATATATTATATGTATTTGGTTATGGGCCTTACACTACGATTGATCAGCTTTCATTTCCTCTCTTCTCTTCCTTTCTTCTCCAGTTAGTCATCTTGTCGTCTAATGTTGGTGTCTTTTTTTTTTGTGTTACCATATTTGGTCTTGCTCATTGATAAGGAATGACAACAACTTCATATGCACATTTTGTTTTTATTTATTCGGTGACTTTAAATTGTTACCTGCTCAGCTTCAATGGGGAATCCCTGTAAGTAAAATGGAGCATTCAATCTCTTGCATTGAGAGTTTCTTATTAACTAACTTCTTTCTAAATTTAGAATCATTCTGGTCAACTGACTGAAACCAGCCAATGACAGTTGTGGTCTAAGGTTAACTTTGAGATCAACAGCTGTCCATCATACTGCTTAAACAGTATTTTTCCACTCAGGACTTAATTTGAATGCTACACTATAAGACAAAAACAGATCATACTAATCTACTTTGTAATAAAACTGTGCTATGTTGTTTACCACCAAACCATTGGCCTGATGAGTAGTTGTTGTATAACCACTCAATAACCATGACCATACAAACACATAATACATATATATACGGAATACAGACCGATGCAATGAATAACGACGAGCGAAGGTTCCTTTAGAAAAATATGTACCTCTCACTTTATTGTAAGGGTTCGAAAAGGGTTACTCAGGGTTTTACTGTGAGAGGGAGTTGGAGACCGAACAGAACTGCAATATATTGACCCCCACTCTTATGGCCGTCAGCGTTGTCTTTCTCGTTCTCCAGATGCTCAACCGGAGGCCCGGGGGCTCAGCTTTCTGCTGAGTGATGGCTTTCTTTACTGCATCTTATCACCAACTGGTCTCCAAAACTCCATTGGGGGTCCCGAGGGCCCCTTCAGCCTGGTGTGGCTTTCCCTACCACCTCTCGTCTCTTACTCCAACTGTCTGACTTCTTGTCTTGACTGAGCTATATAATAGTTCAACGCCCACTCAATCACCCACTCAATCTTTGGAATGGCATGTTTGATCGTCATCAAGCAGAAATAACTGTCATGCAGTTCAGAGGTCACTCTCTTCCGGTGCATCAGTCTATGAGTGTACCATGGGATTTTTTACCTTGTCCAATTTCGTTAGCCAAGCCCGCCTATGCAATTTCCTCTCATAACTGCCATTGGAATGTGTCACTTCCTTCCGGTGCATCACCTTGGCATGGCAAGTTTGGCTGGGTCGAAGATCCAATTGTCCGGGGGACCAGGGTTCAATCCCAGGTCGAGTCATACCAAAGACTTGATGCCACCTTGCTTAGCACTCAGCACTATCAGGTGAGGATTAAGAGTAAAGTGAAGCAATCCAGGGAATGGAGTAGCACCCTCCCCTACACCTCAGTGTAGTAGCTATTGAAAAGGAGCCTTTGGATCACCCTTGACTAAGGTTACTAACTTCAGTTTTACTATGTTGTTTACCAGTGCAATTTCGAGAGCATATGAGATTGGGAATTTATATGAATAAAAGCTCTAATGTAACATAGGACCAACGTGTTTTGCTGTAAAGAAAGAAGTCTGCAGATAAAGAAATACTCAAACTCGAAGGTAAGGGAAGAAAATATAGCAGTCGTTTATTATTTACTTAGGGCTATGATCGCTGCAACTCGTAAAGTTCATTTTAGTTACGTTCTTCTTCTCCCTTCCTCTTGGTGGTGACGGCGGTGTGGGTGAGAGCTGGCTATTGACACATGCCTGTCATAGCAGACTGGGTAGGACGGGTCGGGGCCTCAGAACCTTTGACTCGCCTGTTTGGAAAGCTGCCTTCAACTCTCCCAAAATCTCCTGACTTGTTTTCTTATATAGAGATTTTAGGGAACAAATCGAAGATCCCCGAATGTTTGATGTCACCAGTGAAACTGTCGTGAAACACGTGATAGTTCATCTGTGATTATTTTAAAATCACATCTAACTTTGCAGGTCATTCTGCCCACACACACTAGTCTCGTGACATCTTCACTGACTGACCACAGCACCCATCCATAATATTACACTAATGTATAAGATTTGCCTGAGTCATATATGGCTGACATAATTCTGATTTCAGAGAAAAATTACATACACTACTAGAGTAATGATAGTTTATTGAATATACTTACATTGGCATTATTACTGTGCTCATATGGTACTGTAGAATAAACAAATAATTCAACAGGCACAACATTTTAAATAAAAGTTATCATAGCCTATCTTTATCTAGGCCAACTGGGTAAGTCTTGGCCTACTAGGTTTGGTTTGTTTGGTGTCTTTGTTTAATGGCATATCAACCTTTGTAGATTATTTAATGCCAAAGCCATCCTGCCAGAAGAACAGTAGTGGGACTATTTAACACATAGCTGGGAGGATAAGGAGGATAATACTTTTCTCAAGGATTGTGACTAGACTTCGAACTTGCTTACTATGATTCTGCAAACCAACGTTTTAATCATCATGCCACGAGGACACCCCCTGGCCTACCAGGAACCCATTGTATGTTTGAAGGTTGACCTATACAGCAGGTATTAATCTAAGGCGAAATTTTGAGCAAAAAATTCTCAAGGTCAACTTATGTGCCCAGGTTGACTTGTAAGCAGCAATTCATGGCATATTATATTTGCATCTGTTTTTATCATAAAGTACACACGCATATCAAATATTTTCAAAATGTCCACTTGATTATTTTGACTACATTAAATCCCGTATCAGGATTTAAATTCTAAAGTATTTTTTACTTAACATTAAATGTACATTTAAATCCTGTGTAATCAAAGTTCACATCAGCTAAATAAAAAGAAAAAACTTTGAATTTTTTTTTCCTTATTAATGTTTTATATTAACTGTAATGAGAAAAGATCTCAGCCAAGATATTTCCACAAAGCACACATTGAAAAAAAGTCAAAGAACTGCATATGGTTCACAAGCTGCAGTTAAACGACCCCTCTTATATAAATATGTAATCATCATTAGAGGGAATGAAAGGTTTTGATGTATTAAGTTTAATAATTCCAACACATGATATGGGTCGGATAAAAAGCTAGTTGGAACTATAAAATGTATGATTCAAAATCATTCAAAATAGCTTATGCTTTAATCTTTTGAAGAGGGGTAAAAAAAATAATGAAAGTGATAAGAGTGTTGACTTTTTTAGCAATAGAGACGAATCAAAGAAAGAAAAATCATCAGGTCACTTCTTACATGACTGGATTGCGTACTTGAATGAACATTATGCAGATTTAAATCACCTAACAAACATCTACATTTATTAACATGAATATTCTTTCATCTTTCCAAATTTTATTGGATAGATACTTGTGATGTCGATCAGAAAATGATCCAAGATGATGATAGATAAAAAAAGAAAAGATAACACTTAAGCCTTTCAACCCTTCGATGCTTGTCTTTCAGATACACTGTACCTGACCTCACAAAATTTACAGAAAAAAAAAGATTAATGCCAAAATAAATTCTAACTTTATCCCAGAGCACAAACAACTTTGTTTAAAATGATCTCATTAATTGTTGTTACATTTAGCCAATTTTTATTAAAATCCGATAAGATCGACTTGAACTCCAAATATTAAGCTTACAATGTATAGTAAATAAGGGCTCAGTCCAAAATATTGGGTTTACAGTGTATAGTAATACAGAGCTCAGTTCAAAATATTCGGTTTACAGTGTATAGTAAAATAGAGCTCAGTTCAAAATATTGGGTTTACAGTGTGTAGTAAAATAGAGCTCAGTTCAAAATATTGGGTTTACAGTGTATAGTGAAATAGAGCTCAGTTCAAAATATTGAGCTTATAGTGAATAGTGCCTGGTCCAAGATATCAGGCAGAAAGATTCAAAGGGTGAATCCATCTCTAACAATCATTTATCATATTTACCCAACCTCTCCGCTCGGGCAGGATATGACACAAGGTCAATTTTTTAAGCGGAGTTTAACAGGTTTGAATTCAGAGTTTTCCTTCTCCTAGACTAGTTGCCTCACCAAGGCTGAAGAACCTAGTCTTCCCTACTATTTACCCATAGCTGGAGGGAGAATAATTGGATTCATACCTTTCCCAAGGGTATTAGTGCTATGTGAAGTACAATCAATCCTCTAACAATCATTTATAAGATTGATAATATAAATGTCAAAAGTTCAAGAGAAAGAACAAATTGACTACAAACTAGTGATTTCTCTTTTTTATATGAATTTCTTTCCCTAAACATTGCTTCATAATTGGAACCTCTAATCTCTAAGTTTACCCTTCCATTGCTCTAATCACTAAACAAAACTAACAAGTAGAACTTTACAGTCCAGTCCAAAGTTGAGTAGCTTTTAAACCATGATTGAAGTGATTGGTTAGTTCACTTTAACAATATCGTGCACTTGGTTGAACAAAATACAATGATTAAACCTTTTATCTTTCAAAAGAATGATAAAATAAATGTCAATGTTATAGTGAACAAAGTGATCAGACTGATGGAGAACAGAAGGGGGTTATGTAGCCAAGCAAAGAGAAAAACCTTTTGCTTACATGATACAATATTTCTTCACTCTCTGATTAATTAACTTAAAAGATGTGTGACTGAGTACTTATCAATAAGAGTGTTTCAGGACTTTTTAATGGAAGAAAAATGCCATAAGGGAGATGAAAAAAAATGGAGATCAAAGAGAATTGTACTTGGACAAATGACAAGAATGAAAGGAAAAAGACTTTTGATATTTTCTATTTATTTTTCATATGGATCAAAAATACAAGTTGCATATATAAAATAATTGCACACAGAAGAAAAAGAAATAATAAGCTATATAAAATTCAGTGTTACTCATTAACACACACACACACACACACATATATATATATAGATATATATATATATATATATTTATTCATTCGGTTCCATATAAGTTCAGTGCATACCAGAGGCACTATAAAATTCTCTGTACAGTCAGATTCCCAATTTGCGGAATATTCAGAGAAATAATGATCAAGTATGAAAGATACAAAACCATGACAATCATAAGGGAAAGTGTGATGTAAAAGAAGAAATAAATCATTAAAAAAATGTTAGCTTTTTTTAAAAATTTTATAAATTAGTTTTTGTCATGAAGCTTTCATAAAACAATGCATCATGAAAGGGGTATCTGGTTACAAAAATATCCAAATAATAATGAAATTATATAGCAATACAGGGAACCTGTTTAAACCACTTGGTTTGGTTTCTTTGTTTAAAAGGAATATCAACCTTCAGAGGTTAATTAATACTGAAGCCATCCTGCCAGAAAAACAGCAGTGGTAGTATTCATTCCATAGCTAAGGGAGAATAAGGGAGTTAATGCCTTTTTATCAGTTCAAAAGTGAATATAATAGTGCAACTGGAATTTGAATTTACTTACTATGATCTCATGGTCCAGCGTATTAGTCACTATGCCACAGAGACCCTCACCATCGAATCCACTTCAGTATTAGAGATTTTACAATATACTTTGTATACTTTCATATAACTAATTGAAAACCCATCATATCAGAGTTATTTTAAATTGATAACATCAAATTATCTTTTTCTGTAGTTAAAACTTATAGCTCTTTGGTAGCCACTGCTTGTGTTGGATTGTTTGGGGGGGGGGTCCTATAAGTACTAGTCATCTACAAATTGCTAGCAAGTATTTATAGACTTGCCCATTAGTAGCAGCAGGAGGTCAGCCAATCAGAGATGACTAAAGCATATATGAGCAAGGGCTAATTATGGCCTAGTGTCAAAACATTTTCCAGCATTTTTACTGAGAAAGCATACCTTTTATACTAAAAATCCCACAAGTAAAAACAAGATCACTACCCTAAGTTCAACAGCTTGTATTATAGATATATACATAATTTTTTAACTCTTGATTTTATATATATATATATAAGGACGTAATTTTGGTTTCTGGCCCAGAAACTTCTACCTAGGTAACTACTTTATACAGTTAAAAAAAAAAAAAAAAAAATTTGGTTTAGCTAAGCAGATAAACACAAAGTACTGTACTTACATTGTAAATAGAACTTCTGAGTAAAAAATTTTCAAAACGTTTGGGTATTTTCAAAGAAAAAAAAAAAAGAGCAAAGTGACTATAAACTAAAGAGATTTCTCCTTTTTATATAATTTTTTTTTTCACTAAGCATTGCTTTATAATTGGAACCTCTAATCTCTCATTTTACCCTACCATTGCTCTCATCACTAAACAAAACCCACAAGTAGAACTTTACAGTCTCGTCCATTGTAAATCAAACTTCTTACTAAAACAGTTTTCAGAAAGTTTAGGGATTTTCCCTACCCAAAAGACATGATCTGAAGTCTCATTAGCAATCATAGAATATTTGATTTGCTGTTCATTGCTCTAGCAATCCTTGAGATGTGTGACAATGAACAAAAAAAAAAAAAAAGAAGATATATTTTGTGAATTATCCTAAGATGAAGCATTATCATAATTATGAAAAGATAATTCATTAATTTATATAAATAAAAACGCCACATGATTCTAAATATCTTAACATTATAACAAACATATTTAGATAATAAATTTCATTCTTACTGAAGCTTAGAGAAACAGAAATATATTTCCATTGTGAATCAAACCCCTCACTAAAAACTTTAAAGAAGCTTTAAAATTTTCAAAATTTCACGTGCTAAAAACATTCTCCAAGAGTCCAATTGGTACTCATAGAAAATTTGATAACCATTGTTCCAATTGTTCATGAGATAGAGATATTTAAAAATAAAAAAAAATAAAAAAAAAAAGACGTTTGGTGGTTTTTTGGGCTTTTTTTGTGAAAGCATGTGCGATACCCTGCCCTCATCAGCCACCAACCAGGGTGATAACACAGTTTCGGTAGCTCAAGGCAGTACTGCCACTTCTGGTGCTACCAAGTAGCTTTTGCCACCCTGTCCAGTGGCAAAAGCTGCTTGGTGGCACCAGGAGTGGCAATTGGATATCAAAAGAAAAACATGTTAGTTGCAAAACAGAAGAGCTTCATCTATGCACTAAAATTGCAAACTTAACAAGTTACTGTTCAATTATCAGCTGACGCAGATAGCTGTATGCTATACGGAAGAGATCTTGATTACCAACATCAAAACAAGTCATGTAAATTCAACATGTGAATTAGAGTAAGAGACTGAAGCTTACGTTAGTAAAATTCATCAACTTCAAACTGGCAAATAAACACAAATCACATACATCAAGTTACTTTATTGTTCATCAATCAATTACAGGAAAATAAACATCTATATGGGACAGGAATTGTTAAACACCCACATAAAAATAAACCTTTTTGGTCAACAAAGGTATAAGCTAAACAACTTAAGACCTGATTTTGAAAAATTTATCATCAATGTATTAAATACAGAAAGCAGAAGATGATTTAATATATTACACACACATACACAGAGTAACAGAAAATACAAATTTAACATTCTAGCCATCCTTAGACTAAATTGATTGATTTTAACAGAATGTCAACTAATATAAGGTTATTTTATGCTAAGCGGTTAGGAAATTGCATTTTTTATATATTTATACTAACATTTTTTTGTTGAGTTGTTTCTGAATATTTTTGCACAGTTATACGATATCAAATTCTATCTGAAACAAATAATTTGTACACAGTTGTATGCTTTCAAATGCTCTTATCTAATACTAAGAAGTCATATTCAACTACATGGTTTAAAGTATTCTTATCTAATACTAAAAATCTACACTCACTTATATGGTTTAAACTAAATCAAGTTTGCCTAACATTAATAATTCTATTTATATCCAATTTTCAAACAAATCTATTTGACCCATAGATGGGAGCTTATAAGCTACTACCACTCTGAGTAAGAGTAGACCTGGGACAAATTAACTCCACACTCTCCAGAACTAGAGCCTCACCATCAGATACAGTTTAGTGTCATACCCAGAACATCCATCTTTAGACAAACAGACAGAAATGATATTTGGTGAATTATAGTGAGATGTCTGGAAGCATTACTACTATTACAAAAAGATAATTCAATTCAGTATGAATAAAAATACTACACAATTCTAAATATCTTGTAACATTATAGTGAATATATTCAGATGACAAACTCGATATGTTAAGATAATTCTAACTGAAGCTTACAGAATGGATGAATCATCAGTATTGATTTTTAAACCCATTTCCAATGTTCTTATAAGGATTCAATATTGCAGGAATTTTTAGAGAACATAGACTTTGGATATAAAACGTATCCTTTTTTTTTTTTTTTTTATAAAGGTTTCTATGCACTCTTCTTAGTTTACATAATATTTAACTCTTGGAAAAGTTTTCCCCAGATTTTCTTTTTAAAACTAAATATTTTCACTGTTAAATGTCTTTTCTGACTGTAATCCAAACATAGTTTCCTTTGTTGACATTGAATTTTCTTTCTTTGCCTTGCAATGATTGAGGGACAGATATAATTACAACAAAATCTCTTTCAAGTGCAAACACTTTAACTCTACATATGCAAAAGAAAAAAAATTTACAGCGCTCTCTCAATATTAAAAGGCGATGACACTCAAAATCCTACAGCATCAGAATAAAGGTAGGAAAATAAAATGCTATAACTGGCATTCCTTGTTTTTGAGGATCAAGAAATAATTGTCTATCCAACACAGGGCTTCTCAGACTTAACTTGATGAAGCTCTTGTAATCAAATTTGATTTCCTGCCCAAAAAGGGTTAGTCCTAGGCATGACACTAAACTGCATCTGGAGATATGGAAGTATACACCGATTCATTGCCATTACTCCCAGGTCCACTGATCTAGAGTGATTGCGTGTGTTAGGATCACATCTTTAGACTGAATAACTTTGAAAATAATTTCTATTAGATAGGAAAACTCAATATCCTATCACCATCAGGTTCGAATTAGAGTTATGGTAATCTTTCATTGGTTGTTCTTTTTTATCTCCTCAATAGATGCCATCTTTTGATTCTGGCTGTTAACCTGTGAAATTCTTCTGCCCAGCATCTGGTAAGGCTTGCTGTTGGCCCAACTTTTATCTCATCCATAGACGCCATCCTTATAGATGAGTAGCAGTAGTTTCCTGACTGAACTATTTGATTTTGGTTGAAGACTTGTGAAATTATTCTGCTCGACATCTGGTGAAGCTTACTGTTGACCCAACTTTAGATTCATCCATCTTAATTCACATCCATCATGTTGCTTCCCATGGCTTCTAGTGATATATGTTTCAAGATCAAACTTTTTTAGTACATTAAATTTGTTATGTTTTAACTGAGTTAAGTCTAACTGTCTGCTTTATATATATATATATATATATATATATATATATTATAACCTGATTGTTTTAATTTGTGGCTATAACTTATATTCTTTAATTGTTCAGAAGGGGAGTAGTCCCCATGATGTAATGGGGAATGTGCTGGACCACATCATTGTTATAAGTGAGTTCAAACTCCAGCCATGCTATTATATTCACTTTTGGAATAGCTGTATGGCCACCGACCATCTATCTCGAATACCGTCCAAATTAAATGAACAAGACATGTGGGACACTGCTGGAGAAGTAAGGATGAACTCATAAGTGATGTACTCTTGTGGACCCCTTCACACAGACGAGCAAGGTTTGGGCAATCAGCCAGAACCTATATACAGCAGCTCTGTACTAATACAGAATGTAGCATGGAAGACCTGCCAGGAGATGGAGACAAGTAGCAAGAGAGAGTCAAGGAAATCTGTGCTTGTGGCCTGACATGATGATGATAGGTTAAATAGTTCTACTGTTATTCTCCTAGAAGGATAACTTTAGCATTAAGTAACCCTCAAAGGTTGATATTACATTAAACAAAGTCAATAGTTACTTGAAGCTGTAATTGTTTACTAAGAACTTGATTACTCTAAAGTCGCAGTCTAGCATGTTAACCACTACACCACAGGAATTCCCCCTCTCGATGGGACCCAAATAGGTATAACAACTCCAAGTTAGGATGGACTAAAGAGTAATGGCAATGAAGGACTGTACACTCAGCAGAGCTCAAGAATTGGAGCCTCGCCACCAGATACAGTTTAGAGCCATATTCAAGCTAGACGGCAATTACACGAGAATGTTGCGAGCAATATTGAACAAGTCCTGGCGGCAACACCCCACAAGGCACCAACTATACGGCCACCTGCCTCCCATCATGAAAACTATCCTAGTTAGATGAACCAAACACGCAGGACACTGCCGGAGAAGCAAGGATGAGCTCATAAGTGATGTACTCCTATGGACCCCCACATATGGCCAAGCAAAAGCAGGACGACCAGCTCGAACATACATACAGCAGCTATGTGAGGATACGGGATGTAGCCCTGAAGACCTGTCGGAGGCGATGAACGATAGGGAGAAGTGGCGAGAGAAGGTCAGGGATATCCATGCTAGCGGCACGACATGATGATGATGATGACTGTATATAATATACTCTTAATTTATCAATGACTAGACTCATTGTTAATTACTTTGTATTGTCCTTTGACTTTTGTTTAACAGCATTTGTGGATCATTTAATGCCAAAAAGGTTAGATTGGTTTTATCTTCTATGTGGATTTTTGAATATGTGATGTGGGGTTTTATGATAGTGCTTGATTATATTTGATCAGATTTTAGTGAAAAGGTTGATTTAGTCAGATCATGATGAAAAGGTTGGGGTTTTTTTTTTTAAATGCAAAAATGTCCTCTGGTTTGGTTTGGTTTGGTTTTATGGCATATAAACTATTGTAGGTTATTTAATGCCAAATCCTCTTTATACATATATATTAAATATATATGATTTGGTTTGGTTGGGTTTTATGGCATATCAACCATTTTAGGTTATTTAATGTCAAATCCTCCTTATACATATATATATTAAATATATATGATTTAGTTTGTTTTGGTTTTATGGCATATCAACTATTGTAAGTTATTTAAGGCAAAATCCTCTTGTTACATATATATTAGATATATATGATTGGGTTGGGTTTTATGGCATATCAACCATTGTAGGTTATTTAATGCCAAATTCTCTTTATACATACATATTAAATATATAACTCTAACCCTCGTACATGATTTGTAAGCACATTTTGTAGATAACATTCTTAAATCAGCCTAAACTCTTTTTTTGCACACAGTCAAATGGTTTCAAGTATTTCTATATAGCAGTCACAATTTAACATCAGTCATTTTTTTGCACACATAGTTTGTTCTATTTGACCCATAGATAGGACCCTATCAGGTGCTATCAGTTTGGATCAGAATGGACCTGGGAGCAATGGCAATGAAGGGGTACTCCTTATTCCCCAAATCTCCAATGTTAGAGCCTCACCATCAGATGGTTTATTATCAGGCACTTGTTGGTGGGGGCAGTCTTACCCCCTCTGTAGATATGCAGTCGGTGTATTCTACAGCCCCAGCCAACAGGGCTGTTTGGAGTTTTTGAAAAAGTCCTTTAGGTTGCTTGACGGAAATTGTCCCAGTTTAAGAGAATGTGTTTAACTGTGAGGGTTACTGCGAACACTGAGCATATTGAGATGTCTTCCCTTTTTAGGAGATGTGAGTGGTTAATGTTGTTACATATCCATGATACTGATATGTGAAATGTACATAGAATGTTCATAACGCACATATAGATGACATAGGAATCCAGAAACACAAAAAACACTTATGACTTCTTAGTTCAGGTACGAAACTTTATTACTTTTGAGTTAAAAGGTTTTTTGACATAAGGAGAGAGATACACAATCTTTGTATGCTGACTTTTCCATCTGCCCCCCCCCACCACCACCACCACGTGCGGCCCCCCGCCGCAAACTACTGGTCTGATCTCGGCGAGCCCCAAAAGTCAACCGTCTTCTTTGGACGCTAAAACTCAACGAAATGACTTTTTCCAAATCCCCACAATCCTCCGCACACGCTTCCAGTGCATAACGTCATTCATGTCTCCCGGTCTCATTTTCTATTTTTATTTTCACATCTCTGAATGACACATCCTCCCTGCGCGCGTGAACACCTGCGTTCATGTTTGCACCTAATCCATGTGCTAAGCAAAAGGTTCTCACCCTAACTAAACCGAAAGGCAAGATATATAAAACGAAATCCCTTGGCCATTATATTACAATGTGCGTGTGGCAAATGCAAGTCTGGAAAGTATTACTTCTTTTCTGCTTCTTCTGTAACCTCCCAGCCACTTACCAATAGTATCTTGTATATGGTGGAGCTTCTTGTGTATTTGATTGTCCCATAATTTTTGTCATTCATCATATATGAATTTGTTAATAGATGGTTTAAGATCGGTGTAAGGGATTTTTGTATTGGATAAGTCTAACAGGAGTAGGATTTTTGCAGCTTTGTCTGCCTCTCCATTTCTATGTATACTGATGTGATTTGGTATCCAGGTGAGAATGAGGCTATTATTTTTAGAAAGAGGGTTCATTTTGTTTAGAAGTTGTATACTCGTTTGAAATAAAAATGTTCATTTTTTTTATGAGTTATAATAAACTTCTCTGACACAATATTGCCCAGTCAGCTCGGGCTGTAGAATACACCAACTACTCCTCTGCAGAGGGGTATCCCACCCCCAACGAGTGTCCTGGATATGACACTAAACAATCTGATGGTGAGGTTTCAGTGATGCTGGAGCTTTGGGGAATGTGGAGCACCTCTTTGTTGCCATTGCTTCCAGGTCCACTCTGGCCTGGAATGGTAGCACCTGATAGGGCCCTATCTATGGGTTAAATTGAACTAACTGCATACTTATACTAAACTGAATTGTTTGAATTAGAACTGTTGGACTAAACTGAATATCTTAAATAGAAATGTTTTAAACAATTAAACTCTACTTACAGCATGCTTATGCTAAACTGAATTGTTTGAAATGGAACTGTTTTTGACATTGAAACTGTACTTACACTAAATTGAATTGTTTAATATAGAACTGTTTTGACATTTATCTATGTTTAAACAAAATCTGTACTAATACTAAACTGAATTAGAACCGTTTTAATAAGCTGAATAGCTTGAAATAGAAATGTTTTTGACAATTAAACTGTGTACTCAAGCTAACTTGAAGTGTTTGAAATAGAGCTGACAATTTGCTTAAAAATGGATTTGGCGTTGAATAATAAACAAAGGTTGATATGCCATAAAAACCAAACCAACCAATTTGCCGCAATAGTAAAGATTGAGGTAAAGACTTTAAAATCTTCCAGTGGTGTGCTCTACCACTGAACAATTCACAACTATGGAGTAAGGGAGAGGAATGCCTGCTAGTTCAGCTGTGGCAATGCAGAATAGTAGATAGATGCACATTATGTTGAATGAATGACACTTATATGAGCAGGACACCTACACAGAGTTTTATTCTCAATGGATATCAGTCACATGACCTCAGAGATTTAGAATGTTTCATTTGCACTGAACACACATCATCATGTCAATGATGTATGATAGTAAGTAGACATAGCAGTAAGTTTACAAGCTTCAGACAAACAACTCAAGTTTTAAGCCTGCCAATAACTAATGTTTATATGTATAGGATATACCTTCACTGGGGTCACTAAGTATTCGATCGTTCAGTTTAGAGGTGAAGCTTGGAATCCGAGGCCAAGCAGTGTGGAATTTCATGTCATCAATAAGTCTTCTTATAATGATTTTCTTTAATACGAGAATAAAAACGTGATTATTCATTCGGATTAGAAGTCAATGATGTGCTTGTAAAATATATTATATGTGCCAGTAAAAAATATTACTATATATTACTATACTAAATATTATTATATGTTATGGATGATTATAGATATAGTTCAGAAAAGCATAAGTTAAAGTTGAAACAGATCAAAACAATAAATTAGTAATCAGGTTTCATCCTAGTAGTTGTTGGAGACCTTAGTCGAGGGTGACCCGAAGGCTCCCTTTTCAATAGCTACTACACTAAAGTGTAGAAGAAGGCACTACTCTATTCCCTGGATTGCTCCACTTTACCCAAGATACCTTATAATGCTGAGTGTTAAGCAAGGCAGCATCAAGTACCATTTTTCAAGTCTTTGGTATGAGTTGACCGAGGAGTGAACCCTGGTCTTCAAGACCATTGGCGAACATTCTACTCATTAGAGCCAATGGCCTGGGATACTAGTAAAATCTGTAATTCTATTTCCTTTTTTTTTTTTTTGCACTAAAGTATTCTTTTTTGATAAGTCTACTTTGCTCTTTGACACAAAATTACTTGGTGCAGGAGACCAATCATTTTAAGATTTAAGTTTTAATAAGGAGGTGGGGGGGCTACAAGCTCAACTATTAACCCTTTCACTACCAAGTGAGACTGAAATTGTTTAGCAATAGTTTTTTTTTTTTAATCTTTGTGCTTCTAGCTTTTCATAGATGGGCTCCATCTTTAACTCTTTCATTACAAAATTATTCTTTTTTTAAGTTTTAGATATGCAAAATTATGCTTTGAGTACAATGTTTTAAGGGCTAAAATGAAATTTAACTGGGGTCCCATTGGGTGTGAAAGGGTTAAATGTCACCAAATAGATCAGCAAAATTTATTGATGGCATGCAATGTAAAATTTGAATAAGCTCTAACTATTAAACACCGTGGAAAAATAGCTAGAGTCATTTAATTTGAGTGATGTATAGTGACTCCAAAAGTCATTTGAACTCATGGCTGTGACTAGATAAAAAAAAACGTTATGTGATCTGACAACATTTGGAAAAATAGATTTAACGTTTAGTTAGTGAGGGAGAAAATGATAATGAGGTTTTCGGGTGGGGGGTTCTGCCTGTGCTTGGCTTACTAATTCTCTGCAAAGGTTGTAGCAGGTGATCAAGAAGTATAATTGATAATCAAGTAATTTGTACATAAGAAAATTATGTCTGAATTATTTGTTATCCCAGCAATGAACAGAGAGACATAAGGCAACCGGAACAAAAATGAAGATAGTAGCTAACAGAACATGAGAGAAAGACACTGTGCAAGACAAGAACAAGTGAAGAATTGATCACAATATGATTAAGTTAGAAGGCAGAAGTAGATATATAACATATAAAGTAAACTATGAAATGAGTATACGATCCAAATGCGGAAATCCAACATAAAAACTATTTGCACAAAATGCTATTTAATACCAAAACTGTAATTGAAATAGGATCTTTATATTCTAAAAAAAGAGTATTTTTGGTTTAAGAATAAAAGTCTTGCCAGGACCAGCCTGTACAACCTCCAAACTCTCTGACTGGGAGGGCAAGTCTACTTGGGAGAGCCTGGAAAGGCAGGTTTCATACATTTTCTGTGAAAATTCATGAAAATTTATATGTAATACAGTGGGAGCACCGTATCATAGATTGTGGGTGGCTGTATCATAGATCTATGAGGGGAGGGCAAGTCTACTTGGGGGACCCTGGAAAGGCAGGTTTCATATATTTTTTGTGAAAATTCATGAAAACTGATATGTAATACAGTGGTGGTACCATATCATAGATTTAGGGCCGCTGTATCATAGATCCATGAGGGTAGGGCTACGGGAGGGCAAGTCTGTTTGGGGGACTCTGGAAAGGCAGGTTTCATACATTTTCAGTGAAAATTCATGAAAATTTATATGTAATACAGTGGGAGCACCGTATCATAGATTGTGGGTGGCTGTATCATAGATCTATGAGGGGAGGGCTATGGGAGGGCAAGTCTACTTGGGGGACCCTGGAAAGGCAGGTTTCATATATTTTTTGTGAAAATTCATGAAAACTGATATGTAATACAGTGGTGGTACCATATCATAGATTTAGGGCCGCTGTATCATAGATCCATGAGGGTAGGGCTACGGGAGGGCAAGTCTGTTTGGGGGACTCTGGAAAGGCAGGTTTCATACATTTTCAGTGAAAATTCATGAAAATTTATATGTAATACAGTGGGGGTACTGTATCATAGATTGAGGGTGGATGTATCATAGATCTATGAGGGGAGGGCTATGAGACAATCACCCAGGCTCCGAGTTTGACTATCACTTTCATCTAATATATCTAAAACTCTATTTTTTTATTTTTAGATAAATCATCGTCAACCACAAATTTTGACATGTTTTGTTTCACTTTAATCTTTTGTTGATTGCATTTTATTTGGACTGTTAATTGCTGTTACAGACAGAGTAAATGATGACTTTAAAAAAAGAAAAAGAGAATTAAAAATTCATATGAATGAAAAAACTATTCAAAATGAGTGTAGAGTGTTCGCCAATGGCCTGGGAGACCTGGGTTCAATCCCAGGTCGAGTCATACCAAAGACTCAAAAAATGGTACTTGATGCCTCCTTGCTTAACACTCAGCATTATAAGGTACAGATCAAGGGTAAAGTAGAGCAATCCATTCGTATATGTACACATACATTTAGTTAGTTGTCTCCCTTTAGTCGAGGGCAACCAGAAGGCTCCCTTTTCAATAGCTACTACACCGAGGTGTAGGGAAGGGCGCTACTCCTTTCCTTGAATTGCTCCACTTTATCCTTGATATGTAACTTATATTACTGAGTGTTAAGCAAGGAGGTATCAAGTACCATTTTTGGTATGACATGACCTGGGATTGAACCCAGGTCTCCCAGACCATTGGCGAACACTCTACCCACTAGGCCAATGAGCCAGTACACATACATACACGGGACAAAAATTGTATAATATTTGTTTTCTGCTTGACCAGATTATTTCAAAACGATTATTGTTCATCGATATGGTAAGAGATCCAAATTAAAGTTTGTTTTTCATGAATGCCTTTGTTGGATAGCAACAGGAAGATTCCTTTGATATGCCACACAAGTTGCATGGGTGACATGACAGGTTGTGCACCTGTTTTCTTGGGTAAATAGGACGATGCCCCGGCAGAAATGTTGTGCATGTTGCATGGGTGGCTTAACAGGATGTCCACTTATTTCCAACAGGAAACAGGTGTTTCTCAGCTGAGGTGCCACACTAGACAGGAGAAGTGGCCACAAAGATTGTGTGAGCTTCCAGAAAATTATATAAACCAGGAAAGAATTTCAAACTAGGCAGAATGGATAAAAAAAGCAGAGAAGTTTCACAGAAAACTGCACCATCATGCCTGTGTACGTGCATTTCAGCCATCACCGACTTGCTCTTTCTCTACCCATCTTGTGCCACATTCTGTCCATGGTGGAGAGGTTGGTTAAATACATACAGCAATGAATATATACTTATCCTGCAATGGATATCATAGGAAATGGATACTGAGAGGTGAGTTCAAATCTTGGATGAGGCTGTTGATATGAGGATCATTAAATAAATTTCCAGACTTTTTCGTATAGGCACTTTTATTGATAGTACACACATGAAACTCTAGTCCCCTTCAAAGTAATCTCCTCCAGCAGCAATGCACTTGTTGTACCGTTCCAACAACTTCTGGAAGGCCACATGGAAGTCCTCTAGTGTGAGCATGTCAATGACCTTCGTCACAGCCTCTTTCATCTCCTCAATTGTCTCATAACGACAGCCTCTAAGCTTAGGGAATGACCAAAAGTCACAGGGAGCCAGGTCTGGACTATAGGGAAGGTGAGGAACTGTCTTGATGCCCATCTTGGTCAAATAGTCTGTGATAAGGATGGAGTTGTGGACTGGTGCATTGTCCTGGTGGAAATGCCACTGAGCCGATTTAAAAAGTGCTGGCCTCATCCGATGGAATCTCTTCCTGAACTCCCTTAAAACCTCAACAGAGTAACCCTAAGCCTAACCTTTTGGCCAATCAACTCTGGTGTATGGACTTCCTTACTCCTCCCAAACCTCTCATAAATCCCTTACAGACTCCCTGCCTTTCTTGAATCTCTTAGGTCACAAAAAAACTGATGCTCAATTCATGCAAGATGCTCCAAAAGCAGTCTGAAGCATTCCATACATTTCCGTGGCATTTTTTCTAAGTTTAAAACAGAATTTTATTGCATATCGTTCTTCTAAAGTGTCCTCACATCCAGATTGCATTTTTGAAATTCACCAGCTGTGACAATCAGGCTTTATTAGGGTGTATTCCAATTGCTGCTGTAGTTGTTCATTTGAACCTGAAATCATAAAAATTGGTCTGTCATCTCATAAGATGTATAGCAATAACACACTGAATTCTCAAGAGTCTACGACAATTTTAAATGCGTGTACAAAAAAAGTCTGGAAACATATTGAATGCAACACACATATTTCTTGTTATGCTAATACCCTTAGGAAAAGTATGAATCCAACTATTATCCCTGCAGCTCTGGTCAAATTGTAAGGCAGGCCGAGCTCTTTAATTGCCTTGTCGGCTGGGGCTATAGAATACACCAACTGCTTCTTTGCAGAGGGTTAAGAACCCCCCTCCTCTCCAAGGAGTGTCCTGGATATGACACTAAACTATCTGATGCTAAGTTTCCAGTAATGCTGGAGCTCTGAGGAATGCAGAGTACCTCTTCATTGCCATTCCTCCCAGGTCCATTCTGGCCCAAAGTGATAGCACCCGAGAGAGTCCCACTATAGGTCAAATAAAACTAAACTGTGTACTAAGGCTAAACTGAATTGGTTGAAAAAGGATTGTTTTGACGTTTAACTCTGTGTGTTGCTCAGTAGGATGGGGTTGTAGAATACACTGACTGCTTCTCTGTAGGGAGGTAAGACCCCCCCCACTTCAACAAGTGTCCATGATATGATACTAAACAATCTGATGGTGAGGTTCTAATAATGCTGGAGCTTTGGGGAATACAGAGTACCCCTTTACTGCCATCACTCCCAGGTCCACTCTGGCTTTGAGTGGTAGCACCTGATAGGGTCCAATCTATGAGTCAAATAGAACTAAACTGTATACTTATGCTAAACTGAATTGTTTGAAGTAGAACTGTTTTAACATTGAAACTGAGTACTTATGCTAAATTGAATTGTTTGAAATAGATCTGTTTATAAGTATAAAAATGGATTTGGCATTAATAACCTACAATGGTTGATGTGCCATAAAGCCAAACCAAACTAAACCAGGCTCTTTAACCTTGGTATGGTAAACAACAAGGAGAAGGAAAACTCTAGATTCAAACAGTTATATTTCATTAAAAATTCACCTTGTGTTGAATCTTGTTTTTAATGGAAAGGTTGGGTAAATACACACTCGACAAGACTCAAGGATGACTGCAACATAATATTTGCTTTAGCAAGTGTAACTAATAATAACTAACGTGGAATGATGCAATCTTTTTTTTTTTAATACAAAAATCAAAGTTATAGCTCAACAAACATTCTCATAGTCAAAAAGATATGAGGATAACAATTACATAACATTTCAGTCACGTTAGAGTTCAATACTAAAAGCTCAGTTTTATTCTTTTTTGGACACTCGTCATACATGTAACACATCCACAAAATGATCTGAATAGGATTTTTCATGTCAGTCAAAAGTTTTGTTCTGAATCAGTAATCAGCACTTGTCTTCTTTTAATACCAATTAAAGATGTTATTAGCTCTTATGAGAAAGGCTTTCCTCTGATAAAGTCTTATCTTAAGAACGATTATATATTTTCATTAAGTAGAAGATATTATGTCTATGTAATGAGACGTATCTAATTCATTATTCTTGTTATAAGCTTTGACTGAGACATTAAGATATCAAACTATCATCAAGTACTTCGTGCAATGCATCAGGAAGCCAGCTTTTAAAGTTTCAATTTCAAAGATGAATGATCCCCCCCCAAATACAAGACTTTTGAAGTTAATTCCTCTATCAGAGTGCCCATGCATAAGAAATTATTTTCATCATGTGGGAGCTTAGTGACTATTGAAAGACACTGAAAATGTAGCCAAAAGCTTTCATAGTGTTCGTATTCACTGCCAGTAAAGATAAGGCTTGTTGATTATTGTTTATCTCTTTGAATGAAATGCCTGATTTTAAAACCAACACTATTAGAATTTTTTGGCAAATAGCACTGAATTGTTTACAAGCAATAGAACACTGTTTCCCAAAATAAAAAAATTAACCAAGAAAAAATCTCAACTTATGTTGTTCAGCGCCAGCTTCTTATGGAAGATGTTTCATTTACACAATTATGAAGATGCGTGTAACACATGTGCAGACTATAAATATGATTTAGTGCTTCTTGCAAATACCCCTACTCAAGCTGAATCTTTGCTGCTTAGCCTGGAGCAGGAAGCAAGAGGCATTGGTCTTTACATGAACTCAGATTAAATTAAGTTCATATGTTTTAAATAAGATTATGCAATCTCCTCATTAAATAGCAAGCCTCTGAAATTAGTAGACCAGTTCATATATCTTGGTAGCAATATCTCATTTACTGAAAGTGATGTGAACATATGCATAGGAAAGCATGGGCTACTATCAACAGGTTAGCAACCACATGGAAATCTGGTCTCAAAATAAAATGGAAATTATTCCAAGCTGTAAACAAGTCAGGATTACTGTATTTTTTAACCATTTGAACTCTAATGAAATTATTGGCGATAAAGCTAGATGGAAACTACACAATAATACTATATGCTGTTCTGAACATATCCTGGAAGTTGCACTCTATAAAACAACAGTTGTACAGTCACTTAATTTCCATCTCACAAACCATCCAAGCAAGACATGCTGGGCACTGCTGGAAAAACAAGAATCAACTCATAAGTGACATCCTCCCATGGAATCCTACACATGGACGTACCAGTGTTGGCTGACTAGTAAAAGGAGTTGGGTAAATACAAACTTCTCTCTCACCCACTAACCAGCTATGTTTAAAATGACAAGGTCAATTAAGCTCTCTATCTACGATAGAGGAAACCAATCTAAGAAAAGGACAATACTGAAATCAAACCTTAGAGAAGACAAGAAACCATTCCACAATTTCTCCTAAGAACAGTCATAGGAATTCACAGTATATTGATCAGGGAAGTTATGAAGAGCAATATCACTCAAGGACTTTAAGGACCTGGCACTTTCAATTCCATTCCAGTCTAATTATGAAATTCTCCTGAATCCTAACGTGAGTAAATTACAGTTGATTAGATTCAGACAAAAAAAAATCCCTGTGTTTTGTGTAAAGTTATTCCAAATATACTGATTTACTGTCAGAGACAAAAAAATAAGATATTCATCTTTAAGTTTTTTTTTTAATTGTCTTATACTTATCACTTGAGCAGTTTTACTCCAATTTAGTAGGCAGCGCAGTAAGAAAGCAGAAAACTAATGGTAACATGTACGTTTGTTAATCATTTTATAAAGGTCATTGATCAAAAAATATCTATTTCCTGGCACTGATGTTGCACCATAATTTTGCAATACTTTGGGATAAAAAATAAACCTAAAATAAAAGTACCGTTCTGCATGTAGGATAAACTTTTAAGTCTTATTTAAAGAAAAAAAATACACTGTGTATATATATATATATATATATATATATAAAACTCTATGCCACAGACATGATTTGTCAACAGGTTGCTCCACTGAGTCACTGTTTAAAAGAGCGAAGGAGAAATGTAAAATCTTTGACAAATACACCAGCCATTTTTTCTGACAAATCTGTATCATGTCCTGACAGTGGAACTTTGCACAAATTACTGGCTGGATTGACAACTCTTCAAAGATACAAACACAAGAACAAAATAAATTTTTCAATTTTAACTATATGGACTTCATGCATTCATATACACACATGTATACGTTTATATTATATATATATATATATTATAGGCTTGCAAAAATATTCATGCATGCACCCCCTATATACATATATACATACATACACACACACACACACACACATATATATATATATATATTAGACAAACTCAGTGATTTCAAAATAGGAATCACTGGCCACAGTTGGAAAGTTGCCTCAAATCATCTTCAGACCGCGGCACAATATGCATCAAGTTGGATTTGGTCGAAAGCGAGAAGTTTTCAGCATGAAGGAAATACAAGTGGAACCACCATCCCGGTATGATTATGTAAGAAACAGTTACTGTAAACATGTAATAACATCAATGGCCGAAAGTAAGCACTTTTTTTTTTTTAAATCACAAACTGCACACTAAAAATGAAGATTAACGTCCAATGTAATCTCTGCTCTTAATTGATCTGGCGTATATATATAATTCTCTTAATACCCTGTCCGGTGGCATAAGCTGCTTGGTAGCGCCAGGAGTGGCAATACCACCTTGAGCTACCGAAACTGTGTTATCACCCCTGGTTGGCGGCTGATGAGGGTAGGGTATCGTACATGCTTTCATGCATTGTATCATGAAAATAAAACAAAAAGACTAACTCCGTGACCCACTGGCTTACACTTATCACATTTGCAAATATATAAAGAAAGGAGATAGAATTAACATTAACTAAGTTATCTCCCTTAACTGCATGTATATATGTCTTTGTGTAGACAGAGAGACAGACCGCAAGAGAAGTCAAAGAATGAGAGAAAAAGATCAAATAATAAAGTAGTTAGATGAGGAGCAAAACATGTATTTCTACCTAAAAGAAAAAAAAAATCTAATTCAAAATCAATTAAAAAGATCCCCACATCATACCCACCAGTAGTCTACCTTTTAGTTGAATCAATTTTGATATCCAAATGCCAAGAATCTATATTGATTATCCTATTTACCAACCCCTCCGCTCGGGCAGGATATGACACAAGGTCAATTTTTTTAAGCGGGGTTTAACAGGTTTGAATTCAGAGTTTTCCTTCTCCTAGACTAGTCGCCTCACCAAGGCTGAAGAACCTAGTCTGTCCTACTATTTACCCATAGATGGAGGGAGAATATTTGGATTCATACCTTTCCCAAGGGTATTAGTGCTATGTGAAATGCAATCAGTCTCGTCCAGGATTTGAACTCATGTCACCGAGTCCACATCCTGCGACGATAACCATTACACCACGGGCACCTCCACCATCTATATTGATTATAGCAAGTGAAAATACTTCACAAACAAACATAAGATTTAGCTCAAATTGTTCGATTTCCAAAATATCCTAATTAATTGGAATCTACTACATAAAAGTTTTAGATTAGATTTTTACTAAAAACTCTCAAGATCCAGACTAATAATGTGCATATTTAAAAAGGTAACATCTTCACCAGCTATTGCAAAGGAGAGTAATGATGGCAGTTCCTCAAGAGAAATAGCAAGTGCAAGAGTGGATTTAGGTAAATAAGGGGTTACACAGATCCACCCTCTTGATATCTGCAGAATCTTGCAGCTAGATGTGAGTCATCACGGCTTGTCGAGGATCAGTTATAGTATATCACCAGACCAAGTTTAAATAAAAAGGATGCTCTTCTAACCTTTCATAACATGCATATTCAAGATGGTTGTTGACTCCATAAAAGGATTTCTCTTCCTCCTCCCCTTTCTTTCAGCTAGCAGATATCTAGCTACCATACTTACCAGATAAACAACCACACCATATAGCAGGTAGCACTAGTTTACATGGTACCAGTAGCACTCTTTCAGCCACATGACAACTAATATATACAGTAGTCATTTTGCGTATAACAAATTTTTTTTACAATTAGAAATGCATCTTGTACATGAGAACTAAAAATTAACTTTTTGGGGGGCAATGTGCACCACTTTATTCACAACAGCATGACTGAAAATAGTGGATTAGGATTGGTTTTATGGCATATCAACCATTGTAGGTTATTCAATGCAAAATACATTTTTACACATATAAACAGTTCTATTTCAAATAATTCACTTTTGCTTAAGTACACAGTTTAAATGTCAAACAGTTTTATTTAACCCATAGATTGGACCCTTACAGGTGCTACCACTCCAGGTCAGAGTGAACCTGGGAGCAATAGCAATAAAGAGGTACTGCACATTCCCCAAAACTCCAGCATTACTGAAGCCTCATCATCAGATAGTTTAGTGTCATATTAGGATACTCATTGGACGAATCTTATCCCTCGGCAGAGATGCAGTCAGTGTATTATGCAACCCCAGTTGAGTGGGCCAACTGAAAATAAGTTACATTTCTAGTATAAACTAACTAACGCATAACAAACACTTCTGTTTTATACCACTACGGAGATATAGCCATTGAATGTATGTTTATTTATAATTTGTTTCTCCTATCATGAACTTTTCCTGAAAATTTGTTACATGTTTGTGAGACCATGTTTTTACTTTTGCTCTAAATTCTGTGTAAATTTTCCATTTCAAACCTTTATATAAACTACATAAATCCCTATTTTTAGGTGGGGGTGTCCTTGTGGTGTAATGGTTAAAGTACTGGACTGCAGAATCGTAGTAAGCAAGTTCAAACTCCAGTCACACTATTAAATTTACTTTCGGGCAAATACCCTTGAGAAATGTATAAACCCCCTTATCCTCCCAGCTATGAGTTAAATAGTACCACTACTGTTCTTCTAGGAGAATGGCTTTGGCTTTAAATAACTTAAAAAGGTTGATATGCCATTAAATAAAGAAACCAAACCAACCTATTTTTAATTGATACAAACTGGATAAAAAAAATTGAACAAATTGTTAAATTTAGTTCAATTTTAGCTGCTGTAAATTTCAAACAATCAAATTGTATTATAGACAAGAGATGGTTTTTCCAGAATTTTCTTGCCAAAAGTTAGGGGTGCATGTTAAACACAAATGACTATGGTACCAATAACTTCTTGTAATATCTCTTATCCCTTCAGAGGATGCAATAAATGTAAAAAGTCTGCCAAAATAAGATTTATGATATTAATAGTCATTTGGATAGCATAAAAAGATATTAATTTTACAGATTAAAATCAAGTGTGAAAATAAACAAAGCAAATATTATTAACTTTAAAAAATAGCCTTTGCTGAATTTAGTGAGTTAGCATACTGTTGTGTTTAACAGCAACAATGGCAGACAAGCCAATTACGTATCTTTTGGTGCATAAAGCAACCAGTATTTATGGTACTCTGGAATATTCTATTCCCATAGCTGGATGACCTCATTCCTCGAGTCCTGATTGGCTCCTGGTTTCAGTGTGGATATGGTGATAGTTAAATGTCCACTATTTCGCATTATGATCCAAGTAACTGTCCTTAGTTTACTCTTGGTCCACTGAGCTGAGACACACTTCGGCTGGCCATGTTTACTGGTATGCAGATTGGGTCGGATGTGTTTTGGCTTGTTGGCAGTCAGTTGAGGGTGACCCAGCATTAGTGTCTTGTGGCTGAGACCAGTATCCTTGAGTCTTAGGGGGCCTTCCCACAAGCTCTGAACTTCTTTGGAGGGGCTAGGTTTATCATCTGATATCTGGGACACCTCTTTGTAGGGCTAAAGGCATTTTTGGAACCTACAGGCATGTGTGGGCTATAGTCCTGTGCCTGTTACCCCACAATAAAAAGGGTCTTGTGCCAAACTTGGGCGCTCAACAAATACTAGTGACTGTACTTAGTGATGGGTTTTTTTCCCTGTTCTGCCAAAGAATGCTCATTGGAAACCCAATGTGGTAGTGAATACCTTATTGCTTTTACTACATCAGAGCAGGTAACTTCTACAGCCTTGATATTTTTCGATACCAGTGATGCCCCTGCTTTCACAGCAAGGGTAAACAAGCAAGTCTTACAGCAAGTACAGTAGATCACTAATCTGGTAGTACTGAGACCTGAAGAATGGCAGATTAGTCAAATTGCCAAATCCTAGAAATATTACCTCTAAACCAGAAGTTCCTGGACCTTGAAGCCAATCTGTGCAACCCTTCACCCAACTTTCAACATTTTCTCTTCCCTTTTTGAAAGAAGAGCGGGGGGGATAACATGCCTCATCAGTAACAGAAAAGAAAAGAGTAACTTCTAACTGAACACGTGGAACCAATTTCAAGTGCTGTTGCGATGTTGTTTTCTTCTTCTTAATAAAAGGTGGACAGCCGAATTTCAGTGCTGAAAATAACAGTTCTCTTAGTTTCTTCTTATGAATTCCTTTTGGCTTACAACAACCTTCTTTAGCAGTCTTACATCCAAGCTTGCCACTTGTCATACGTCACTAAGACTCAAAATGCCTTCTTTCCTGTGCATTCAGGCAGAACTTGACTAATGATACCAAAATGCCACATCTGGGTCAATCGCACAATTTGGTAATTTACATCCACGCCAGTGCCTAGGTAGTCCTGATGTCAAACCCAATTCACGATCGGGAGGATGTGAGTTCGATCTCCCCATTCGCCCGTTTCTCTCCCTCTCATCTCATTTTACACGCCAGACATATTCGTGCAAGCTTTGAGCTGCCGCATGTGTGATTTCTCTCGCTACAGTTGATTGCGAAGAGGTACCATTACAACTGCAGATGGAACTCATTGATCTTGAGTGTTCAGAAGATTTAAAGTTTCTTCCTTGCCACATCCTCAATTTCAGTAAGAACCATCTGCTTTCATCTGGATAATTTCTCAATATTATCACCCACACCCAGCAAACCACCGTAAGCAGTTGTTTTCTAAAAGGAAATATGCTAAGAGTATATTACATTCACAACTGTCAAATCATCACTTGTCTGATGTGCTACTTTTATTGACTGCTTCATTTAACCCAGATATGACATCTTTTTGTGATTGTAAACATCAGATATCTCATTAATAAATCTTGATTTTTACCTTATAAATTTAGTTGATTTTTTTTTTCCCAGTTCTTTTAGAATTATGGTCTTCCTAAGTTAAACATTGTGGTTTTCGAGCTGCAAATGTAGGGGATACTTGTTCTAAACCATAGTTAATGATCTCATCATACCTTTGACAATATGTAACTCAGTCCATGTTAGATAATAAAGGAATGGAAAAATTAGATGGAAAGCAAGTGAAATGTTAATGAATAGACTGTAAAAATAAAGAATGAAGGGTTATACTATTAACTACTGTGGATACCACACATGCACTCCTAATTTTAGATGAAAATTTCAAGAAAAATCCAGTTCACTAGTACACCATGTAGTATTTTCCATTTGAGATAAAAAGTCACCAGATACGATGACAAATGAGAATAATAGAAGGTACTTTCAGATTTAAAAAAAAGGGCACAGTATATATGGCAGTCTATAGAAGAAGATTCTCATTGTTTCATCTTATTCTAAACAGTAGAAGAGTTTTACATTTTTACACACAAAGAAAATATGTGAAAAAAAGTGAAAAGAGACAGATTCATGGGTCTACAACAAAAAAAATGATTCACCACAGGTAGAGACATGCATCAAATAACCAGGAACTGTACTGTTTTAACTTTGTGGGCACCATTCAAATGTTCATCCACCATATGTCATGGCAACCAAAAATCTATTTCTGTATCTCCCATTTGTCTGGTCCCCAAAAATCACACAATGCACTGTCCATGGGAGGCAACTCTCTACCTCTCAGGAGGAATAACTTTGATATTTTCCATTAGGTCTGGTCCCTTACAAAGAGTCAACACTAGCACAATACACTATTGTCCAGTGTTTTTATGAGTTCAACCTTATTTTCAGTCCAGTCCCTGAGGATCTTTTTCCAGACAGTACTTGCCCCCTCATCTAAAAGTAGTAAGGGTTGGGTTTATTGCTTGACACCCGAGGCACACCTTTTATTGGTCTAGGACAATTTTTTGCAACTTTCAACCCATAAGGATTACTTCCTGGAAGGGTCACTGACCTTATGTCACAACATGCACCATGATGGAAACAGATAAATCCAATCTTATACAGGGTATAGAAGCAAAATACAGAATAATTTTTCAAAGTTGTTTTTAGTCTGATTAGTCTAATTTTTGAAAAAAGAACACAATAAATCTAACTTTTCATGATTAGCTCTATTCTTCAAGTTCTTTTAGTAGTGAGCAAGAGAAGAAACAACAAAGAATCTATGATTTGCTTAATGATGAAACCAAACCAAAGTTTCTTAGTCTACCATATACCAAGCAAAGAAACGTTTTTTTGACAGAAAAAGAGCTTTTTAAGGAAAAGAGGGAACGGAAGATTGAACAAAAATTGCCATAGCAAGAGCAGTTTTTAACTACGCTCACGATAGTTATTAAGTAGGACCCACAACATCAATAAGAAAGTAGGCTAAAGTCCACAAGAAAACGATAAGATAGCAATTAAATGAGATTTAACTGTAGACCTTAATCCCCTTAATTACACTATATAGGGTGTTTTACAAAACAAAACAAATGTAACTTCCTATCCAAATATTGGTTTGCTTAAGGCTGCTATTGAGGAGGAATGGAATGAAATATCTGAAGAATTTATTTTGAAGGCACGCAAATTGTTTTGAAGGCATGTTGATAGAATAATTGAAAAAAATGGTGGCCATATTGAGTAAATTTACTGTTTTGTGTCTATCTTATTTTGTTGTTTACTTTTTTAAATTAAAATTGATGTTTTATAATAGAGTCATTTATTATTATACAAGAATATTCCTAATTTTAGTAGTCAATAAATAATGTGCAATGTTTTCACTTAAAAGCACAGGATGCACTTTGTTCATACACTAAAGCCAGAAGTGGACCAGAGAGAATTGTGTTAAGGTGGCACCCATAGTCAAATGATTACTGTCATAAGAAATGGACACAGCAACATAAGTTCAAATCCTCAACGAGACTTATCATTTCATATACAGCTAATACCTTTGGAAAGCTATGAATCCAACTATTCTCTCTCCAGCTATGGGTTAATAGTAGGGTAGACAGGGCTCTTCAACCCTGGTGAGGGGGTCAGTTTAGGAGAAAGAAAACTGAATTCAAATCTGTTAAACTCCACTTAGAATAGACCTTGCATTGCATCCTACTCATGCAAAGGGAAAGGTAAATATATACAGTGGAGCCAAAACTGAGATTAAATAAGAGCAAATAATATTTATAAATGCAAGTAAACAAACAGAAATCAATTACCTATGTTTACAAATGTGCACAAATAGGTGAATAGATCTAGTACAATCAATACGCTGTGCAGTGTTTTAGTGCATTTGCCGTGGGAAATTTAAAATCAGTGCTGAATTGATATTTTAATTCGAGTGACTGATTTTAATGGCATGTCAACCCATCCAGGGTCATATTGATCTTTTTTTCTGTCATCATTTTGTAAGAGTTCTTTAAGTTTTGTTTTTTGGTACATAGTCTGATTGACTACAAGTAATTTTTAAACAGATCTATTTGAACCAAAAATAGAACCCTAACAGGTACTACCACCATGCCAGGTCAGAGTGGACCTTGGAGTAATAACAAGTCCAGAAATGGAACCTCACCATCATATGTCATACTTAAGACACTTTTTTCAGTGGGGTATTACTGTTCTGCAGGGGAGACAGCATATTCTATGCCTCGCCGATAGGGTTGTCAGTACTCATTTAGTAATGGAAACAGATTACAGCTAGTTAGATTAGGTAGTTTGGGTTTTGTGGCATACCAAGCTTTTTAGGTTAATCTATACCAAATCTTGTTTTTATATAAGTTCTAAGTCAACTAACTGTAGTTGAGGGTGACCTGAAGGCTCCCTTTTCAATAGCTAATGTTAACTTATGATTGCAACAGTTCAGACTGTCAGCACTTCCCCCTGTGAGACTATTTGTCGCTGCCTCCCACCAGACAGGACTTGACACAAGGTCAAAAGCCCGAAGGCCGATTAAAGTGGGGATAAGGGGGAGGGAAGGTCGGGAACGAGTCGAGACTCGAACCCTGCTGGTCTATGCTGCTCATCGACTCACTTGGTGCAATGTGAGCCTGATCAGGCAAGCAGTTTCATGAACCCAAATGTGGGTCCGGGCACGTATGCCGGGTTATGGTCTAGTGCCATACATAGGTTCCTGAGAGCGTACGAGGACCTCCCACTTCCCCCTGTAAGATCAATTCTCCCTATAACCAAATTTATGCGCATCATAAGTAGCATCTGCTACAATCCCAAACTTGCTTCTGATTGGTTGAAACAGTCCCATTTAAATTGTACCAACCTACAATTTGTCATAAGAAGATCCCATGTTCAATTCCTGACAAGTCACAAATCAACATATACTTTCTGAATAGTATGAACACTTAACAGCTACTACACCGAAGTGTTGTGGAGGGCACTACTCCTTTCCCTGGATTTCTCCACTTTAGCCTTCATCCATACCTTAAAATCTTAAGTGTTAAGCAAGGAAGTATCAAGTACCATTTTTTGAGTTTTTGTCATGACTTGACAAACACTATTATGCAAATGCGCCAGTATATATATATATATATATATATATATATATATATAAAATTTGTATACAAATAGTTTGTAGGTAACCTTTTTAAACAAGCCAGAGCTCATTTGTTGCTATTCATTGTTTGCACAGTTAAATGGTTTCAAGTACTACCACTCCAGGTTAAAGTGTATGTAGTGAAATTGAAAGGCAAAACCCGCAGACTGCTATCTCCAATGAGCCAACCGGGATTCATCATTCAAAGAGACAACGGGAGGCATGCTGTATATGCAGGCAGAACAGTTGACGTTTACATGAATTCAGCAATCGTCCACAGCTGGATAAAAAACAGGTGGTGAACCAAGTGAACGAGAAAAATGAAATGTGACAATAAAGCTGTGTGAATTGAATTCCTTTCGTAGCAACAAAGAAAGAAAGAAACAAGAAGTGACAAGCAAAATGGCCTACCTCAAAGTTCGAAAATAGTGCAAATATGTCTTGCATGCAGAGTACAGAAAAACAGAAGCATGAGCATCGTTGGGAGTGCAATTTGTAGGTCACAAGTCTTGTCTCTGGTGGGACGGGGTTTGCAAATTTCGGCCAGCTAGAACCAGTATAAAAGAAGTATTGTGGGGAGGGGCATTGGTTTTGGCCTAACAGCAGAATTGTGCAAACCAGCATATTAACGTGACAAGTAGGAGTAAGGGTGAGAGAAAGAGACAGAGAGACAGGACCAGTGGTGAGCAGTCAAAAGTTTACAGTGTACCTGGGAGTAATGGCAATAAAAGAGTACTCCACATTCCTGAAAGCTCCAAGACTGGATGGAGCCTCACCACCAGATGGTTTTGTAACATATCCAGCCAGGATACTCTGATTCGACACTACCAGCCAACTGGACTGTAACTAGTTCAACTATCTGTATAGCATGTTTGATTTTTTTTACCCCATTGTCTGTTGTAACCCTGTATGAGACTGTAAAACTTTTGGTAGAACTGACAACATCAAATGCAAGAAACAGTATTAAAAAAATAATTGAATAAAACTTGCACAGCACTATGAAAATTTGCATTGTTCAAATAGCCCAAAACTTTAACCAACTGAGCCACTTCCTTGGCAAAAGTCAATGCAACACCCCCCTCCAAAAAACAAAAAAAAAAACAAGACCACTTAGATCATTAATTAGCAAATCTAAGCAAAGGAACATTACTTTTTATTAAGCTCCTCCCATTTTCTTTTATTGTCTATGAAACTTCTAAACAGAATTCTTTGTCTTATAAATGAAATTTTATACTGCATAGCTTTATATATAAGTATACAAATATGTAATGATGATAATATATACAGGTAAAAATAGAGACTCATAAAGATATATACCCATTGATATCAAACACATAGAGAGGGAAACTTTTATACATAAAAAGGTCTATATGTTTGCTTATACACATTATGTACACTCTTATACAAAAGCATATATATATATATATATATATATATATATATATATATATCCTTTAAGTTAACTAGAGTTGGTTTGATTTGAATTGTATGTGCAAACTTTTTCACTATCCTTTGTAAACAGCACATTTTTTAAAAATTGCTGAATACATGGCCAAGACGATGGCAAAAACTAAGTCATTATTAAAATGGGCAAATTCTCCAACGTATAGTGGATAAAGATGGATTCAACTGTGAGCATATATACGTCAAAATGTTAGGCAAAATGATTAAAAACAATTATTAACAATGATATAAACATGATATTCAATGATATTAATTGTTGCCTAATATTTTGACTACACAATTCCATTCTGGATATTGAGTACCATCATTAAAACAAAGTAACTTCTGTTTTTAGATATTACTGAATACATTTTTATATATATATATATATAATTATGGAGAAAAATTGAGAACAACAATCCAAGTGGAAGGAGAAATTTATTGAGAGGTCGACACTATAGCATTTTGGTTCTACTGAACCATCATCAGGACCATGAGGGGTGATATTAACGATTTTAAGTCAATGATGGATGTTTAAAAATGCAAAATAAAAAAACCTAGGGGAAAATTTGTATAATAAGAAAAAGTTGGCCGTTTAGTTGGTGAATCAGCGTTTGTTGTTTTAAATTACGTCATTTGGCTTATTAGGAATATTGTATAGAATTTATGTTACATTTGTTTATCGAGAAAGATTTCGAGTCATAAGGAAGAAAAAAAAAAAAGAAAAAAATTAACACACACACACACACGTATATATATATATATATATATATATATATATACACGAACATCATACATTAAAAAAATGTATATTACACACACACACACAATCTTTTTTAAAGTTAAAATAAGATATTATTTTTGGTTTGTTGGGTTTTATAGCATATCAACTTTTATATGATATTTAACGCCAAATCCATTTTTATGTGAATAACCAGTTCCATTTCAAACAATTCAGTTTAGCATGAGTACACAGTTTAATTGTCAAAAACATTACTATTTCAAACTATTCAGTTATACATAACAATTCAGTTTAGTGTAAGTACAATTTCAATGTCAAAAACAGTTCCATTTCAAATAATACAGTTTAGCATAAGCATGCAGTTTAAATGTAAGTACAGTTTAATGGTGAAAAACATTTCTATTTCAAACTATTCAGTTCTAATTCAGCTAATTCAATTTAGTATAAGTACAGATTTTGTTTGCACACAGTTACATGTCAAAACAGTTCCATGTCAAACAATTCAGTTTAGTGTAAATACAGTTTCAATGTCAAAAAACAGTTCTATTTGAAATAATTCAGATTAGCATGCAGTTTAAATGAAAGTACGGTTTAATTGTCAAAAACATTTCTATTTTAAGCTATTCAGTTTAATGAAACAATTCAGTTTAGCATAAGTATGCCATTAGTTCTATTTAACCCATAGATAGGACCCTATCAGGTGCTACCACTCCAGGACAGAGTGGACCTGGGAGCAATGGCAATAAAGGGGTACTCCGCATTCCCCAAAGCTCCAGCATTGCTCGAACCTCACCATCAGAGTGTTTAGTGTCATATCCAGGACACTCGTTGGAGGTGGGGTCTTACCCCTCTGCAGAGAAGCAGTTGGTGTATTCTACAGCCCCAGCCGACTAAGTCATGTGGTTCAGTCAGGTGCCAAATTAAAAAGTAAATATTCACTTTCATCACAGCATTTTGCGGTTAATTCCACTCTTTTATTTAGTTGTTTAGCAAATTATTTGAATGCAGAAAATTTATACAATATTTTTCTTCCAAGCACAATTTGCAATTTCTTGAATCCTCATGGCTGAAACATCTGTGCGATTGTAAAATGAATGTCCATTGGAGAATTAAAGTCAAAATAAAAATCTAGTTGACCAATCAAAATTAAGTGATGATAACAAACACAAGATTATCTATGTAGAATTGACAGATCGATCATGGAAACAATGATACAATAATCACTAAGCTTCTTCCACAAATGAATAATATGCAAATAGCACAAGACTTTCCAAGTAAATCTGGAGATATAAAAAAATATGAAATGAAACAGAGGTTAAGCGAACTATCCTAAAAACATAAAAAAAAAAAAAAAAAAAAAAAAGAGAGAGTATGCATGTAATATTGGAGATATTGGAGATTGTGCTTGTAAGAAAAATTTATAAGTTTTCTGGATTCAAATACTTTGCTAAAGATTGCAATTGGTAGCGAATTATCATTTTGTAATTTGACTCTTGATTCAGCAACATTTACTGCATCAATAATAGGTGTTATGATTTGAAAAAGGGGTTACATATTTGTTCAGTTGAATCCAACAAAATGAAATGTGTTTAATATGAGCTCACCTGTTGATTGACAATATAAGACTTTGAGTCTTTATCCTACTTTGGATTGGATTGGTTTGGTTTTATGGCATATCAAACATTGGAGGTTATTTAATGCCAAATCCTGTTTTTACATATATATTAAATATATATGATTTGGTTTGGTTGAGTTGGGTTTTTGGAATATCAAATATTGTAGGTTATTTAATGACAAATCCTGTTTTTACATATATATTAAATATATATGATTTGGTTGGGTTTTTGGCATATCAAACATTGGAGGTTATTTAATGCCAAATCCTGTTTTTACATATATATTAAATATATGATTTGGTTTGGTTGGGTTTTTGGCATATCAAATATTGGAAGTTATTTAATGCCAAATCCTGTTTTTACATATATATTAAATATATGATTTGTAAAAAAAATTTGTAGATACACACAGTTAAATGATCAGTTTTATTTCTGACTATTCGATTTAGCATAAGTCTTTTGATTGCACTCAGTTTAAATGTCAAGCAGTTCTATTTGACCCATATCAGGTGCTACCACTGCTGGCCAAAGTGGGCCTGGGAGCAATGGCAAAGAAAGGGTACTCTGCATTCCCCAAGGCTCCAGCAATACTGGAGCCTCACCATCAGTTTAATATCATATTCAGGACACTTGTTAGAGGAAGCTGTTATCCCTCTACAGAGATGCAATCAGTGCATTATACAGTCCCAGTCAACTAGGCTAACTAAATTATAAGGTACACATACATTTGGCAGGGCGTATTTGAATACATATAAAAATTAAAACATGTTCAATTATTCATATAGGAAGTTGATGAAAAAGCTATTCAAACCGAGTATTCAAGTGAACTTTTACTGCTAGCCTTTGTGAGCAGTTGTGAAAACAAGCAAGCAAACTGAAAAGCTGTGTTCTTGAGTTACGAACATATTTGCTAAGATGTGTTTTAGTGATTCAGCAATTTTCATGTCTACTTGATAGGGTTGGTTTTAAAGAACAGTAAATCATTAAATTTTGCTTTAAACCAGGAAAAAAAATGCCTAAGGAAGCATTTAGTGATAATGCTATGACTCCAGAGAAAATCTTTTGGTTGTACGAAACACTTCATAAGCTATAGCGTTGATATGATTGAGAAGACCAAAGTACAATCTCACACGGTTATTAACACAGTCACACTTAAAGACTTCAAGAAATGCATGGAATCTCGAGAAGAAATACAAGAACCACCATATATATATATGTATTATTCAGTCCAGTTAAACCGGAGTCAGGAATAATTCCGTCAGGACAAAAAATCATTCAACTATGAACATTTAAATTTTCCTGGTAAAGAGCTCAATGTAACTGACATCACAGAGCAATAATTTCTTTAAGAAAACAAAAACCGGTCACATTAGGATTATAAATTTATTTCAATCCTGTTATGGGTATTGATAAATCTATAATCCGAATGTGACTGGTTTTTGTTTTTCTTAAAGAAATATATATATATATATATATATATATATATATATATATATATATATATACACACACACACACACACACAGGGTGACCCCCCCCAAAAAAAAAACAGAATTAGAATTATTTTGCTTTATTTTTGTAGAAGTAATAAAAAAAGTTTATGGGTTCTGTTTTGTTTGGGTCACCCTGTGTATATATATATATATATATATCAATACTCATAACAGGATGGAAATAAATTTATAATCCTAATGTGACTGGTTTGTGTTTTTCTTAAAGAAAAACATATATATATATATATATACACACACACACACACACACACACACAGGGTGATAAAAAAAAAAACAAAAAAAAAACAGAATTAGAATTATTTTGCTTTATTTTTGTAGAAGTAATAAAAAAGTTTATGGATTCTGTTTTGTTTGGTTTAGTTTGGTTTCTTTGTTTAATGGCATATCAACCCTTTTTAGGTTATTTAATGCCAAAGCCATTCTCCTAGAAGAACAGTAGTGGTACTATTTAACCCATAGCTGGGAGGATAAGGGGGTTCATACCTTTCCCAAGGGTATTTGCCTGAAAGTGAACGTAATAGCACGACTGGAGTACGAACTCACGTACTACGATACCGCAGTCCATGGCTTTAACCATTACACCACAAGGACACCCCCATTGTTTTGTTTGGGTCAACCTGTGTGTATATATCATCTTCATATCGTGCTGCCAGCACGGATATCCCTGACCATCTTTCACCACTTCTCCCTACACACCTAAAAAGACTTCTTTGAAAAAGATGGTAGAAACTCTAGTATTTTTTTTCATTGTTAAGTTCACTGTACACACATATCTATACAAATAAAACAGTTTTTTGTAGATTAAGAAGAAATTAAAAAAAGACAATGACATAAAAAATAGAATAAATAAAATGCAAAAGTAAGTTTCCCAGAAAGCCACTGACAGAAAGTGCAATCTGTGCATGTTTGAAAAGATGGCCTTCCTGGTGCTAAAGAGAAAATCTCCCGTAGTTACCTCAAGAAACCTTGATTGAAAGGACCATTTTCTTTCTGCTGCTAGTGGAGAAGCCACATGACTACCAAGTCCCGAACTTAGCAGTGCATTATGTCTTTCCTAGTAGCAGCCTCTGCTCAACATATCCCGTGAACACATGACTGACCCTCAAACTTTTAATTGTCAAAGATGATTCCATAATATGATTCAAATGCTTTGACAGAGAGAGCTGACAATTTCAACTGGTTCAGGAAAACATTCCAAAACCCTAAAATAAAATTTGAGTCTAAAAGTATCCTTGTCTTTTTCCTTCTGTCCTTAATTTCCTTACAGCTTTGACAGACAAAAAGAAGACAAGTGAATTGGATAATGTGAAAAGAAGTAAGTTTACAAACCTCAGAATTTCCCACCAATACCCACAATTAACCACATACCACAAAACAACCTTTCATTTGCCCCATAGTTTACAAGTTCTTCTATAGTGACAGTAATAAAATTTTAGGAATCAGTTTTTGAGACTCCTGTATATAAAAGGGTCAAATATAAGGTACTTTACATTAGCTTAAATAACTGTTTTTTGTCAATGTTGATTGATTGATTTTAACACCCTTTCAAACCATCCAAGGTCAATCTTTATGCCAAAAGGTTTGGGAATTGCATTCATTGCATTCATATTTACATTTTTTGTGTAGTTGTTTTTTTTTATTTTTTGCACGGCCCTATTAAAGACAAATAATTTTTAAACAGATCTATTTGGGTCATAGATAGGATCCAAACAAATACTACACTCTGGATCAGAGTGGACCTGAGAGTAATGGCAATGAAGAGCTGCCCAGATCTCCAGAAGTGAAGCCTCACAAATCAGATGCAGGTTAGTATCACTTTTTTTTAGGGGTCTTACACCAACTTCTACAGAGGATATAATCAGTATATTCTAAACCCTGCCAAAAAAGCAGTTTATATACATAGTATGAAATGGTTTTGTAAGGTTTTAAGGCATATCAACCATTGTAGGTTATTCAATGCCAAATTCTTTTTATACATATATATTAAATATATAGGATTTGGTTTGGTTGGGTTTTATGGCATATCAACCATTGTAGATTATTTAATGCCAAATCCTTTTTATACATATATATTAAATATATATGATTTGGTTTGGTTTGGTTGGGTTTTATGGCATATCTACCATTATAGGTTATTTAATGCCAAATCCTTATTTATATATATATATATATATATATATATATATATATATATATATATATATATATATTTGTGAGCACATTTTGTAGACAACATTCTTAAATAAAGCCTGAACTTAAATCTTCAAGACTGGAGCGCCACCTTTAGATAGTTTAATGTCATATACAGGACACTTTTTTGCAGAGGTGCTGTCAGTGTATTTATAGCCTTAACCGACTGAGCTGTGTGGCTATGTGTGGGAGTTGTTTCCAAAAAGAAACCAAATTTCATAACAGCATGTCACAATGACGTGTTTTAACCTGCAAGTGAAACTTTGTATAGCAATGATTTTGACCTTTCATATAAAAAATGCATCAAGATATTGATCAGTAATGGAGCCCCACATGCTCAAGTAGGGCTTCCCAAAGTGAATAAAAGCATAGAAGTCTACAGGGGTTGAAATTACTAGCTTGCATTTATAAATCTCTTTATAACAGGAAAACAAAAATCACTGGATCTTGTAGACTATTTGCCAGATATTGTATACCTAGTAGAATGCCTGATTGGGTGAGATGGGCACTGGTGATGTGTCGTTCACATTAAATCCCTTTATAACAGGAAAACAAAAATCACTGGATCTTGTAGACTATTTGCCAGATATCATACACCTAGTAGAATGCCTGATTGGGTGAGATGGGCACTGGTGATGTGTCGTTCACATTAAATCCCTTTATAACAGGAAAACAAAAATCACTGGATCTTGTAGACTAGTTGCCAGATATTGTACACCTAGTAGAATGCCTGATTGGGTGAGATGGGCACTGGTGATGTGTCGTTCACATTAAATCCCTTTATAACAGGAAAACAAAAATCACTGGATCTTGTAGACTAGTTGCCAGATATTGTATACCTAGTAGAATGCCTGATTGGGTGAGATGGGCACTGGTGATGTGTCGTTCACATTAAATCCCTTTATAACAGGAAAACAAAAATCACTGGATCTTGTAGACTAGTTGCCAGATATTGTACACCTAGTAGAATGCCTGATTGGGTGAGATGGGCACTGGTGATGTGTCATTCACATTAAATCCCTTTATAACAGGAAAATAAAAATCACTGGATCTTGTAGACTAGTTGCCAGATATTGTACACCTAGTAGAATGCCTGATTGGATGTGATGGGCACTGGTGATGTGTCGTTCACATTAAATCCCTTTATAACAGGAAAACAAAAATCACTGGATCATATAGACTATTTGCCAGATATCATACACCTAGTAGAATGCCTGATCGGGTGTGATGGGCACTGGTGATGCGTCGTTCACATTAAATCCCTTTATAACAGGAAAACAAAAATCACTGGATTTTGTAGACTAGTTGCCAGATATCATACACCTAGCAGAATATTTCATCGGGTTTGATGACTGCTAGAGATGACCTGTTAAAAGTATACAGGTCATTTAAATGCACAAACGATGTTGAAGTTGAAGCATAAATTTAGACAATTCATTGAAATGACTTTCTATCTTGAAGTGAAGTCTCTGTGTATGCATTTAAAGGAATTGGATATTACTGGATGAATGAAAAAAACTGTAATAAAATATCAAAAGTTTTGTGAATATGTTGAGCCCGTTTTATACGTGTTGTGGTCTTCAGATAAGACCGGTAGAAGAACAACTCGAACAACGGGTGATAGTTGAACATTATTGTATTAGCAGAAAAAGGAAATCATACAAAGTAAGTACTAGCCATTCTCAGCTTATCAAATATCTCATAAGAAACTAGAAGTTGTCTTCTCCGAGCGAGTTAAGCTCAGCGAATATGTTTAGGTTGGACGAGTCCATCTTTGGGGTATGGTAGGATATGTCCCCATAAAAATACACTTTTCCAAGTTTGTATATGTTGGAATCTGGCTTT
>OY757927.1:12234003-12326503 GCA_963585895.1 Sepioteuthis lessoniana | reverse complement strand
GATTGGGGGGGGTGATAAACATGGTAGAGTATGTCTGGTGAACCAAGGACATTTCTTCTATAAATATATAAGCTTTAATAAAAACAAGATATGCCAAGAATGCTGCAATGCTGTCTGTATATTGTATTTAAAGAATTAGGAATGTGAAGTAGCTGTGTTGATCTTAACCCTTTCACCACTTGCAACATTTTAGTCATTTTGTGAGAGCTCAATGTAAGGCGTTTTCCTGTTGTCTGCTTATTGACCAATTCAGTGTTGATATAAAGAAACATTGGTGTAGGATTGTGCAAAGGTTGATTTGCAAAATACCAATTAAAAGGTGAGTGCTTTCTTGTTTTCATACTCTTACACAATCAAATTACCATATTTCATTTGGTTTGGGGGAGCGGGGTGAATATGATTAATCAACTTGTCGGGACATAAGTTTTTGCAAATTTTCTGAAAATAATTTTTCCATTCTACAGGGATTAAAATAAAATTCACCTACTAGTGTTACATACTGACCCTTGACCAAGCCATCAATCAGAAATGCACCTATGTGAAGAAGCGGAAGCAAGTGGGTGTTATGAAAGAATATAGGCAGATGCTGGCGGCCATTGAGACAGGAAGGCCAGCCAGCTTGCAGACTGAGAACACCAACAGTGACTCCCGGTCGAGCATGGGACACTCAGCCAATCAGAGGCATCTCTGACGAGCTTGCAAGGGAGTGCAAGCATTGGTACCCCTCTGGCTCCTGGAAGAAGATATGGGAAGAAGAAGTCCTCTCTCTGAGTATATGTCTCTCTACCCATCTCTCACACACCACAGAAACATCAACCCTTTCAAGAATAAAGTGTGAGAGATATATATTTTTATAAAGAAGTGTGTTCGTTCGTTCATTGAAGTTCGTAAATTACGTTTGATTATGTTTCCACTTATATTTGTATTACAGCTATACAACACTAGCAAAAGAGTTAAAAATGAATGTCATTTGGCAAAATTGAAAATTTCGTATTAAACAAAAATTTCTCTCGTTAAGTTTTGTCTTTGCCACATTTTGACCACTTATTTGCATAACAATATATATTTACCCAACCACTCTACCATAAGCAGGATATGACACAAGGTCAATTTTTTTAAACAAACTAAAGTACTGTTGATTTGAATTCAGAGTTTTCATTCCTGTAGACTGGTTGACTTACCAAGGTTAAAGAGCCTAGTCTGCCATACTACTTATCCATAATTGGGGAAGAAGGGATGGATTCATGCCTTTCCTAGGAGTATTAGTGCAAAATGAAATGCAAACAGCCTCTTCCAAGATTTGAACTCAAGCCACTGATTTCATTTCTAATGTTGAACTAAGCACACCTTTTTTTGCATAACAGTAACAATACTGCATCTAAAATATTCAGAGAAAGGTTTCTGATCAAAGTACTGCATTTACCAGCATCGAAGAAGTACATTTGAATAATAGAAAAAGGTACACAACTATTACATTTTTTCCAATCTGTAAATATTATGACAATAGAGTCATTTACAGAAACTTTAAATAGATTTTTAGGGGTTTTTTGACGAGTTGCAGTAAATGGGAGTTTCCAAAATACCCCTGTAAACCATGCATCTTCAAGATCAGTAAATATTTCAATGGAAAATTACCAAAATTAAACCATTGTTGGAAAGTTGTGAATAAAACCACTGATTGTACAATGAGGCTGCATTTTGATCTGACATTCCAACAATATGATGGAAAACCAACAAAATCTGGGAGGTATTTTAAGATAATGCTGGTATATTCTGGGTCACTGGTAATGGTGCATTGGCATCAAAATGATGCCTGATCCCAGAGTCATCACATAATGAAAATTTTGTAGGCTGCATAGTTTTTGTTGGTTTTGCAGCAGGATGTGTGTGTATATATATATATATATATATATATATATATATATATGGAAAAGGACTATGTATTTGCTTTGAAAACTTCAATAGATGTTCATAAAATGAAATTTTATCTAACACATGATAGGCTACTAACTATTGCTTTAGAAATGATTTTGCTCCTTAAAGAAAACTGATATCATCTCAAGAGTACAATAAGAAGATAAATATTTAAAATTTACCAGAAAGCTGATTTATCATATTACACACGAGTCAAACTCGTATTTTAAAAACTAATGAAAACACCTAATCAAAAAATTTTAAAATATACATATAATATATAAGGTATGTGAACAAAACTAACAGATTCATTTCTTGGCAATGTGTAGCTCCTTTTTCATATTTTATTGAAAATCTAAAATTTCTGTCCTAGGGAAGACAGATGTTAGAAGATACCCTTGGTCTTTTCTAAAGGTTCTAATGAGAAACTAAAAGAATCCCTTGGTAAATGAATTAACTTAGAGTTGAAGATTAGTCTGACACCATTCTAGATTTTTGTGAGATAAGATGTAACACTTGTCAGTCTCCCTTCACCATAGGAAACATTAATAATTCAAAATTAGATTGTCTATAACTTTGAAAAGTGTCATTAACATTCCAAACTACTTCAGACAACTAAAATTCTTTACTGAGTTTGATGTTATTTCTAAAGCAATTCAGACCTTTTGTTATGAATTTGAAACAAATCTCTCGCTCAGTCTATATAAGGTGCAACTGACATGATAATTATCATTAGTTTGGTTTGATTTGGTTTTTATGACATATCAACCATTGTTTGTTATTTAATGCCAAATCCTCTCCATACATTTATAGTAAATATATGTATATTTATGATTTGTCAACACAATGGTTGTTCCTTTTGTTTTTGTATAAAAGAGTGCATAAGTCTTGTGACCAATGTGTGTAATCAGGATATAGTGACTTGTGCCTTTCTGGATTTTCTGAAAGTTGGTCTCTATTCTCTGAAAGAGAGTTTGCTTAAGAAGAGTTTGTTGTGGATGTTGTTACTGCTATTTTGGATAGAAGAATCTACTAATGACAAGGCTGTTTGCATTTCACTTTGTGCTAATGCCCTTGAGAAAAACAGGAATCCATCTCTTCTTTCCGTAATTCTAAGTAAATAGGGTAAACTGGGCTCTGTAGTGACTGGAGTCAACTATTGAAGAGAAGTAGATCAATAGTTTGTACTATGTCAAACAGTCAAAGATTTACAAAAAGTCTTATGTTAATCTGAGCAGGTAGCAGATGGCATTGGCCTCCACATAAATGCAGACAAAACAAAATATGTTTTAATCAAAAAGGAGACATTTCCACTGTAAATGGCAGTCCTTTGAAATTAGTGGACAAATTTGCATACCTCGGTACCTGGATCTCATCAACTAAAAGTAACATCAATATGTACCTAGCAAAGGCATGGACTGCTATTAATAGGTTATCGATCATATGGAAGTCTAACCTATTCGATAAAATAAAATGAGATTTCTTCCAAGCAGTGGTTGTCTCAATTCTACTGTATGGATGCAACATGTGGACGCTGACGAAGCATAGAGAGAAAAAGCTAAATGGGAGCTGCACAAAAATGTTACAAGCTGAATTGAACAAATCCTGGAAGCAATATTCTACAAAACAACAGGTGTATGGCCACCTACCTCCTCTCACTAAAACCATTCAAGTCAGATGAACAAGGCATACGGGACAGTGATGGAGAAGCAAGAACAAAATCATCAGTGACAAATTCTCCTATGGACCTCTTCACATGGACGGGCCAGTGTTGGACAAGCAAGAACATACATACAACTCTGTATAGACACAGGATGTAGACTAGGAGACCTGCTGGAAGCAATGGATGATAGGGATGAATGGCGAGAGAGAGTCAGGGAAATCTGTGCCAGCTGCATGACATGATGATGATAATGTTAGTTACCAAGCCAAATAATAGCATATAAATACCACAAGATTTGTTTTGCACATCTTCTGATAAAGGCAGATCAAACTTGTGTTCTTTTATCACAAATGAAACCTGGTTCCTTCACTGACAAGGAGGTTCATTTTATTACTCTTTCTCACAAAGGGGTCCACCATTCTGTGCACTCCAACCAAATATCACTCTTGTTCTGGTTCACTTCCAAGGTTCAACTCTCAAGTTCATGAACCAAATAATTCATGAGTACGTAGAAGCAATAGCAATATCATGGACTCAAATGCATGCATGAAGGTCACATTGCAAATGGTCACTTACACAACAAACACATGAAGCAGCACAACCTTTTTGTTTCAGCTAAGTACTAATTGTCAAAACCTTGTTAAGGCAAATAGTTTAATAATAAAATTTTTTATTTAGACTATTGTTTTCGTTTTCATTGCTATTCTCGATATGATCTTTAGCTTTCTTCAGTTGTTTCATGTCACACTCTGAAACCTACACAGAACCTTAAACTGAACTCTTTCTTTAATCCTCAGGAGTAGATTGTTCTAATTCTATTAACCATGATCAGGTACAAGTATCAAGCTATAGTAAGTATTCCGTGTTATTCTTACCTGTAGGTGGGATTGAACCTCAGAATCACTTTTCAACCAACCACTTTATCCACTGCACTATGTGTCCTACAGGACAATTCAGAGTAAATTTTAGGGTCTTATAAACCTCATGTCTCCAATAACCTATGAGATACTACTAACATGTACGATATTTTACCTGAGCTCACATCACATTTCCCCACCCACCTAATGAGTCTTTTTGATTAATGTTTCCCCAAATCGAATTCATCTCTATACTTGGTCTGTTCATCAGGTCACTAAAACCCAACATATATGCACTACCGGTAAGAATAACAAGGAATATTAACTAAAGCTTAACTCTTGTACCCGGTTATGGTTAACAGAATTGGAAAAATCTACCCTATGGATTAAATAAAGGGTTCAGTTTGAGGTTCCATGTAGGCTCATGATTTCAACATGAAACACCTAAAGTAGGCCAAAGGACATATTGGTCAAAATGTTGTGATTTGGTTGGGTTTGGTTTTATGACATATCAACCATTGTAAGTTATTTAATGCCGAATCCTCTTTATACATCTATATTAAATATACATAATCTATAAACACGTTTTGAAGATAACATTTTTAAAATGAGCCTAGGCTCTTTTTGGCACACAATTAAATGGTTTCAAGTATTTCTATATAACAGTCACAATTTAACATCCGTCATTCATTTGCACAGTTTGTTCTATTTGACCCATCGATAGGACCCAATCAGGTGCTATCAGTTTGAGTCAGAATGGACCTGGGAGTAATGGCAATAAAGGAGTATTCCACATTCTTTAAATCTCCAAGGTTGGAACCTTACCATCAGATGGTTTAATGTCATATCTATGACACCAAACATTGTGAGTATAACAATAAAGATGAAGACAATAGTCCGAATATTCTAAGAGATAAAAATTATCAAGTTTTATTTCAGAAATTTAGCCAAATAGAAATCAAAATTCTAAATGCAAAATCTAAAGTGTATTGTTCAGAGAATCTGTGACATGAGTGTTCCATTTTTCTCTCATCTGCTCATACAAAAAGTGTGGCTGGCTCTACACAAACCTTCACCACTATTAACAAATCACTTGAATAAGCAGTCTAGGGTTTTACGTTTTTAACTAAACAGTTGGCATTCATATATCATATTTGAAAAGAGAGTCTTTAAAATATATATATATATATATATATATATATATATATATATATATATATATATATATATATATATATATATATATATAGGGTCAAACTAGTAATAAAAAAGTAATGAAAATTCTAAATTTAAACATTTAAAAAATATGTATGAAATAAGGTGAATAAATAGAACTGATACATTCCTTGACAATGTATAGCCCCTTTTTTATACTTTATTAAAAAAAAACAAGAAGTCATTATATACCTTCAAGTCTTTTCTACATTGTTATTTCTAAAGAACAATACATAAGCAATTGTGACTAAATTTGTTTGTTTACCACTGAAATGTCACATGACGAGCAACTTGAGTCGTATGAATAAAACCCTTGGTGGACTGTGAAAACTACTTGAGATAATGACATGATCTGATAGAAATCTAGAACTGAAAGCACAATTTATTAATTGCTCTGAAATGAACCCAGAAGACAAGATCTTTAAGCAAGATCTGATTGATAATGAGAGAGAGAGAGACAATCATTTCATTAAAAAAAAAAAAAAAAAAAAAGGAAAAAAAAGAAAAAATTCTGAAAAATTCAAGTCAAACATTCTTGTAGTGATACAAGCAAATTTTTCTAATGAGAATATTTAATTAGTGTGACAGTTATCGTTGCAAATCGCTGTAATTAGAATAATGCTGAAAATGTTAACTGAAGTTATTGGCAGCTCTCATCATTTATGTGATTGTGACAGTCCTTCGGATTGCTGATTGAGCATTTTCATCACAAAATAGGGTGGAGGAAGGAAGAAAGAATTTTGTTTGAGGGTAAGATTTTCTCATTTAAAATGGGAAGAAGAGAGGATTTATATTTCAGGTGGAGAGGAAAGGAGAAATTGAATTTAAATAGCAATGTGTTTCAATCTGTTTTTATAGTTTGTTTTTAAGGCTAATAAGGCATATAATTTTCCACAAAATGTGAAAATAAGATATTTTGTTGCAGGTTTAAATTATTATATAAACATGAACACAATAAAATACATGTTCCTACCACTGACTTTATTGAAATATTGGATCTTCAAGTTTTTATAAAGCTAAGAACTAGTTTATCAATTGAGTGATTTTAAAGGCATATTAACTCGTGTAAGATTTGTTTGATGTGAACCGTCTATGTTTATATCTACATTTTTTGTATAGTTATTCCTTAAAAGTATTTTTTTTGCGCATAGTTATATAATATCGATTTATTTAATACTAACATTTTACACAGAATTATATAGTTTCAAATACCTACTGGGTTGAGTCATAAATAATTTCTGTTTTTTTAAAAGCAAGTTGTAATTATGCCTTTTAAACTTCTAACGTTTTCATGCAATCAGAAATTACCTTATTAAAGAATGTCTTCCTCAGGTCGTTCTTATTTCAGTAGTGAAAAAATATGCATCATAATTTATGATCACACACTCCTAAAATAGAGAACTGAAAGACTATATTCAACATGTAATGTTGTGGGAATTATAAATAAGAAAAACGTTACAGAAATAGCAAAGAAAATTTCTATTGTTTAAGCTGAAGGTATTATTACTGACTGTCAAGTATATAACTCGTTTTCAAAGTTTTGTTTTGGTAGTATGTCACTGAGAAATGAACCCAGGCCAAGAAACTCATCAGGCTTTGTTCATGATGCTTTACAAGAATTGGTGGAATGCAATCTGCACAAAAGTACTGGAGAATTTGCATTTGACCTCAACACATCCCAATCTATGATCTGCCACCATGTCTCATTGGGTGCCCAATTCATACAGCCTTGTGCCACATCTGAGCAAAACACTTAGTAAATTGCTACAATCTGCCACCACTTGAAAAAGATAGGAAAAGTGAGCAATTTGGGCATTTGGTTTCCTCTTAGTGAGAAGAATAAGGTTTGGTTTGGTTTAATGGCATGTCAAACATTGTAGGTTATTTAATGCCAAATCCTTTTTATACATGCATATTAAATATGATTTCTAAAAACATTTAGTAGAAATATTTTTAAATGAGCCTGAGCTCATTTTTTGCACACACTTAAATAATTTCACTTATTTCCATCAAATACAACTAATTCTATTAATTATTAATCATTTGTTTGCACACAGTTAAATTTTTTCAAGTACTGCTATTCAACACTAACAACTCAATTAAACATCAGTCAATTGATTACACACAGTTAGATGATCAAACAGTTCTATTTCAAACAATTCAGTTTAGCATGTCAATTAAGTTGAATGGTTCCAAATATTGCTATGTATCACTAACAATTCAATTAAACATCAGTCATCTGTTTACAAACAATAAATGATCAAGCAGTTCTATTTCTAGCAATTCAATCTCGCATAAGTCATTTGTTTGCACTCAGTTGAAATGTCAAACAGTTCTATTTGACCCATAGATAGGACCCAATCAGATGCTACCACTCTGGGCCAGAGTGGACCTGGGAGCGATGGCAATGAAGGGGTACTTCATATTCCCCAAAGCTTCAGCATTACTGGAGCCTACCATAAACTTGTTGCCATGTCATGGATGTGTAATGAACAGGAAGCAGATATCAGACTGAAGTAATATATGTATTTACTCTTACCATGATGGAGGGTTTGGGTATGACACAAACTCAATTTTTAAACTGTATAGCTGGTTTGAATTCAGAGTTTTCTTTCTCCTAGACTGGGTTCCTAACCAAGACTAAATTACTCACTCAACTCAATAACTGGAGGATCCACACCTTTCCGAAGCTCAAAGTGAAATGCAAATAGCTTTGTCCAGGATTTGAACTCAGATTGCCAAGAGCCATAACATTAAGTGCACAGTCCGGTGTAATGTATTCAAAGAGGAGGTTATAAATCGAGTGAATGAAATCTGTATAGGACATCCATGTTCATAACCAACAAAAAATAACATTGCACACACTGAAGCTTTGATCTAAGATGATAAACAGTGAAAACTTTATGATATGGCTGAGTAACTTTGTGGTCAATGAAATTCAGTATATTATTAATATCATTCTTATATATATATATATATATATATATATATATATATATATATATATATATATATTGCATTCAGTAGACTCCTTGAGGTTTATAGAGCCATAGTCACACCACATCTTTGAGAATGTTTCATTTTTAGAAGCATGTAAGTTTTTATGGGGTGGAGTGAGGAGCAATGGCAATGAAGGAGTACTCAGCATTCCCTGAAGCTCCAGCATTACTAGAGCCTCGCCATCAGATAATTGTCATCCAGGACACTCATTCGTATGTGGGGGGGAATCTTACCCCTCTACAGAGATGCAGTTGGAGTATTCTACAGCCCCAGCTGACTGGGATTTGGCATTAAATAACCTCCAAGGGTTGATATGTCCTAAAACCCTAACAACCAACCAACATGGAGAACATCTATAATCATTACTTAAACCACATACTTATTAAATGCACCTCATTGTACCATAATGGTTAGCAATCAATTATTACAGGGGAGTGAGATAGATGCACAGTATTTGCCCTATTCTTATAACTGTGTGCCAGATCTAAGCTACATTTAGATTAAATAGGGCACATCATGACAGTATAATATTCAGCAAGTCAATCTTACAAATCAATAACTGCTGGGTAGTGAGTTTGATTCTCACTTGGTGCCCCCCTCCCATGCTTCAAGTCTTTTACCAATGTTGTATAGCCATATCCATCACAAACGTTATACATATGCAAAAACACAAGCGGACTCAAATACACAGGCGACTCCGTTGTTCAGGTACGAACGTTTATTAACTTCTTGACTTCTGAGTTTGGTTCTTCAACACGAAGAGAGGGAGACACAATTCTCAATCATTCTATACTAACAAAACTCAAATTCTCAGCACATCTCATAGTCTTTAAGATCTCTGTCGGTAGAGATCTGTAGAACTCCACGGTCCGACTTCAACTTCTCAACACCATCGTCTTAACTCAACTTCATCTCTCGACATGGCTAAAGTCAACTCCCAACTGGACTGACCCCAGTTGAGTACCCAACTCAACTAGCCTACAGTAAAACTCAACTGGACTGGCCCCCAGTAAACTACCAACTTGACTTGCCAACAGTCGAGTACCCAACTGACATGTTTTTCAAAAGACCCAAATTCTCAGCCCATCGCTTCTGGGCATGACGTCATTCACACTCCAGTCTCATTTCTCATCTGGGGTTTATTATGACAATTGTGATTGTCATATCCTCTGCGTGCAAGCGTAAACTGTACCCAATGTCTGTGCACCTGAACTAAGAGCCAAATAGTTCAAAGCCCAACCAAATTGAATGATAAAATATAATTAACGAAAAATGATTAATATAAAAAAATCATTCTGTAATTACGTAACACCAAGTTTAGTAAATAACTATAAAAAAAATGACTAAGCCTTCAAAGACTTCTGGATTATTTACTGACCAACAAATTTTATGTAGTTTCAGTGTTGAGTATTTTCTTTACAAATATTTGAAAACTTTACAATCAATAGGTTTACAGTCAAAATAAAAAAAGAGTCAAATATAAAAAAATATATATAACTAAGGATCAAATGCCACTTCAAAACATTGTTAGTTTCTTTTTTTTAGTCTTTATAAGATTCAATTAGGAACAAAAAAAAAAGGGGGAATAAACGGTAATACATGAGCGGAATTGGGGAAAAAGATACTTTGTAACAGCAATGCAAAAAGTATCCTTATTACCAGAATTTCTTGCTGCTTGATAACCCGACAGATCACCAAAAAAAAAAAAAAAAAAAAGAATTTTCAAAATGAAGACGCACTTCAAATATTTCTGATCTGCGATGTCACAAAATGACAATCCAAGTGAGTTGCGATAAAAAAAAAATTTAAAAAAATTAAAAACTCAAAAGATAAAACAATTAAAAAAAAAAAAAAAAAGAATTAAAAGATGAAAGAAAACTACTACTAATAATAATAATGATTCACTTCAGAGAGAGTTTAATGATGTCTTTGACTTGGAAACTCAAAATTTCTGTACAAAAAGAATTTCAGAGGAATTTATAGACAACGATACAAAAAATGTTTTTATTATTGGTTAAAATTTCTTTCACTGATTTTTCCTTATGTTTTTTTTTTCTTTGTTATTTCTGAAAACACATAACCAGTCTTTTTAGTGTGACATCACATAGATTTTATAAAAGCAGATATTTGAATCTGTACATATAGAATTATTTTCTAACAACTTGATTATTTCAAAATATACATAGGCACATAGGTAAGTCCATAGCCTAATGAGATGAGAAAGAGCTTGTATTTATTTTTTAACAATCTTTTTCACCATGTACTTAAATTGGTGGTGAATATTAATCATACGTGAAGTGTATTCAAAATGAAAGCAAACAAGTTTTAGCAAGGACTAAATAGTCTAGCAGTGGTTTTTATCTGGTGTATAAAACAAAAATAACAAAAAAAATACATCCTGTCATGTTGGTTACTATCAGGACTACATATGCTATTGTGTTTGTCATTTCTCTTCTTTTTTTTTTCTTCCTTAGTTGAACGAAGAAGAATCATTGTATGAATTTGATTCAAATTTTAAAAAAAACAAACTTTTCTAATGTTATAATAGGACTACTGGATGTTTGCGGGGTGAGGAAGATGTTTTAGTAGAGTCTTCACTTGACAAGGACTAATATTAGCATTAGTATGTCCATGATATAATAACACTTAACAGAACAGAAGGCAGGAGACAATAAGCTTATTTATACATGCTAGAACCCTCAGTATTTTATAAGCACAATAAATATGCAGGTGGCATTACAAAGAAAGAATACAAATCAGCTAGAATTATGCATGTATTATTCAATGAGGAAATATGTGGAAGGAGTACAAAATATAAAAAGATTTCCTTCACAAGTGTAGGTAATTAGGAGGTGTCCATAGGGTAATGGTTATCATCATAGGAAATGGACACGGCGACATGAGTTCAAATCCTGGACAATTTTGATTGCATTTCACAAAGCACTAACACTCTTGGGAAAGGTATGAATCCACTTATTCTCCCCCCCCCAGCTATGGATGAATAATAGGGCAGACTGCTTTCTTGAGTCTTGATTAGGCAACCAGTCTAGAAGGAAAAACTGAATCCAAACCTGTTAAACTCTGCATAAAAATTGACCATGTTTCATGTCCAGCCCATGCAGAGAGGTTGGTAAATAAAGACAAATGTAGATAATTTAGCCATGTGGCTTTATCATGCCCAGGTATGGGTCAGAGACACTTTTACTTTGGTTCTAAGAACAGAGGCAAATAGAGGACAAATAGGAGTTTCTAGGGCTGTCATGTGATCTTTTATAGGGCCCCTAAGGGACATGCCAATTCTCGGAGGGAGATAATCATTTATTGTATCTTTATACACTTAATTCAGTGCTAAATGTTTATCATATATGAAGTGTATTGAAAAAAAAAACTTTTAAAACAGGATGTCAATGAGAGGTTTTAGCTGACTCATAATTGAATAGTGTAGCAGTAATCTTGATCTGGTGGATAAAAACCAAAAAAAAAAAAAAACAGCATCATATCATGTTAGTTAGTAGCAGAATTATACATGCTATTGTGTTTGGTTTTTTTCCCCAAGTTGAACAATGAATGATCTTTATAAATTCTGTCTCAAATAAAACAATAACAATAAAAATTTTCTAAAAGCTACAATAAGCCTATTAGATGCTTGGTTATGAAGATGTTTTTGTAGAGTCCCCATTCAACAAGGACCAATATTACCATTAGTATATCCATAATATACTAACACTGAACACAACAAAAGGAAAGACAAGATAAACTCATTTGTATATACCAAGAACATTTAACATTTTATATACATAACATACCTACAAGTGGTATTAAAAAGAAAGAATACACACTCGTGTTCCAAGAGCTAGAATTATATACATTTTGTTCTATGAACATGCAGTCCATGAAAGGAATACAAAGTAGACAAAGGCTTCCTTGATAAGGGTCGGTAAGATAGCCATGTGGCTTTCCTGTTCCCTGACAGGGGTCAGAGTGTGGCCATTGCTAATATATATATCGCGGAGGCCACTGTCAGAGTCAGCATCACTAAAGTTCAAAGACTAGCAGTGAAAAAACTATCATAGGACTCCCTATGGAATACCTATTGGACATGTAACTTATTTAAGGAAGATTGTATACCTACAGGTATTTTAAGGAGTATTTAAGTCGTTTGGTTTGGTTTGGTTTTATGACATCTCAACCATTGCAAGTTATTTAATGCCAAATCTATTTTTATACATATAAACAGTTTTATTTCAAACAATTCAGATTAGCATAAGTACACTGGTTAGTTCTATTTAACCTATAGATAGGACCCTATCAGGTGCTGCCACTCCAGGTCAGAGTGAACCTGTGAGTAATGGTAATAAAGGGGTAGTCTGCATTTCCCAAAGCTCCACCATTACCAGAGCCTCACCATCAGATTGCTTAGTGTAAATATACAGGACACTCGTTGGAAGGAGGGACTCTTACCCCTCTGCAGAGATGCAGTCGGTGTATTCTACAGCCCTAGCCGACTGGACCCTAAGTCAATTGTATGTCCTAAAAAATATGCTGGGGATAAGCAAATAACACATTATTTTAGATGAAAACAAATAAGTTTTTAATCAACATATAATGTTTACGCTTACAATTATCAACTGCCAAGCATAACTTTTAAAATAAAAGTTAACAGATTCAAAAAAGCTTATTCCATTTAATTAGAATTTCTTTTTGCATCATCAAATTATTGAAGTTGATGTCGTTTTTGAAGAACTATGATAATAAATGATGGAATTTAACTGAAACAATAATATAATATTTACTGCTGGTAAAAATATCAAAAGATTAGCCTACTTTCTCAATCACCAAATCTGGAGCTGAATACTCTTCGTATTATCTTACAGTAGTCTTTACCAGAATTTACTTCATATTTCATTGAGAAGAATTCTATTATTTTATTGAGAAAAAAAGATTCCAACAAATTGAATTTTGCATATCAAAGGTATAGATTTTCATAGGCAAATGTCTGCTTAGAGGTTTCAAATATTTGTTATAATTTGTGTAAATTCACTGAATCTACCTAAAATGTTTTATGATATGGATAAAATAAATAATGATAAACCTGATAAAGATCTATTCAATTTTGTACAGAATTATTTTGTAGAATAAGCAATGCATACCCTGCTTCTTAGAGCCAGACAAAATTTCACAAAAAACCCATTATGTAGTTTGAGCCAGACCAAATCTCACAAAATAACCATTATGTACCCTGCTTCTTAGAAATGTAGTTTGAGCCAGACAAATCTCACAAAATAACTATTATGTAACCTGATTCTTAGGAATGTGGTTTGAGCCAGACAAAATCTCACAAAATAACCATTATGTACCCTAAATCTTAAGAATGTGGTGTGAGCAAGACAAAATCTCACAAAATAACCATTATGTACCCTGATTCTTAGAAATGTGGTTTGAGCCAGACAAATCTCACAAAATAACTATTATGTACCCTGATTCTAAGGAATGAGGTTTGAGCCAGACAAAATCTCACAAAATAACCATTATGTACCCTACTTTATGTCATACCTTCCTTATGAACTACCTTGTACATATGTGCAAATGTGTATGTATATCAAAAATATCAAAGGCATGTTGAACAGTCAATAAGACTTTTAATCATGCCAAAAAGATCTCTAAAAATCACCTGTTCTCATCCAACGAAATGTAGTAGCCATAAACTTTTTGATTTAAAATCATCATAGCGATTGCATCAACTTTATAGTTGATTGAGATCCTAGCAGTACTCAATCAACCCTCTTAAAATATTTTAAGGCTAAACGAATCTCTCTGATAAAAGACCAAAAGAAAGATTAGAGGTCAATGCATACAAATAGTAGAGGATGGTCAGTTAATGTTGCAATGAAAGATATTTATTAGTCTTGTCCTAATCCTACAGATTGATATCAATTCAATTGGTTTTAAAAGATTCTTTCATGAGTTATGTGCACCTTAGATCTTGTTCATCATTGCATTTAGCAGGGCTGATGAAATGAAGATATAATTTGTACAACCCAAGGATCAGTTATAGATTGTATGTTGATTAGAAGGCATCTGCACTAGGAGCTACAATAAAAACCACAGAGGAAGATAAAGATCTGTTTTGTAGGAAGAATGAATAAAAAAAAAGATTTAAAAAAAAAAAGAGATCAGTGATTAGGTCTAATCTCAGTTGCATACATGCACATGGCTGCTGCATGACACTTTTCTACTTGTAGTTAAGAGTGGGTGTATGTAATAAGAAAAATAGAAAGAAAGAAAGAAAAAAGAAAAAAAAAGAAGCATTTTTCTTGCCTGTGCTCTCTAATTCTATTCAACATTTTATCAAAAGAAAGATTCAAAGGAAAGAGAAACAAATAGTAAAAAAGAAAAATAAAGAAGAATAGCAGAAAAAGATTTTAAAAGAAAGGAAATAACAGATGAATGGTATTGTAAAGAATGGATAAAGTGAACAAAAAAAAAAAAAACAAAAAAAAAAGGCAAATAGAAAGAAAGAAAAAAGAGGAAAAAGAAAATTATCAGAGAAAGAAAGAAAATGAAGGGATAGAGAAAAAATAAAATGGAGAGAGAGAAAGGAATGAAAATAGAAAGAAAAATGAAGAAAGACAGAGAAAGAAAAACAAAAAGAGAGAAAAGAAATGACAAATGAAAAGAAAATGAACAGAGAAAAAATAAAGGGAGAGAGAGAGAGAGAGAGAAATGTAAAGAGAGAAAGTGAAGTGAAAAGAGAAAGAAAAATGAAGAAAAAGCAAATAAATAAAAAAAATATATATATAAAAAAAAAGTCTAGAGCTCTTTAGCGGAATGTGGTTTAATGTATAGCCAACTAGCTTAGCTAACTTGAGCTCCATACATATAGCGCTGTGCCAGACTGAATACAGCTCAGTAAATATTCATATAAACAGTAAAGAGTGAAAGAGAAGAGGAAACTATTTTTAGAAGAATAAGTCTAAAATTAAAGAGAAAGGAAGAAAAAATAGTCGTTTAATAAACAAAAAAAATTTACTAAAATACAAGCAGATAGTGTTAGAAATCAAAGAGATTATAAATTAACATGGGAAAATGAAAACTGACCATAAAAACAATGACTGTCAATTTTTTCTTTTCTTTTTTAAATCTTTTTATGCCACACACAGAAGAGACCTACTGGTTATTTGAGAAACAGCATGATAAACTTTAGGTCTGTTCGTGCAACAAAAATTATAATTACGGAGGAAAGGAATGGTCTATGCTTCCTGTCTTTAAATTGGACTCCTCTTAAATTAAGTCAGCCATCTTTTATTTTTATTTTTTAATCTTATTCCTTCCCTTACCTTTTCAAAGTAAAACAAATCATAATAGGGAGGGGAACTAAAATTGTCAATGTCTCAAGTCTCAAATTTCAAAGATAATCACCATCTTTCAGAGGCATAATTAGAATCAGTGTTTATAGAAAATGACTAGGACCAAATATTTCATTTTCTCTTTCATGTTTTTTTCCTTTTGTTTTTTAAATTTCTTTTATTTATTTTCTTTCTTTGTTCATTCACCCTTTCAAGCTGTGTTATGTGGCTTTGCATTCTGCTATCTACGTACAGACTGAGGTTGCAAAATTAATAAAAGGTTTGCTTTGTTACACAAGCTTCAGGTTTTTAGTTGATCACACAAGCAAGAATAATTTGCTGATTTGAGAAATATTCAGCTTGTATGTATCCTCTCTGAGAAAATATCTAAAAAGAATCATGTTTGTAATTCAACCTATTTGATAAGAAAAAGTTAGGAACTAACTTCAGAGCAAAACAAACCCTTTATTCTAATATGCAGAAGACAAGTATATCTTTAATTGGAAATTAATATCTTTAAAATTTAACTTATTTTTATGCATATTGAAAAAAATTCTTTAAAAAATATATACTATATGCGATGGCCTATAAAACCCTTAGTTGACCTTAGTCGAGGGTGATCAGAAAGCTCCTTTTTCAATAGCTACTACACCAAAGTGTAGGGGATGGCGGTACTCCATTCCCTTGATTGCTCCACTTTACTCTTGATCCTTACCTCATAATGCTGAGTGTTAAGCAAGGTGGTATCAAGTATCATTTTTTGAGTCTTTAGTATGACTCGACCTGGGATTGAACCCTGGTCTCCATGACCATTGACGAACACTCTACTCATTAAGCCAATGGCCTGATTTATATAAAGTATCATTATGCCAATGACCCGGTTTTTATAAAACCCACTTTTCCTCAAAATATTTGAATTTCATAAACTAGCTAAAAACCTACCAGAATTTTAAACTAGTAATACCAAATGATGTTTTTGTAAGGACTTATAAGTTAGTAAACATCAAGAGATTAACATTTATGGTATTCTGGTGGCCATTGCACAGTGGGTTGAAGGGGGTTGGATTGTCAAACAGAAATTTGGCTAATAGTGAAGAATACCATTAAATCACCTACGTATGTCAGTTGCAAAATGCTTGGGAGCAACAAAATAAGTTGTAGGAATGTCTAGAAACTCACAAATTTTTTTTTAAATCTTATATCTTTGAATAAAAGACAGTAAATATGTAACAAGATTATGGCCAAGACTTAAAAGTTATGATTTTTTGGCAGTTTTTCACCACTTCTGTATTGAGTATGGCAGAGTTTGAGAGAATTCAGGCCATTAGCCAAATGAGTAGAGTGTTCACCAATGGTCCGGAAGACCGGGGTTCAATCCCTGGTCGAGTAATACCAAAGACTCAAAAATTGGTACTTGATGCCACCTTGCTTAGCACTCAGTATTATAAGGTACGGGTCAAGGGTAAAGTGGAGTGATCCAGGGAATGGAATAGCGCCCTCCCCTACACTGCAGTGTAGTAGTTAAAGAAAAGAGAGCCTTCTGGTCACCCTTGACTAAGGTCGCCAACTTTATTTTAACTAAAATATGAGGGAATCAAAGAGTTCAAAGTATCACACATATATAAAGAGATGATATGTCATTTCACATTTCCTTTAAAGTCATCCTAAAATCTTTCAGACCTATTTTATGAATGCAAACAAAAGGACAAACAATCACATCAGTTGGCAACCAAGAAACATTACCCCACCACTCAAGTTGAATGTATTTCTGTTGATTAAGGAATGATATGTCATTTCCCATTTCCTTTAAAGTCATCCTAAAATCTTTCAAACCTTTTATATGAATACATACAAAAGGACTAACAATCACATCAGTTGCCAGTCAAGAAACATTACCCCACCACCTAAATCAAATGTATTTCTGTTGATTTATCTAATAAATCTGAGTTCTATAGAAAGTATGAAATCAATGGAAGCTAAAGAAAGTACTTTATGGATCTTAAAATATGGGCCTAAAGCAGAGTGAACAAGAAATTCATAGCTTTTTATTTGAATGAAAACAAGATTATCACAATGTACAACAAAACTATTTACATGCTAAAAAGTACAACACCTCATATTCACTATTACAGCAGGGAATTGCACCCTTAAGCTGATCACAACTTCATGTTGTATGACCTTTGGCTGAGTAATGGCCACATTGTAAACGTTCTCAAACTTTCATCACCATTGGGTCACTCTTATTCCAAAACCTGTTTATGCAATCAGACAGATTTTCAAACTGACGAGTTTTCCTTGCATAATTGATGCAATATTGTCTCAGGAATTTATTGTTTGCCTCAATACCACACTTAGTAAAATTGAGGAGAGCAGTGTTGTTATTCTCTTCAATCAGTTCAGAACTTTAAGCCAAAACAATGTGTGCACTTGGACTGAATTCTATCCAGTGAATGGATGCTACAAGAAGGTATGTCTCTTGGCAGAACTCACTGAATTAGGCAATCATTACTTTCTTATTTGAATTGATTATTTTTAGGATGACAGCCATGTTCAACACTGTTTGTTCAATCTTTGATCTTAGTTCTGAATTGACAATTCCCTGGGTTAGTAGTGTCAGATTATTGGTATTAAGCATAGGCTTGACAATGTTACCCATGGCCATTTGGATCAGGTTTCTCCTATGTAATTGATATTAGTTCCTTTGTTTGCTTGCTTAAGGAAGTCTAAAGCCCTAGCAATACAATTTGAGACATCGTTTGGCTTCTGACCATGAAAGATGTGCTGCGGTTGCATGGTAACAAATCTTGAAGATCCAACAAAAGAAAAACGAAGTAAACTGGGAAGAGGATTTAAATTATTGGTGTCTTCAGTTGTAATGGGTTTCTAGGTGACACGTTTGCATATACCATAATCCACAGTTTTGCAATTTCCTTGAAGGTGTAGATCTTGCTCACAAATTGAAAGTATTTGCTCGAAAGAATTTCTCTTAATGGATTAGGACCCTTACTCTTTTCAAAACATTACATACAATGCATTCATTCAGAAATTCCCCACTGATCAGTTTGGTTTGGTTTCTTTGTTTAATGGGATATCAACCTTTGTAGGTTATTTAATGCCAAAGTCATCCTTCTAGGAGAACAGTAATGGTACAATTTAACCCATAGCTGGGAGGATCAGGGGGTTCATACCTTTCCCAAGGGTATTTGTCCGAAAGTGATCATAATAGCGTGACTGGAATTCAAACTTGCTTACTACGATTCCGCAGTCCATCGATTTAACCATTACACCACGAGGACACTCCCCCACTGATCGGAATTTCCAAGTAACCCCATACTCCATTTTCCTCGTTTAATGCATGTACACTAATAAATAACCATCCCCAGTCTAGTATACTGTCACATAATGGCTTTCTTCGGCCCTCTTATATATGCCATGATACTATGTGAAAAATTGAAGTTCACAGGGTGAATTAATAGATTTTCTGTGTACTTTTCTTTTAAATGTACCTATTATTGGCCTGAAAATTGGTCATAAATATCATAAATTGCAGGCTACTTACTCAGAACTTCCATATAGTAAGTTATTGGTACCAGAAATAGATTCAGCACCTTATAAAACATACAGGTAGAGGTACAAATCATAAAATTTGGTCAAAAATAAAGTTATGCCATTTTCTGTATATCACAAGTCTTTACTTCATATGGAAAATTGCAAGAAAAATCAAGATACAAAATTTCCCCTGGAGAAACTTGTTGAAAATGTTCCCAAGAATTAATTTTTTTTTTTTTCAAATAATTATATCTTCATATCTTGGTGACTCATAACTGGATATTGAAAAGTACAAAAAAAAAAATAATCTTGAGGCTTTTTCTCAATCTCAGGAAAAAGTTTGACAGTTGTCAGGGACTAAAATGACAAAAAAATGAATTTTTTTTTCTTTAATGAATAACAAATTTTGCCTAAAAAAATACAGATGTTAATAGCTAGTGAACCAATCTTTTTTTTATTATGTCACTTGTATACTTTTTTGGTACTATTCAAACCCCATAATTTGTATTATAAGCCAATTTTTACTGTTTATACAGCGAAAATGTAGTTGGGTCCATTTATAGCATTATCAAAACACAAAATCTTACACAGCTACAAAAATCCAAAACTTTTCATAACTTCAAACATGCATAACTCAGTAAATATTTGGAGTTAAAATACAACTGAGCCCATTCCAGAAAGCTGAGAAAAAGTACTTTAAGGATTTAAAAAAAAAAACAATGTTGCCAAAATTCTAAATGTCCACTTGCCAGCCCACTATGCATTGCTTAAATTACAATTGTAAGCATAACATAATTTTTGATTTTCTGGGAATTGGGAAAAGTCATGGCAAAAAGTCATAAATTAAGTTTTTGGCAATTAAATACTTTACATGGTTAAACAAAAAGATAAAGATTCAAAGTGGACAGAAAGTAAGTATCATCCTTACATTGTAAATAGAACTCCTTGCTAGTAACTTATAAATTATAAAATATAAACAAAAAAAAACATGTTAAAAACATGCTCTGTTGTCTCATTAGTCAATGTAGAAAAACTGGTGGCTATAACTCAAGGAATTCTCAACTTATGACAGAGAGATAAAAAGGATATTTTGTTAATTTTAGCAGAATTTGTAGTACAAATAAACATTTGAAATATTTTTATAGTTTAACATTTAGAAAATCTATCTCTATTCCAATGACTTGTTAGTTTTGAAAAATATTGATTTTATTTTGTATTTTATTTGTTCTCCGTCCCACCACTGGACAATTATGACACAAGGCCTTTTTTAAAGTGGGTCAGGATGCAGGGCCGCAGCCCACACGCATCCAGCAAAATCCAAAAATACCTTCGGCCCTGTCGGCATTCCCCCAATGGGGGTGCATCAGACGCCAGGAAATAAAACAGCAAATAATTGGAATAGAACTCCACTTCTAACATCGATTTTATCGATATTAGAAGTGGAGTTCTATTTACCATGTAATTACTAAGTCAAAACAATCTCTGATTTTCTAACACATGTCTATACCAGTTATCTTCCCCTTGGCTTTATTTACAAATATCATATATGAAATGGGAAAATTGGGGTCCTAATATTTTTCTCCACTCCGACCATTATGGATTTTACTCTATCTTATCTTACAAAACAATAAAGATAGTGAAATGAATGGCTGTTTCAAAGAATTTACTTTGTTATTCTTTGGGCTAAAAAATTTCTAATTCTTTTAGTCAGAATTATGGAACAGAAATGACTGCCTTTGACCTATTTTTTTAAGTGCATCATTATCTTTAAATTTTATAAAACCAAACATTATTTTATGTTTTTATGTACAAACAAGTATTAGTTTAAAACAGTGCTTCTCAAACTATTTACTTCAAACTAAATTTAATTTCCATTCACTCCAAAATAAATGAATTGAATATTTAATTAGAAAACATAACTAATTTAACTGTGTTTAATACAATTTACACGAGAAAAGAATCAGTAAAATATAAATACACCTTTTTATTCTTGAATTATTTTTTAATGGGTTTGGTGGGCGCAGAGAAGATCACAAATATTAAATTGCAGGTTTGTGTTTTTCAGCTGCAAATCACTGTGTTCTCTGTTCAACATACTTCTTTATTAAGTAAATAATGTATATGGCAAAACCCAGATTCCATCATATACAAACTTGGAGAAGCAAGTAAAATGGGTTGACAATAGCACAAAGCATAGGATATTTTTATCATTAAGGGTTTTCGGACTATTGTCTTCATCTTTATTATTATTTTCATGTTTCAGCCGATATGTCCTCTGGCCTTCTTCAGGTGTTTATCGAACTCGGGAACCTTCACAGAACTTTGAACTACGTCCTTTATTGAATCCACGGGGGTTGCCTGTTCTGATTCTGTTAGCCATAACCATGTACAAGTGTTGAGTATTCCTGTATTGTTACTCGCCTGCAGTCAGGATTGAACCTGCAACCTCCAGATGATTGTCTCCTTAGAAGCTTAGGGAACCAACACCTATAACCGTTATGCTATGTGTCCTGCTGGACAATTCAGAGTGAATTTTTGGGACTTATAAACTTAATTTTCTAACTTGACTAGAATTACTACAATTATGTATGATTTTTTACCTGTGCTGAAGAAGGCAGGACTAAAACATTGTGAAAATAATGATAAAGATGAAGACAATAGTCCAAAAACCCTTAATGATAAAAATCATCAAGCTTTGTCTCAGAAATCTAGACAACACAGGATATTTTGTTAGAGTTTTTCTATTCATCTAGTAATATCCAATTCCTTTAAATGAGTTGGGTTCGTAAAATGGCAATTCCTGTATATGAAGTGAGTGAGGGAGAGGCTCTCTGTGATTGGATATACTAATCATGTGGCACAAAAATCCAAATCCATTCGGACATATTCCACCAGATGCTCAGTGAGGTGGGGACGTTAAAAGCTCTCACAAAGACAGACCTAAGATACCAGATATCTTCTTCAGAGCACCAGTAAGTCCCTCAAACTCAACTTTATACACACGGAGGACTGTATATTGTTATTAATTGTTTCACGTGTTGATTAATAAATTGTTAGAATTAAACGAAGTATTAATTCATTTATTTGTTGCTGTTAGCCTAAGAATAAACTCTATACTGACACAATAAATCCATAAATATACTTCCCTTCAAGATTGAAAGTCATTTCAATAAATTCTTCTTCAGAGAAGGTGTCTAAATTTACACTTTCTACTTCAATATCAAATAGAGAAATAATCCATTCAGAAATTTCCATGATTAGAAGATACTTGAATTGACTTTCAAACTCATCCTGCAAATTCTTAATGTGGCTTATATGGATAAACAAGTTGTGATATATAAATGCAAGCAAGTCAATGAACCCCCCGAGGACCCTTTTGCTTTTATTCACCCAGATAGAATTCTATTTACTCCCGGGGGTCTAATATGGATCACTTTGAAAGGATCTGATTTAAAATAATTATTTATATATACATTTCTATATCATTTTCCTTAGTTATGTTCAATTATATAACATGATCCAATGTTTTTATCAATAATCTTTTCTCTTGAAATAAGTTGGGGGGGGGGGATCTTACATGTCAGCAAAGAAGATTCTAATACATATACTTAATTTAAAAAAGAAGTCTCCGGATAAATTTATGAATTGATGATACAATGAAAGAAAAAAAAAAACAATTAAATAGACAACTGAATAATTTTCAGACATTAAAATACATATATAAAGTGCAAGCAAATATAAATAAAATGCTAACAGAGTTAAATTATTTGCATGTTTAGTACATTATTATTTCCACATAATACTTTTATCAGTATCAAGGCACGCGGATAGTATGGATTCAATTGTCTCTCTTGGATAGACAAGAATACATATGAACAAACTTGGATAGGCAAGGACAGAAATGAACAGAGTCGGATAGACAGGGATACATACAAAGAGATTTGGATAGACAGGGATACATATGAACAGATTCAGATAGACAGGAATAAAGACTGACAGACAAGGATACATACGAACAGACTCTAATAGACAGGAATAGAGATGAAAAGATTTGAATAGACAGAGATAGATTTCTGGTTTGTACAAATGATCTTGTAATTCAGTGAGATTAGCTTTCCCTTTTTATGAATTTGATAAAAAAAATGTTGCCTTTATTAATACTTGGAATGAAAACTAATTTCATCATTAACTTTTTTCTTTTTCATTACAAAATAACCATAAGCTTAAGACATTTACAAGAAAAAAAAAACTTTTCATGGTACAATTTGATTTTACAAGTGAAAAAAAAATAACATTTCTTTTCCCCCACCCCATTATGTTTCTTTCTAGATTGAAAACAAGAATCAATCATGATAAATTATAAATGGTCCAATATCTTCTAAAAGATAAAGTTGTCTTGAAGCTTTTAGAACATTAACAATAATAAATTAAGGAACTAACTTCATTATCAAATGAGCCATGATCCTTACCAACTCTATTAAATGACTACAGAACAAAACTGTATCTTTAACAGTCTTTTAGAATCAGAGAGAGAGAGAAAGCCATTTCTATGCTAAATCAAATAATAAGCATATAAAGCTTTCCTTTTTTTGTGAGAAGGGGTACAAATGACTTTCAAGTTACAGACCCTTTTTGATACTAACGGATATATTTAAATTTCCATATAGGTAAAAATTAAGTGTCCAATAGGTGACTCTTTAAGGTATCATGTGAGAATTCTAGAAGCCCCTTCTTAATCTTTTAGAAACTGTATAATCTCAATGACACAGATATTTAACAATCTTTTCAAGTATATACTTACCTAACTCCTCCTCCAGTGGCAGGATCCAACACCAGGTCAATTTTTAAGCAAAGTACAGCTGATCTAAATTCAGAATTTACCTTCTCCAAGACTAAATGCTGCACTAAAGCTAAAAAGTGCAGTCTGCTTGACGATCTATCCATTGTTGGGAGGAGCAGATGTTTTATTTTCTCATCTTATAGTCCTATGATAATAATTCCAGATATCTCATGAAGTGAAAATAAATTTCAAGCAGTAATTATAAATCAACTCATGTTGTCTTAGATCAATAATTCTGACTAAAATCAAAGTATAGTATCTGTAAATGCAAAAATATAGTTATTACAAAAAGAAATTAAAATTACAAAAATTAAAATAGTCGTTTATATATTTACAGTGTGATGGGTAAATAGTAGCCACTTTAGATAAATAAATGTCACGCATGCTTTTTGTTTCAAGTTTCATCTACTGTGCAGCTGTAGAATAACAATAGCACATACCTCCGTAAAGCGTCTAGCTGGCAGACAAAAATAAAGCAGGTCGTAGCTCAGTGCCGTCCTCCTTAAATGCTCAACTGAAGCTGGTTTATATAATAAAATACTTTCACTTACTTACAAGCAGCCAATGACGATCTATGCAATGGAATAGTCCACTTGTGAACAATGAGATGCCCCAAGGCACCATAAATAGTTCCCATTCCTCAATCAGGAATTGAGTTTCCTACCTTCACGACTGATTGCTCTTTGCTAACGCAATTAATTACTCTCAGCTATCGCAACTAATTGCCCTACGCAACCTGACAAATCCTCATGTTGTCTTAGATCAATAATTCTGACTAAAATCAAAGCATAGTATCTGTAAATGCAGAAATATAGTTATTACAAAAAGAAATTATAATTACAAAAATTTAAATAGTCATTTATATATTTACAGAGCGTGATGGGTAAACAGTTGCCACTTTAAATTAATAAATGTCATGCAAGCTCTTTGTTTCAGGTTTCATCTACTGTGCCGCAAACTTGAGTCAGTTGGGCACCGTCTGTGAGGAAACTAGAACCATGATAGAATTCACTCTTCCAGGAATTTGGAAATGGCATGCTGCTCTGCTTGGGGATTTATGCTGGCAGCTCTTAAACAGATTTCCCAGTTTTTGGTTGTTAATCCGAGGACAGTGCAGAGGATTTGAAAAGACATAACATAGGTTGGGTTTTATAGCATATAAACCATTGTAGGTTATTTAATGCCAAATCCTCTTTATACATACATTGAACAATTAGTAAAGACATTTTGTTGATAACATTTTTAAATGAGTCTGAGCTCATTTTTTACACACAGTTAAATGGTTTCAAGTACTGCTGTCTAATATGAATAATTGTATTTACAATTAATCATTTGTTTGCACAGTTATATAGCTATACATGAAATGTAAGAGATTAGTTTGTCTATAATTTCATTTTTAAATCGGAACTAATTTGTTTGGCCTCTTATTTCTATTGTTTCTACAGTTAAATGGTTTCAATTATTGCCATCTCACATGAATAATTCCATTTAATATTAATCATTTTGTTTGCAGACAGTGAAGTGGTTACGAGTATTGCTATTCAACATTAATTATTCTATTCATTCATTTGTACACAATCAAATGTTTCCAAGTATTGTTACGTAATATCAATAATTCAATTTAGGCACAGTTAAAAAGTTTCAAGTATTGCTATTTAACACTAATAATTCTATTCAACATTACTCATTTGTTTGTACACACTTGAATTGTTCCAGGGGGTGTCCTCGTGGTGTAATGGTTAAAGCAATGGACTGCGGATTCGTAGTACGCAAGTTCGTACTCCAGTCGTGCTATTACGTTCACTTTCAGGCAAATGCCCTTGGGAATGATATGAACACCCTTATCCTCCCAGCTATGGGTAAAATAGTACCACTACTGTTCTTCTAAGAGCATGGCTTTGGTATTAAATAATCTAAAAAGAGTTGATATGCCATTAAACAAAGAAACCGAAACTGAATTGTTCCAAATACTGCTATTAATCAGTAACAATTCAGTGAAACAGTCATTTGTTTACACAGATAAATATAAAAATAGTTCTATTTCTAACAATTCAATTCACAAAGTTAAAGAGTTTTAATTATTGCTATTTAACACTAATTATTCTGTTCAACATTTCTCATTTGTTTGCACATAGTTAAATGGTTTCAAGTATTGTTATTTATCACTAACAAATCGTTTAAACATCAGTCATTTGTTTACGCACAGTTAAATGATCACACTTCTATTTCTAACAACTCAATTTGGCATGTCATTTGGTTGCTCTCAGTTTAAATGTCAAACAGTTCTATATGACCCATAGATAGGATCCTATCAGATGCTACTATTTCGAGCCAGAGTGGGCCTGGGAGTAATGACAATGAAGGGGTACCCCATATTCCCCAAAGCTCTAGTATTACTGGAGCCTCATCATCAGATAGGTTAGTGTGATATTTAGGACACTCATTCGGGGTGGAGAGTCTTACCCTTCTGCAGAGATACAATCAGTGAATTCTACAGCCCCAGCTGACTGGGCTTGATTTGAAAAGCGTTGAATAACTCCAAGGGTGATTACAAAAGTAGGACAGCTTGGAAGCCTCACTGATTATTCTGATAAGCAAAGAGCTCCCAAATTTCTGGGTGAAATCCGAGCTATGAATAACAAAGCTTTTGAATAAACTTAAGCTTCTCCTCCAACCAAATATGCTTTGGTTTTTCTCAGATGATAAAAATTTCTGCCAGGTTCCGAGGGTGAACACATAGAACAACTCTCAGCTTACTCTGTCCTACAAGATGCACCAATATTGATGAAAACCAAATACCCTGTCCACATCATAAGGATGGTGACATCATACCTCTCTTCATCTTCTCACATGGCCTCAGACTCAACACAGAAGCTGATGTCAAGTGCCTGGAGGAGGTACTGCTGCCCTGGATTGAGAGGTTGACTGCTTGAAGAAGACCCTATGTCTGGCAACAGGACTCCGTACCATGTCACACAAGCAGGAAAAGCTGGCTGTCAGAAAATTTCTGCAACCACATGACCCCTAACACCTGGCTGCCTAACTCCCTAGATTGCAATTCTCTTGGTTATTATGTGTGGTATGTAGTTCAGCAAGAGACCAACAAAACTCCATGCCACACCAAAGATGAACTGAAGGCAAGGATAACAGCAACATTCATCAATTTAAACAAGGGAAACATTGGAAAGGTTTGCAGGAGATTTTGAAGTCTCCTGGAGGTTATAGTTAAAGGTAGTGACAATATCTTTGAATAAGTTTAATCTATAATATTTCCAGATATTTTCATGTAATTTTGGTAAATATATCTGATACAGTAAAATGTCAGTCTTATTTTCCTTTTTGTGGGATTTAGATGACAACTGATCCATCACACGCAGCCTATCCACAGTTTTTTTCTGGGGGTTGGGTGAAATATAGAATTTTTATGCGTTAAAAGTTTGCTACCGGTATACACCAAAACATCACCTAAGACACCATCCAATGCAACTACAGGAACTACGACACCAACTTTACCAAAGGTTTCATTCAAGGAATCATTCTTGCCTCTGTCTTGCAACCAAATGATTCACTCCTCCCTAAAAGATATATACAGGCACTATCTAACCTCACTCAAAACCTGAATATTGTCATTTCCCATCCTGATAGAAGCAGAGGTATTGTAATAATGCACAAATATATATATGTAGACAAAATCAATTCACTTCTAGATGACACAAACACCTATGAAATATCTACTTTAACTACCATCAACAAAGACATTATTTCATTCAACAAAACCTTCAAAAACAAAAAATCTTGGACTTCCCTCATTGAACACCACCCTACAATCCCCACATTATAGGGCCTACCCAAAATCCACCCATCTACAACCCATCATCTCCAGCATTGATAGTGCCACTGACAAAATAACTTGAGCCATAGCTAAAATATTACCCCCCACCACCAGGCACAATCAGCCCTTCACACATTATTAATTCCAGCGATCTACTTAATAAAATTAAGAACATCAACATACAAAACAAAACCATGAACAGCTTGGCTATAACTTCCCTTTACACAAATATACACATCAAAAAATGTCTCAACCTTGTCACTCTTCACTTAAAAATTAAATTCAACTCATTCCTCCCCATAAACACTCTGATCAACATATGCAGACTCATAACAAATATGACTTATTTTAAATTCGGGGTGTCCTCATGGTGTAATGGTTGGACTGCGGAATCGTAGTAAGCGAGTTCGTCCTCCAGTCGCACTATTACGTTCACTTTCGGGCAAATACCCTTGAGAAAGGTATGAACCCCCTTATCCTCCCAGCTATGGGTTAAATAGTACCACTACTGTTCTTCTTGGAGAATGGCTTTGGCATTAAATAACCTACAAGGTTGATATACCATCAAACAAAGAAACCAAACCAAATTATTTTAAATTCAATAATAAATTTTATAAACAGAAACCCACCCGGGGGGGTTCTAGCCTGTGTATTTTTAGAATCCGGCCCTTTTAACTACAGATTACCCATTAACGCTACATATTCTAGATATACTGACAATATACTCATTTTCCGAGCTCAAAACATAAAAATCAAAAAAATTGCAGAGAAACTAAATGTTGACCCTTCAATGAATTTTACCTATGAAAAAGAATCAAACAACACCATACATTTCCTGAACATTCTAATAATTAAATCCAAAAATAATCTAATTTTTAAAGTCAACTGCAAATCCATGAACAGAAATGATTATATACATTTTTACTTCCACCACAATAGCAAAATTAAGACAGGCCTCATAATTGACTTCTATTTATGAGCATTCAGAATATGCAGACCACAATACCGAGATAAAGAATTTAAATATATCAAACATTCCCTTAAAAGCTTTAAATACCCTAAATTTTTCATATTAAACACTTGAAAAAAACGGTCTCAACATATATTCATAAAATAAACTCAAGAAAAACACTTCTACTATTCCTCTTACACACAGACCTATCTTTCTACCCACTAATACAAACAAGAAACCTCTCGATGATAAATTGATTAAATTAGGAATACCAATTATATAAACCACATCGCAAACCATAAAAAATCTCACATCTCGAAATGCACCAACAACATGACTACTTCCCACACACGCATATATTCTATTCCATGTAAAGATCAGGACAAATATTTCATCAGTGAAACCCAAAGAAATCTAGAAAAAAAACAATTTATGAACACAAATGATCAATTAAATTAAATGACGACTAAAACACCCTTTTCTCCAAGATGTTAGATCTCAAAGACACTTTCAATTTTTCCCAGGCTGCTTTAATGAAACCTCTACATTGCAAAAACTCTCATTGACTACCAGAATCTGCATTCATCTCTCAATTTAATCCATTTAAACAACAATCTGGGTTTTACCAGATTTCACCCTACCTGGCTGACATTATTTTACGTGAGAATAATACTAAAAAATAATACTGATAAAAAAATTTCTAAGAAAAACCATAACATTCATTTCCTACCACTCTTCCATATTTACGAACGATTTTTTTCATTTTCTTTTTCTCATTTAGATATTCTATTTCTGTTGGTCAAGTTGATGAAATTTGATATGCTTGATGGTGATTGTAGCCTCCCCCTATCTACTTAAGCCAAGACCCTGTTCATTCCAAGAAAAAATTACAGTCCCTGTCAATTATCTTTCGTTGTCACCAAGCTGATATATATCTCTATTTCTCCCTCTCTCCATCTATTTCTCTTTTTCTGTCTTTCCTTCTTATCACCTCGTCTTCCTTTTATTTAATTTTTAATCATCTTTTTCTTCCTATGAAAACATTAGAAAAACCCAGTCATTATGAAGAAGTCTTTCTGACATAAAGACGAAATATCAATTGGAATCCGTTGTCAGTATTTAGTTTATTCACTTTTCCATTTATTTTTCCTCATCTCGACGGATTTACATCCACCATTTCTCCATATGGTATATATTAAATGTTCTTGTATATGTAACTGTGTTTACCTTCAGTTTTGTTCCATGTTAGTATATCACGGATAGACTAATGCTAATATTGGCCATTGAGGAGTGGGGGACACAACTAAATATCTTTCCTACTACCAAGAACACCAATACCATTCAAGAAAACTAAAAGATATTTTTAAATGTATCGGTATTAACTGCTGGACGTAATATACATGTTTCTGTGACATCACTGCACAATCCAAATATTTTACTAAATGGACAGCAAATTCTCAGAAGTACCAGAACTTAGTTTAAGTCTATGATACTCATAATTCGTTTTATAATAATTAAATAAATCAGTGAATGTAATTCCTTCGGCGGTCAGCTGTAATTAAAGGGCCTGGGATTTTACAAAAATCGATGCCATCACAAATGGGACCATAACTGTATCATTGTACCAATATTTAAAACCAAGTTAGTATGTTAAACTGGATTCCCAAATTTGACTGAAGAGCTGACTTTTCATGTACGTAATGTGATACAAGACGAATATCGATAATTACAGTTCGATTCCAATGGATGATTAGTGGTGTTGATAGGAATAAGAAAACAAAGTAGAACAATACGAAAAATTAGCAAAAGAGCTCGAGGGGGGTCCTCAATTATTAACTAGTACCCCATAATTTTTTTTAAAATGATTTTTAAATTGCCATTTTTTCCAAAAACGAACTGTACATACAATCGTACACAGATCGTGATTTTGATTTGGTTGGGATTCCCAGGTTTGGAGTGATAAAGATTTTTATTCGAATAAATGTTTAAATTTGTAATATATAAAATTATACTTTGCGCTAGATGTATAAAAAGTCTGGAATACTATAAAGTATGCATAGCTCATTAGTTTTAATTTAAAAGCAGTTATATTAACCGCGTGAATAAACTAGAAGTTTACCGGAAATACCAACTGGTTATGTGAGAAGGAAGAAGTCACGTTGGGCTTGATGAAAAAATACATTAATATCCGTCAATATTCAGATTGACTCCACAGCACAATTATATATTTATATATATATATATATATATATATATATTAATGTAAATATGAACGGACATTCATTCCCCATATTTCGTCAATCTTTTTTAGATGAATTTTAAATCAAGCCGACTGATTCACGCTGAGCTACGAGTTAAAAATAACAATTTTTTAGAAGTCGGTCACAAGTCGAGGGACTTCAGATAAAATTAAAATACCCTCCACCTTTTTATATTAAAATAAATTTGATTTAAATTAAAAATAGAGGCAGTCAAAAAATGTCACAGGGGGAAAATATTTATCTTGCTCTTTAAAAAAAGAAATAAAACATATAACATGATGACGGTATCGAGAACGTATGGCCTCTCTCAGTAGTAAAAACGTAAAAAATTTAAATAAAAGACATTTTTATAAAGTCAAGGCAATAAAGACTAAAAATACATTTTTCGTACTATTGTATCATAGATAGTCTTTTAGGTTTTGTTTTTTTTTTTTTACTTACCTTCTTTTTTTTTTATTTTCCTGTTTTTCCCCCTAAACGGCTGAATAATGGTTTCTAAAGTGACTATCACCTTAGCAACCTCTCCATAACAACACTTGGCAAATCCACGGTATTATTTAATTAATTCTACAAGCATTTAGAAGGAAATAAAAATAACTTCAGTGTTACTAGCACCATATTGAAACATAGACTTAAAATTTATATTTCTTTAAATGATAAGGCAAATTTTTATTTTTTTCAGAGGCTTAAGTTTCTGAAATGAATGAATAATGTGGGTGTTTTTTTTTTTTATTGCTATGGACGCTTTCACTGACTTTCCTAATTTCCCTCCTATTTTAGAAGAGCGTGAGTTACACGCAAGATGAGCTCCCTTGATTCAAGCATTTTTTTGTGTTTCACTAAGGATTGATAGTTGTGTCTAGAACAGTTATATACCTTCTACATACCGAAAATGAAATTACGTACCATTTTTTTTTACCTTATCTCATGATCCCACATATTTTTTCTTATATCTATCCACGAAAATAAGACATACGTGGTGCCTTCAATAAGTTTCCAGACTTTTTTATACAGGCATTTAAAATTGTCATAGACTCTAGAAAATTCACTACGTTATTGCTATACATCTTATGAGATGACTCACCAATTTTTATGATTTCAGGTTCAAATGAACAGCTACAGCAGCAATTGGAATATACCCTACTAAAGCCTGATTGTCACAGCTGGTGAATTTCAAAAATGCAATCTGGACGTCAGGACACTTTAGAAGAACGATATGCAATAAAATTCTGTTTTAAACTTGGAAAAAATGCCACAGAAATGTATGGATTGCTTCAGACTGCTTTTCAACCACCTTGCATGAATCAAGCATCAGCTTCTGAGTGGCATAAGAGATTCAAGGAAGCCAGGGAGTCTGTGAGGGATGATGAGAGCTGTGGGAGGAGTAAGGAAGTCAATACACCAGAGTTGATTGGCCAAAGGGTTAGGGTTAGGGTTACTATGTTGAGGTTTTAAGGGAGTTCAGAAAGAGATTCCTTGGGAAGAGGCCAGCACTCTTCAAATCGGGTCAGTGGCATTTCCACCAGGAAAATGCACCAGTCCACAACTCCATCCTCGTCACAGATTATTTAACCAAGATGGGCATCAAGACAGTTCCTCACTGTCCCTATAGTCCAGACGTTGCTCCCTGTGACTTTTGGTTTTTCCCTAAGCTCAAAGGCTGTCGTTATGAGACAATTGAGGAGATGAAAGAAGCTGTGATGAAGGTCATTGACACACTCACACAAGAGGACTTCCATGGGGCCTTCCAGAAGTTGTTGGAACGATACAACAAGTGTATTGCAGCTGGAGGATATTACTTCAAAGAGGACTAGAGTTTCATGTGTGTACTATCAATAAAAGTGCCCATACGAAAAAAGTCTGGAAACTTATTTAATGATCCTCGTAACTAGATTTAAAAAAAAAACAAACCAAAAGCAAAATCATCTCTCATTTCCTAAAATTCTCATTTTTTTTCTAAAGTCAAAAAATGCATGTTCTTCCTTTACGTCACTCCTGGATTTTTGACAAAGCTGGGGACCTTTCCTTCTCTACCTACTCGAACTGCTAGATTTCATCCCAATGTATATTGGAAAGGAAACAAAGAAGACTTGCGGTTGGTTTGATATTGTTCTATAACAAATGAGGCAAATTATTGGGTTTTTAGTCCTGTTGCCTTTGTTATATTAAGAGGAGGAAGAAAACAAATGGGTTGACAAGAATATTGTTGAGTTCCAAAAACTTTGATGTCAGCTTGAGACGAAATCCCTTGTACTGTGAGTCGTACAAATAGAAGAAAAGAGTTGCTGATGTCAGAGCAGGAATTAGGCATTCAACCTGAAGTTTCGAGGTCGAGTTGGTCTAGGGGGAAGGAATAAATGGTGAAAGAATGGTCTCCTAAAGGAACAGTGGCCCAAATGTTGAATGTGCTCTCTTCGTTTTGATGAGGCCTGTCTGCTGCTGCATCCAGTCGAGAAAAGAGAGATCATTACACCACCTTTTATATTGCCCGGAAAAGTGATCCAAGCAGAATAACATAAATCATTCTCATTGGACGAAATTCCTGCACCAGATAATAATTTTGAAAATATAACTCTCCACGTGATTTAAGGGTGGTCTGACGAGCAATTGAATTTAGTTCTTTCTGCTACAGTTTCCTCATATGGAATAAATACAAAGACAATCGCTACTACATGTTTTATTGCCAGTGCAAACATAATGGAATGAATACAAAATGAAATCAGTTACAAAAAGAACACATACAGAGTTGTATGAAAACAAGTTCTTAGCTTATATATGTATATGTAATTCTACAAGAAATGGAAGTTTAGGGGAAAAACTTACATATGTAAAAAAAAAATGTATTGCTCTAGGGTGCTGTGTTCAATGTGAATCAAGATTTGTTGAGTGAGCTTCGCTGACCATTGTTATGAGAAGGGCGGTACTGTGCCAGGATTAAAAGCCAAGGCATGTGTACTAGCTGGGTATCAAGAGGAAAGAAAATGAGGCTTTCCTGCTTTCTTTTTTATAAGTTGGTCGCAATTCAAGGGACTTAAGATGAAATTAAAATACCTTCCATCATTTTATATTTAAATAAATTGTAAACATTGTTATGAGAAGGGGGGTGCTGTGCCAGGATCAAAAGCCAAGGCTTGTGTACTAGCTGGGAGTCAAGAAGAAAGAAAATGTGGCTTTCTTGCTTTCTTGTTATAAGATTCTTTGAGAAAGCCATCTAGTGGTTATCAGCAGAACTCTTTGATAGTCAAGGAAGGTAATCCCACAAAGATCATCATTTTCAGACAATAAAGCAGACAGAAAAAATGTACAATGAAATTTACTCACTATTCCTTAATACAACCTTCAGAGTACATTTCAAAAACTGCTGGGAATCCATCTGCTGAAAGGAACGTTTTTGAGGGAGAGAAGTTGTACTAATTCGTAGAAAAAGTAATAGAATTATCTTTGGAAAAATTCAATTTTCTTTTATAGAAACATCTAAACAATTATCTCCCTTAGATAATTTATACATCCCGTAGGGACCCACTCAAAAACCTACACTTGATAGTGTTATACAATTAAGGAATGTTTTTTTTATATTAATCATTTTTCATTAATTATATTTTATCATTCAGTTTGGTAAGGCTTTCAACTATTCAGATTAAGAGCCCAGGTGCATAGTCAGTTGGTGCAGTTTATGCTTGCGTGCAAAGGATATGACAATCACCATTTGTCATAATAAACCCCCAGACAGGAAATGGGGCTGGAGTGTGGGTAACGTCATGCCCAAAAGAGATGGTCCTAAGAATGTGAGGATTTAAAAAAGAGTCAGTTGAGATTGGACCATTGAGGCAAGTGTTGGGTATTCAGCCATTGAGAGTTGAGTTCTCTACTGTTGAAAGATGTAGTTGGGCTTTTCGGATCTCAACCAACAGAGATCTTAAATATCACAAGATGTGCCGCACGTCAGCATAGTGGGGTCAGCATAGCATGCTCAGCATAGTATGGTTAGCATAGACTTTTCAGAATTGTGTCTCTCTCCTCATGTCGAAGAACCGAAGTCAGAAGTTAGTAAACCTGTTTGTGTCTGAAACAACAGAGTCCGCCTGTGTTTTCATATCTGTATTATTATTATTGCTAACCCCAAATTATACAACAATTGCTTTTGACCTCTGGACTTTGAACAATAGAGTTGGTTTGGTTTCTTTTGCTTAATGGCATATCAACCTTTATAGGTTATTTAATGCCAAAGCCATTCTCCTAGAAGAACAGTCGTGGTACTATTTAACCCATAGCTGGTAGGATAAGGGGGTTCATACCTTTCCCAAGGGTATTTGCCCGAAAGTGAACGTAATAGCGTGATTGGAGTACGAACTCGCTTACTACGATTCCGCAGTCCATCGCTTTAACCATTACACCATGAGGACACCCCCCACAACAATAGAGTTGTTATCTCTGACTCTGCCAAGAAATGGTAATGCTATGTGGCTATCTTACCTACTCTTATCAAATAAGCTTTTTTTATTTTGTACCCCTTCTACGTACTATTGGAAAATATAGGATTATCTGCCCTTGATTGTAAAGTGGCCAATTAGCACACTACTGGGGATTTGCACTCATTTGGGATTCATTTTGATTTACATCACTTAGAGTGCTGGTAGCAAGACCATCCTGATGTTAATTCAAATCCTTCCAGTTCAAATATGGACCTCAGCAGATAAGTCTGGCTGCAAAACAATTAAGTTTGCCATCTACCCTTTGTATTTTTTAAGTATATGTTTGTGCAATTATATTGTTCTTCATCCGAATTGAAAGTTTATCTGTTAATGTGGGTAAATATATGAGGTCCAGCAAAAAAAGATCATATTTTGTAAATTTAATGGCTTTGTGGCTAGACTTATCTGCTGAGGTTTATCTTGGAACTCGAGTGATTTGAATTAACGTCAGGATGGTCTTGCTGCCAGCACTGTAAGTAATTTAAATCAAAATAAGTCAAAAATGGCCACCAAGGGCAGGTAATTAATCCTATATCTTCTAATAACATTTCTTGTTCATTAAACAATACATGAATAATTCTTACTGTGGGAAGGAACTCTTTTATGCATTCTTTTCTTTTAATTCCACTAGTATGTGTATTATGCATATGAAATGTTAAAAGTTCTTGGTATGTACAAATGAGTTTCTCTCATCTTCTCTTCAGTTATGTTTGGTGTTAATATATCCGAGCTAATATTGGCCCTAGAGGAGTTGGGGCCCAACTAAAGTGTCTTTCCAACCACTAAACTTCTTAATAACTGTATGTACAAGTTAATGGATTCTCATTTCTGAATACACATTCTTTCATTTTCTTCTCGTTCAAAATTATTCAATACTCCACAATTCTCATGTAAAGCCTGCTTCAATTAATAAAAATCTTGTTTCCTTTATTAGAAATGCATTACATTCTGCTTGGAGCAGAGCTGTTGGGTAAATACATATTTTTGTTGGGTCAGTAAAATGGTAATTCCTGTGTATGGAGTGAGTGAGGGAGAGACTTTCTGTGATTGGATATACTAATCATGTGATGAGCCCAGAAGTCTTGGCACAAAAATCTAAAATCCAGTCAGACAGATTCCACCAGACATTCCATGGGGTGGGGACATTAAAAGCTCTCACAAAGACAACCCTAAGATACCAGATAAGATATCTCCTTCAGTGTGCTAGTAAGACCCTTAAATTTTACTTTATACACAGGGAGGACTGTATATTGTTATTAATTGTTTCATGTGTTGATTAATAAATTGTTAGAATTAAACAAAGTATTAATTCATTTATTTGTTGCTGTTAGGCTTAGAATAAATGCTATACTAACACAATACTTTCATTTCATATTGTTTATCTGTGTCTAGTAGTAATAGATAAAAGAGTCTTAATTCTTAGAACCTTAGGAGTCAGTATTAGTGCTGCGACCTAAAAGTACTTAAAATCCAAGTGGTCTTAATTTTGGTTGGGAATTTCTATTTCTACATTGCTATTGCCAATAAAATATTATCTGTTATTAAACAGTTGATTAGGTAACAAATTACAGCATTTAACTTTTTCCACCAGGAGCCAAGCATGGGCATAGAAGACTCTGGATTTAAAGTTATTTAAACTGTTTTGAATAACTTATGACTATTCTCCTAGCTAGGAGTCAAGAAGAAAGAAAATGTGACTTTCTTGCTTTCTTGTTATAAGATTCTTTGAGAAAGCCATCTAGTGGTTATCAGCAGAACTCTTTGATAGTCAAGGAAGGTAATCCCACTATTTTCCTTATTTATGTTTTTCTTAGTTCACATTTCAACTGTGTGTCTTCTGGTGTAGTTATTTACTAAGTCTTACTTTATCACAAGGATAGAAGTCTGAGGTCTCCAGTAAGAATAGAACTCACTGATATTTTGAAAACTATTATACTATGTAAAAACTATTTGAAAACTAGTTTGAAAACTATTATACTATGTAAAGTGCCTCTTCTTCTGGTGTATTTACTTTGGAATTATCAGTGTTGGCCATTCATTGTGAAGTATCATATACTAATGATTCCACGGTAAATATGTCAGTAGATATACTGACAATTTTATAATACACCAGTAGATTCACTGATGATTCCACAGTAAATACATTGACAATTCAACTAAATATGTTAGTTGTATACTGACCTTTGACCCGGCCAAACATGCCATTCCAAAGTGATGCACTGGAAGGAAGTGACACATTCCGATGGCAGTTATGAGTAGAAATTGCATAGGCGGGCTTGCCTGAAATATGGGACAAGGTAAAAATCCCATGGTACGTTCATAGACTGATGCACCGGAAGAGAGTGACCTGTGAACTGCATGACAGTTATTTCCGCTTGATGATGATCAAACATGCCATTCCTAAGATTGAGTGGGCGATTGAAATATTATATAACTCGGTGAGGCAGGAATTCAGTGAGTTGGAGATCAGACGAGTTGGAGACAAGATGTGGTAGGGAAAGCCACCACTCAGCAGAAGGGGACCTTGGGACCCCCGAATGAGTTGGAGATCAGATGAGTTTGGAGATCAGATCAGTTGGTGAGAAGATGCTGGAATGAGAACATGTCCGAGAGGCTGGGCCCCAGGCCCCCGGTTGAGCAGCCCAGGGGAACGAGAACGACACACGGCAATGTCCAGAGGGGCTGGGGAGGTCAATATTTTGCAGTTCTGTTCAGTCTCCAACTCCCTCTCACACACACAATCCTTTCAAATAAAGTGAGAGGTATATTTTTTTAAAGAAGTCTTCACTCATCTTTATTCATTGCGTCAATATGTATTCTGCATGTATATGTGTATATATGTATATGTATTATGTGTTTGTATAGTTAATCATGGTCATGGCTATACAACATATTGACAATTCCACAATGAATATACTGTCAATTCCACAATAGATATATTGACAATTCCACAATAGATATATTGACAAATTCTCAATAAATATACTGACAATTCCACACTAGATATATGGATAATCCCACAATAGATATACTGACAATTCTACAATAGATATATTGACAATTTCTCCATAAATATACTGACAATTCCACAATAGATATATGGATAATCCCACAATAGATATACTGACAATTTCTCAATAGATATATATTGACAATTTCTCAATAAATATACTGACAATTCCACAATAAATTCATTGACTATTCCACAGTAAATACACAAATGATTACACAGTTTGGTAGTTTCATGGGAAATACACCAGTAAATACACTGATACATCCACAGTAAATACACCATGAAAAAGCCAAAGTTTTCTCGGCAAAAATGTTCTAAACTAAGAACAATATAGAGGTGGAAATTAGTCAATTAAAAATTTATTTAAAAAATGAATTACAATAATAAATTTAGGCAAAAATTTAAAACTATCTTAAGTAACCAAGCTGAGCTGAAGCACTTTATAGATCCTAAGTGGAATTTTGTTTTCATTTCTCCATCTTTACAAACAATATTGACTATTGTCAGTGCTTGATTGTGTGAACACCTGCTGGGGAAAAAATCTAAGCTTATATTCTAGACATCACCTTTGTTTATGGTGGTGGAATATAGCTAACAATAAATCTCAATAAATAAAATGATTAGGCACACTTAGGGACCCCCTGGCAAATTTGGGTTTAAACAACTGTTTATATCACTTATGTCATTGGTTGGCTCTATCAGCATTACACCATCACCCATATAAATAAATAAACACCAAACAATTCTTTTATAAACAGTGATTTTTCTTCCAAACCAAAGATGCCAAGATTTTATCATTTCTTGTGGAACATTCTACAATCAAAATAGACATTATTAAGTCTTACAATATTACCTGTAAATAAGTACAATTCTTTTATAAAAAGTGATTTTTCTTCCAAACCAAAGATGCCAGGATTTTATCATTTCTTGTGGAACATCCTACAATCAAAATGGATATTATTAAATATTACAGTCTGATCCATAAATAACTACATTCCTGATAATTTTTTATAAAATGTTAATTTTCTTCTAAACCAAAGATACCAAGATTTTATTATATGTAGAGAAACATGACATAATCAAAACAAATATTATTAGGTATTATTTATTACCAAATTCCACAGCACTGAGACTAAGTAATGAACAAAAGAATCAAGTTTAGTTTGAAAATATGCTTACTATATAGAATTTTGCATTTTTGGATTGTAAAGCATCTAAATTTTTTGTTAGAAATTTCAGTTTTGTAAAGTAAATAAGTAAAGTTGGCGACCATAGTCGAGGGTGACCTGAAGGCTCCCTTTTCAATAGCTACTTCACCCAGGTGTAGGGGAGGGTGCTACTCCATTCCCTGGAATGCTCTACTTTACCCTTGATCCATGCCTTATAATGCTGAGTGTTAAGCAAGGAGGCATCAAGTACCATTTTTGAGTCTTTGGTATGATTCGACCTGGGATGGAGCCCCAGTTTTCCAGACCATTGGCGAACACTCTACTCATTAGACCAATGGCCCGGTTTCTGTTAAAGCACATAGCTTGAACATTACAGAGTGAAAATTTTAAATTAGAATTAAGAGTGATTTGGTTTGGATTGGTTTTATGGCATATCAACCATTTTTGGTTATTTAATGCCAAATTCTTTTTATACATATATTGTACCATATTCACAATTAATCTATGTGTGAAATGGACATATAATGTTCATTACGATAGAACATATAAAGAACATAGGAATCTCTGAATTCGAAAACATGTAATGACTTCTTGTTCAGGTACCAAACCTTTTTATTAACTTTGAGTTAAAGGTTTCGACGTAAAGAGGAGAGACACAATCTTCTATGCTGTCTTATTCATTTGGCCCCCAACTTGAGCGCCCCCTCCCATAGGGCGCAAGATCGCCTCGCCCCTGCGATCTCCAAAAATCGATCCTTCTCGTTTGGTATCTTGTACCCAACTCTTTCTCTCTTCAAATTCTCACACAAACTTCTGCGCGCTTCCGGTGCGTGACGTCACCCGCTCCTTGTCACCCAGTATCGTCTCGGACTGTTATGACATCTGAGTGACACCTCCATCTGCTCGCGCGCACCAGCGTTAACACCTGCCTCAATTGCCTCTAACTAACCCATGTGCAGAGCCGAAAGGTTCTCAGCCTAACTAAACTCAAAGGCATGAATCGGCTATTTTATAACAATATATCAAATATATATGATTTGTAAACACCTATTGTTGATAATGTTTTTGAATGAATCTGAGCTCATTCTTTTGCACATTGCTATACTTAGAACTATCTAACTATGTATCACTGTTAATTCAATCAAACATCAATCATTTGTTTACACAGTTAAATGATCAAATAGTTTTATTTGAAACAATTCAATTTAACACCATTCATTTGTGTGGACTCAGTTTAAATATCAAACAGTTCTATTAACTCATAGATAGGACCTTATCAGGTGCTTCTACTCCAGGCCAGAGTGGATTTAGGATGAGAAACTAAATATGTAATATATGAGAGATTTGTAAGATATTTGAAATTGTACTCAATTCAAAAATATATGAGGCTTTATCTCTGCTTAACCCTAGAAATCTAGTAGTAACTGTCAGGCTAAGCAAAGGGATAGAGAAATGTATGCTCGATGCTTGTCGAAAACACTGAATAAGGTAACAAAAGTAAAATACATTCAAGTAACGAAAATATTATAATCAAAAAAGAAAATGAAGGGTATAAAGCAATACAATGACTAATTTGCTTGAAGCCATGCCGTCAACCACCTACTTTTGTTAATGATAAAACACCATTCTTTGGTAATTTATGTCAAAGTTTATTTAGAAGTCAATTTTTAGGAGTTATTATTCTTCTTGGCCTCTTCTTCTTGTGTAGAATCAACTTGGACAACTGTGTTCTTCTCGTTTCCTGTGTAGACTTATTGAAAATGAACTTTACTATTTCTTTAAGTGAACTTCAACTTGACCACTGCTTCCTCCTCTTAGTTGAATATCTTTCTGTTTAAACTCAGATTTTCTTGTTGATCCTATGAAGGCTTTTACTACATTTTCTGACCAGCCAACAGCTTCCTTTGTCAGCAAAAGTCCAATTATACCACCTCCAGACCTAAGACTCAACTTTCCAACAAGTAACTATAAAAGCCCTGTAAGGAAAAGAGGCTTAGTCTATAGCAACTAAATAGGCCTATTTTCTCAAGCTACCTTGCTTAAGAAAAAAATGCCTAAAGTCGAAAGCAAATAAACAAGAGCTTGCAAAGCAAAATGTGTGTGCCAAACAGAGGCTTCAGCTTGTGCTAAAAAAAAAAAAAAAAAAAAAAGAGAGAGAACCCTTGTGGGTCTCACTTAAATAACTGTAGAGGTAGCGGCTAACGGCACAAGTTCAAAACAGCCAATCACATTCGAGCAGACATTAACTGCTGAATTTACAATTTTCAATACAAGAAGTAATGTCAGTGAAGGGGTACTCCTCATTCCCCAAAGCTCCAGCATTACCAGAGCCTCACCATCAGATTGTTTACTGTCATACCTTGGACACTCGTTGAGGGGGGAATCTTACTCCTCTGCAGAGATGCAGTCAGTGTATTCTACAGCCCCAGCCAAACGGGCGGAACATTAAGATTGTAATTATGTCTGGCTACAGATTTATTGATCCAACCTCATATTTGAATTATATAATGCTCTTTTGAAGTCTTGCAAGAAGACTCATTAGCCCAATTTCCATTCCTCCTCTTCTAGATTATGTATGAATAAACAGTTCTGTTTCAAACAATTCAGTTAAGCATAAGTACACAGTTTAATTGTCAAAAACATTCCTATTTCAAGCTATTCAGTTTAGTCAGTTCTTATTCAAGAAATTTAATTTAGTATAACTATAGTTTTTATTTACACACAGTTGAATGTCAAAACAGTTCTATTTTGAACAATTCAGTTTAGCATAAATACAGTTTCAATGTCAAAAACAGTTCTATTTTAAACAATTCAGTTTAGCGTAAGTGCACCGTTTAAATATCAAAACAGTTCTATTTCAAGTAATTCAGTTTAGTATAAGTACGTAGTTTAGTTCTATTCAACTCATAGATAGGGCCCCACCAGGTGCTACTACTCCGGGGCAGATTGGACCAGGGAGCAATGGTGATGAAGGGGTACTCCACATTCCCCAGAGCACCAGCATTACTGGAACCTCACCATCAGATTGTTTAGTGTCATATCTAGGATACTTGTTGGGTGGATGGTGGCTTCTTACCCCTCTGCAAAGATGCAGTCAGTGTATTCTATACCCCCAACAGATTGGGCTCGATGATGATGATGATGATGATGATTGCTCTCCTCAAGTGGTTACCAAAAGCCCTTACAAAGATGAAGTGTTAAATAGTAACAAAGTTTGTTACCGAACTATTTGAAAGTAGATAAAGTTTATTGGTAATTAGGTTTTTTTTTTTTAACAATCAGTCTCATTACTTTATAGAAAGACTTACCACCAAACTAACATTGGTTGGTTTATTGGCTGGTTGCTTGGTTGGTCTTATGGTATGTCAACTGATGCTGGGTTATTTAATGCCGAATTCAGTCTTTTTTTTTTTTTATAAGCAATTATATTGTTCCGCGTAAGAAGAAAATAGAAAAACAAATTAATCCAAAAGTGAGGAATTTGCTATAAAGGAAAGTCGACATTAAAACGTTTCAGTTTTAGTAAACCTTCATCAGGACTTTAAGATGGCGAAACAACTGTTGCTAGAACAACGATGGATGTTTTAATAAAATGTAATAACAGAGGAGAAGAAATAATATATATAAAAAGCAAGATCATATAACCGTTCAATCATTCAATCAGCATTCTTATTTTGAAAAAACTATCACGTGATTGGCACAGGCAATGATGCTTAAATGTATGGAAATTCGAGGATATACAATGGTTGAAAGAAGATAAAAGCAAAAAATATGCCAAAACATTCCCGAGAAAAGAAAAAGAGAAAATCAAAACATTTTAACCTTCACTTTCCTATCTGTCTATATTTCTGAGATGAGGTATTATGTACATTATTTACATTTTTTGGACTATTATCCTCATCTTTGTCGCCATGTTTATCACAACATTTTGGATGTTGTACACTCCGGCCTTCTTCAGGTGGTTGGAATGTCGAACTTAACCCTTTATTTTGCTTACCGGAGTAGACTGTTCTAGTTCCACAAGTCAAGAGTGTGAGTTTAATACCCGGTGAAGGCAGTGGAGAACTTTCAGAGGGGAAATTAACAGGAGATAACTGATAACTGACATCCATTAAACATGTCATTTAGAACTAGAACAGTCTACCCTGGTGAGTGAAATAAAGGGTTAAGTTCGACATTCCAGCCACTTGAAGAAGGCCAGAGCGTACAATGGCCGAAATGTTGTGATAAACATGGCGACAAAAATGAGGACAATAGTCCGAAAAATGCAAAATAATGCACTTGACTTTCCTTTTTAACAAATTCATCATTTTTGGATTAATTTGTGCTTCTATTTTCCTCATACTGTCGGATCATTTTCATTATTTACTTCTAGTTTCATGGTTTCAAGTTCTTCAAAAACTAATAATAATAATTCTTCATAAACAATTGGGGGTGTCCTCGTGGTGTAATGGTTACTGTGACGGACTGCGGAATCGTAGTAAGCGAGTTTGTGCTCCAGTCACGCTATTACGTTCACTTTCAGGCAAATACCCTTGGGAAAGGTATGAACCCCCTTATCCTACCAGCTATGGGTAAAATAGTACCACGACTGTTCTTCTAGGAGAATGGCTTTGGCATTGAATAACCTAAAACGAGTTGATATGCCATTAAACAAAGAAACCAAACCAATCATAAACAATTAGAACAGCAAGAAACTATTCATAATATGAATAATATATACATAGTTATGAACTGGGCCATTGGTCTAATGAGTAGAGTGTTCGCCAATGGTCCGGAAGACCTGGGTTCAATCCCTGGTCGAGTCATACGAAAAACTCAAAAAATGGTACTTGATTCCGTCTTGCTAAGCACTCAGCACTATAAGGTGAGGATCAAGGGTAAAATGGAACAATCCTGGGAATGGAGTAGCGCCCTCCCCTACACCTTGGTGTAGTAGCTATTGGAAAGAGAGCCTTCGGGTCACCCTTGACTAAGGTCGCCAACTTTACTTTAACTATATAGTTTGAACCGGCTCATTGGCCTAGTGGGTACAGTGTTCGCCAATGGTCCGGTTCAATCCCAGGTCGCATCATACCAAAGACTTTAAAAATGGTACTTGATATCTCCTTGCTTAACACTCAGCAATATAAGGCACATATCAAGGGTAAAGTGGAGCAATCCAGGGAAAGGAGTAGTGATCTCCCTTATTCCTCAGTGTAGTAGCTATTAAAAAGAGAGCCTTCTAGTCGCCCTCAACTATGGTCGCCAACTTTATATAGTTTCAAGTATTCCTAATGAATACAAATAATTTCTGCACAATTAAGTGGTTTAAAATACTTTAGTAACGTTTCAAATAACTAATGATAATCCTTTTAGTTTCTAGTAACTATTCTTAATATGAATAATTTATACACAGTTATATAGTTTCAAGTATTCCTATCCAAAACTAATAATTTGTATCTATATTATATTGTTTCAAGTATTTCAAGCAGTTATAATGTTTCAAATAACTAATGATAATCCTTGGTAAACAATTATAGTTACAAGTAACTATTTATAATACAAATAGTAAAAATAAGTAAAGTTGGCAACCGTAGTCAAGGGTGACTCAAAGTCTCCCTTTTCAATAGCTACTACAACAAGGTGTAGGGGAGGGTGCTACTCCTTTCCCTGGGTTACTCCACTTTAACCTTGATCCATAACTTATAATGCTGAGTGTTAAGAAAGGCAGCATCAATTACCATTTTTTGACTCTTTGGTATGACTCGACTCAGGATTGAACCCAGATCTCCTGGACCATTAGCGAACACTCTAACCATTATGCCAATGTCCGGTAAAAAGTTTGCTTTTCATTTGTGGTTGTAGGTTGTTGGTGTCGGTTGTCAAGGTTTATCATATTTACCCAACCCCTCCACTCGGGCAGGATATGACACAAGGTCAATTTTTAAGCAGAGTTTGACAGGTTTGAATTCAGAGTTTTCCTTCTCCTAGACTAGTTGCCTCACCAAGGTTGAAGAACCGAGTCTGTCCTACTATTTACCCATAGCTGGAGGGAGAATAATTGGATTCATACCTTTCCCAAGGGTATTACTGCTATGTGAAATGCAATCAGTCTCATCCAGGATTTGAACTCATGTTGCTGTGTCCATTTCCTACGACGATAACCATTACACCACGGGCACCTTGAGGTTTATAGAGATAATCATGAGTTTCGTATCTGACTCTTTATTCTTCTTCTTACCCCATTAATTTGTCTTCTTTTGTTGGTGGAAGGCTGTAAGAGAATTAAGGAAGGAAGGAAAGAGACAAGGATACCTTTTAACTCAAGCTTTAGTTTAGGGTTCAACAACTATTCTTAGACAAAGAATGTTTTCCTGGACCCTTAGAAGTAGTTGTGTTTCTCAGACAAAATGTTGAAATATACTAGAGTCATTTTCAGGGAGTTATAAGTGTGAAGTTCTTCCTTTATCCAGTGGGTGTCTTCAGTGAGGTATGTTTAGCAGAGACGGCTTGCTAGCAGGAGACTTGGCTGACTACCAAGCCCTGGGATCCAATCAACATGTGCGTTCACTACAAGTAGCCAAGAGAAAAGGATCCTTTTGATGGCATTGGTTGCAGCTGAATGATTAGATTTTTCTTTTGGCACCAGGAAGTTTGTCTCTCCAGGCATGCATGGATTTCGCTTTCTGTCAGAGGTTTTCTGGGAACTGCTACTTTTGAATTTATCTATCTTATTTTTTTATTTCTTTTTTTATTAATCCCCATACAAACAATTTGTAGACAGCAATTACAGTACTTCAAGCAATTGATAATAATAATCCTTTGTAAACGATTAAGTAACTATTCTTAATACAATCCATATTAATTAGTTATATGGTTTCAAGTATTCTTATCTAAAACAAATAATTGGCATGCAGTTATATGGTTTCAAGTATTCTAATCTAATACAAATAATTTGCACACAGTTATATAGTTTCAAGTATTCGTTTCTAATATGAATAATTTGCACGCAGTTATATGGTTTCAAGTATTCCTTTCTAATATGAATAATTTGCACGCAGTTATATGGTTTCAAGTATTCTAATCTAATATAAATAATTTGCCCACAGCTGTATAGTTTCAAGTATTCCTTTCTAATATGAATAATTTGCACACAGTTATATGGTTTCAAGTATTCTAATCTAATATAAATAATTTGCCCACAGTTATATAGTTTCAAGTATTCCTTTCTAATATGAATAATTTGCACACAGGTATATGATATCAAGTATTCTTATTTAGAATAAATAATTTACACTCAGTTATATAATATTAATAGTTTTTAACAGATCTATCTAACCCTTAAATGGGACACTAACAGATACTACTACTCTAGGTCTGAGAGGACCTGGGAGTAATGGCAATGAAGGAGTACTTGACCCTTTGCAGAGTTCCAGAAGTTAAATCTCACCATGAAATTTAGTTTAATGTCTTATCTTGGATACTAAAGTGCCTGTTGCAGTTATCTTCATTGGAAATCGTTATGGCAACCCAAATTCAAATCTTAGACATGACTATTTTGGGAAGAGTTTTCTATTCTCTCTACACCAATAAGACAAACTCGGCTTTTTAAATTTGGTATGGCAACCAGGCTAGGAGAAGGAAAACACTGAATTCAAACATGTAAAACTCCACATAAGAATTTACCTTGTGTCATATCCAGTTTGTACAGAGGTGTTGGGTATTTTTACATAACCAGGACATTGGAACAAAAATTAATTTGAAACTGACAGTCTATAGTGCTGTCAAAAATGATTGGATCTTACTGATGGAAAAATGTGATTGAATTTTTAGATTTAGATCAGTGTATAGCTTACAATGATCTTTTCTTCTAATTACATTCAAAGTTACTTGTCCAGATCTGATTATTTTTTTTTTTATTCTTTTTGCATAATTATATCAATGAATATTTATTGTTTTTTGGGGTCCTTTTTTTGTTTGTATTCATTATTGTTTTTGAAATACATTTTTGTTCTTACCAATTATTTGTGTTATCTTTTACAGTTAACTTTTTTCTACATTTAAAAAAATTTTTGGCATATTATGTTTTCCGATATTTATGCTTATTTCAAAATAATTGATTTGCTTCTGTATACATTTCTATATTGTGAATATTTTCTGTTTTGTATTATTTTAGGTGTATAAAAATATATATAAAAGCAAATCAATTACTGATGTATCAATTTATATATATATATCTATATATATATATATATATATATATATACATATTTAATCATTATATTTATACACATGTGTATGTATATATTTAACTACATATATATATTTGCATATTATTGTGTGGGTGTATGTATGTGTGTGTATATATGTGTGTGTGTGTTTGTGTGTAGGTATATATCATCATCACCATGTCGTGCCGCCAGCACGGATATCCCTGACCCTCTCTCGCCACTTCTCCCTATCATTCATCGCTTTTGGCAGGTCTTCAGGGTTACATCTCGTATCCTCACATAGCTGCTGTATGTAAGTTTGAGCTGGTCGTCCTGCTTTTGCTTGGCCATATGTGGGGGTCCATAGGAGTACATCACTGATGAGTTCGTCCCTGCTTCTCTAGCAGTGTCCTGCATGTCTGGTTCGTCTAACTTGTATAGTTTTCGTGATGGGAGGCAGATGGCAGTATAGTTGGTGTCTTGTAGGGTGTTGTCGCCTGGACTTGTTCAATATTGCTCTCAACATTCTTGTGTAATTGCCGTCTAGTTTCTTCTTCAGCCATTTAGTTAGCATCCAAGTAGTGCATCCATATAGTATTATCGATACAACCGCTGCCTAGAAGAAACTGCGTTTCATTTTTTTTCTTTTATATTGTAAATATTTCTATTTTTTACTGCAAAGATTTTATACATACACACACACACATACATATATTTACCAACCCACCGCATAAGAAGGGAGCAACACAAGGTCTATTTTTAAAGCTGAGTTTAACAGATTTGAATTCAGTATTTTCTTTCTTCTAGGCTGGTCACAATATAACTGTTAAAGAGCTCAGCCTAACCTACTATTTACCAATAGCTGGAAGGATTGGTCAATTGGTTGTTTTGTTTTATGGCATATCAACATTTTTTGGGTTATTCAATGCCAAATCAAGTCATTTTGATAAAAACTTTGTTTAAGTTTAAATTTTTAGTTTGGTTTGGTTTGGTTTGGTTTGGTTTGGTTTTATGGTACATCAACCATTGCAGGTCATTTAATGCCAAATCCTTTAAATACATATATATCAAATATACGATTTGTAAACACATTTTGTGGATCACATTTTTAAATGAGTCAGAGCTCATTTTTGCACACAGTTAAATGGTTTCACTTATTTCTGTCAAATACAAATACACAGTTAAATGTAAAATCAGTTCTATTTCAAACAATTCAATTTAGCATAAGTCAACAAAGTTAAATGGTTACAAGTAATACTATGTATCACTGCCAATTCAATTAACCATCAGTCATTTGTTTGCTCACAGTTAAATGATCAAACAGTTCTATTTCAAACAATTCAATTCAGCTTAAATCAACAAAGTAAAATAGCTCCAAATATTGCTATGTATCTCTAACTATTCAATTAAATATCAGTCATTTGTTTCTACACAGTTAAATGTAAAAATAGTTTCATCCCAAGCAATTCAGTTTAGCACAAGTACAGTTTAAATGTCAAACTTCTATTTGGCCGATAGGTAGGACTTGGAAGCAATGGCAATGAAGGAGGACTCCACATTTTCCAAACCTCCAGTATTATTGAAGCATCACCATCAGATTGTTTAGTGTCATAATCAGGACACTCATTAAGGGAATTTTACCCCTCAGTATTTTATAGCCCCAGCCGACTGAGCCAAGCTAGAAGGTGAATTGTTGGTATTGGTATTATGAGGGGAGTGAGCTGAAAGTGGCCCAGGGTTTGGTTTCTTTGTTTAATGGCATACCTTCTTTTGTGGGTTATTAATGCCAAAGTCATCCTACTGGGACAGAAGTCTCCGTGGTGAAATGGCTAACGTGCTGGTTTGCGGCCTCAATGTAAGCGAGTTCAAACTCCAGTTGTGCTATTACATTCACTTAAGCACTAATGTCATTGGGAAAGATAGGAAGCCTCTCTAAGTTATGGGTTAAAATAGTATCATTGCTGTTCTACAAGGATGACTCTGGCTTTAAATAGCCCTCAAAGATTGATAAGCCATGAAACAAAGAAAAAAAACCAAACCATCCTATTAATAGAATAAATGAAATGAAAAAAATTAAATTTTAGTGGGTTTTTTGTTTCATGTTTTCATATGAAAATAACTTTTAGATGAAACATTACATTCTAACATTGCCCTGAGGATGGTTTGAGACGAAATTGAGTTATGAGAAGTTGAGAAGGTTGATATGACAGCGTGTGTCGTCGGACGTGTGAGGGATTGAACTTTAGAGTCACCGTGCAGTTTTGTGTGTCTGGTATTTTTGGGGAGGAGAGTATGCGTTGTCTCCATTAAAGTGGCCCAGAGGTGAATTAGTGGCTAGTTGTCGTTTGTGGAATAAAAGCATCGCGTTGACATAGCCAATTTTGGGATGACATAAAGTTGTGCCTGTGCGAGGCATGTTGAATGCATCTAATTTATATTCAACTGGGATTCCTTGCGAGGAATCCATAAATTAGATGGGTTCCCTCGTTTGTCCATGCTGCTGCTGCTGCTATTCTAGAGCCACAGTGAGACTGGGCGGCATTGTCCAGCTAAAGAGAATGTTATTGAAGAATGGCCAGTGTGACGTTTGCACTGGACGGTGTTCTCCAGCCAAAAAGAGTGTGTTTGGCAGCTCATCCAATCTGCTGCCCGGAAATGAAAGGTCCGGGGTGAATAAGATAGGTCATCCTGATTGGGTGAAATTAAGTGTCGAATTAAATTTGCGCGCCAAACCAAAATACGAAATTTCCCTTCACTACACCATAGCCAGATACGGATATGCGAAACGTACATAGAATGTTCATAACATATATACATAGAACATAGGAGTCCCGAAATAGGAAAAACACATAACGACTTCTTAGTTCAGGTACGAAACCTTTTATTACCTTTGAGTTAAAGGTTTCAACATAAGGAAGAGAGATGCACAATCTTTCTATGATGACTTTTCCATACCCCGCCCCAACATGTGTGGCACCCGCCACAAGGCCACTTGTCTGGTTTTGGCGAGCAAGCGAAAGCCAACCGTCTTCTCTCGAGGCAGAACTCAACTAACTGACTTTTTCAGAATTCCCCAAATCCTCTGCGCGCTTCCGGTGCGTGAAGTCACCCGCACTCTCTATCCTCGTTTCCCATCTGGGCTATTGTGACATCTCTGAGTGACACGTCCGATCCGCCCGTGCGCGTGAACACCTGCGTTAATGTTGCACCTAAGTAACCCATGCACTGAGGTTCTCAGCCTAACTAAACCCAAAAGCATAAAACGAAATCCCTCGGCCATTATATTACATAACTGTTATTAACTACATAATTATGTAGAATGTTGTCTTAATTTTCCAGTCAAATCTGACATTGTTAAGTCATCAGTTAATTCCAATTGAACAGTATTGAATAAAAAATTAATTATTGAACTTTTGCACATTGATTTTGCATGTGAATTTCATGATTTTAACCCCTTGTTCAAATTCATGATGTTGTCATCCTAACAGTTCATTCAAAATTTATCGATCCCTTTTATGAGTTTTTTTTTTTTTTTTCATCATACAACGTGTGAAAGCACGTGCGATACCCTAGCCTCATCAGCCGCCAACTAGGGTGATAACACAGTTTCGGTAGCTCAAGGCGGTACTGCCACTCCTGGCGCTACCGAGCAGCTTTTGCCACCGGATAGGGTATTTAAAAGAAATATATATATCTATGTATACACAAGATCAACTAAAAGCGGACATTACATTAGACGTTCGTTCATCTTCATTTTGGTGCAGATTTAAAATTCATTCAAAATTTATCGATCCCTTTTATGAGTTATAAGAAAATAAAAACACAAGGCAAATAGATGTTTCAAAAAACGTTTATGAAATTGCGCACATTAAATTGCTAAAATATATTCTTTTAGAGGTCAGTAATCTTACAAAGGTAACAAGCGCAAATTATCTTATTAAACACTTATCTTCTGAGGTGATTAGTAGGTGAGGTTCAGATTTCTCTTTGTAAGGTTCGTTTTCCATGTGGTTCTCTGTGTCTGCTTTGGCTGCAGTTATGTCGCCACTCAATGAGAGCCAGACCAGCTGACCCACATAGCTACCCTCATCAGGCTTATTGTGTGGTCTGCCAAGTAATGCATTCACTTCTAAATCTGCATGCCTGCTATATAACTGCCCTGTTACTTCCGGATACTCCTGCTGCTTCCGGGTACTTACTTTCAGGGTTGTCAGGTACGCAATGTTAAGGATGATAACCCATGTTTTTCATATTTTCTTTATTGAATTCATTAAGTGGCTTGTTTACATTGTCTGGAAAATTATGAATACAACTAAGGTTACAGCATTTTCATCTGGCACATCCACATTGTGATGGAAAACCAACAAAGTCTGGGGTCATTATAAGATATTGCTGGAGTGCTCTCAGTTAGTGATAAAGATGCTTTGGCTTTGAAACCAAGAAACAGTGGGAAGGCTTTGCTACTCTCTCCTGGAGTGGTAATACCTGTCAGGGTCCCAGTGTTCGTTAATAGTCCGGGAGACCTGGGTTCAATCCCAGGTCGTGTCATACCAAAGACTTAAAAAATGGTACTCGATACCTCCTTGCTTAACACTCAGCATTATAAGGTATGGATCAAGGGTAAAGTGGAGCAATCTAGGGAAAGGAGTAGCGCCCTCCCCTATACCTCGTAGGTCACACTCGACTAAGGTTGACAATAATTAGATAGGAACGCATTAAACTATATAACTGTGTGCAAACAAATAATGATAATTATTAAATTTGGATAGTTACTTGAAACCATTGTGTGTGTAAATTATTTGTATTAGATAAGAAAACTTGAAACCATACAACTGTGAGCAAATTATTAGAATTAGACTAGAATACCTGAAACCATATAACTGTGCGTAAATTATTAGCGTTAGATAGGAATACTTGAAACCATTTAACTGAGTGCAAATTATTTGTATTAGATAGGAATACTTGAAACTATACAACAACAAGGAACATTAAATAAGTTTCCAGACTTTTTTCATATGGGCACTTTTATTGATAGTACACACATGAAACTCTACTCCCCTTTGAAGTAATCTCCTCCAGCTGCAATGCACTTGTTGTACCGTTCCAGCAATTTCTGGAATGTTGCATAGCCACATAATAAATATGCATATATACACATATACATGCAGAATACATATTGACGCAATAATAAAGACGAGCGAAGACTTCTTTAAAAAAAAAAAATACACCTCTCACTTTATTGAAAAGGTTGTGTGAGAGGGAGTTGGAGACTGAACAAAGACTGCAACATATTGACCTCCCCAGCCCTTCCGGACATAGCCGTGTGTCGTTCTTATTCTCAACCAGAGGCCTGGGTGCCCTTTCGCTGGGTGCTGTTCTCTCTACCGTATCTTGTCTCTAACTCATCTGATCTCCAACTAACTGAAACTTCTAATGCTGAGTTATATTATTGTTTTACGCCCACTCGATCTATTCTCATGGCTAGCCAGGCCGGAATATGCCACATTCGGCATCTTTGGACTGGCGTGTTTGATCATCATCAAGAGGAAATAACTGTCATGCAGTTCAGAGGTCACCGTCTTCCGGTGCATCAGTTTTTGTCTGTACTGTGGGATTTTAACCCTGTCCCATATTATCAGCCAAGCTCGCCAACGCAATCTCTGGTCTGGGTCGGAGGTCAGTATACAACAGGAAGGCCCCATGGAAGTCCTCTTGCGTGAGCGTGTCAATGACCTTCGTCACAGCTTCTTTCATTTCCTCAATTGTCTCATAACGACAACCTCTGAGCTTAGAGAATAACCAAAAGTCACAGGGAGCAAGGACTGGACAATAGGGAGGGTGAGCAACTGTCTTGATACCCATCTTGGTCAAATAGTCTGTGACGAGGATAGAGTTGTGGACTGGAGCATTGTCCTAGTGGAAATGCCACTGACCCGATTTGAAGAGTGCTGGCCTCTTCCGACGGAATCTCTTCCTGAACTCCCTTAAATCCTCAACATAGTAACCCTAACCCTAACCTTTTGACCAATCAACTGTGGTGTATTGACTTCCTTACTCCTCCCACACCTCTCATCATCCCTCACAGACTCCCTGCCTTTCTTGAATCTCTTATGCCACTCAAAAGCTGATGCTCGATTCATGCAAGATGCTCCAAAAGCAGTCTGAAACATTCCATACGTTTCTGTGGCATTTTTTCCAAGTTCAAAACAGAATTTTATTGCATATCGTTCTTCCTCACATTCAGATTACATTTTTGAAATTCACCAGCAGTGACAATCAGGCTTTAGTAGGGTATATTCCAATTGCTGCTGTAGCTGTTCATTTGAACCTAAAATCATAATGGTCAGTCATCTCGTAAGATGTATAGCAATAACGTAGTGAATTTTCAAGAGTCTGTGACAATTATAAATGCCTGTCCAAAAAAGTCTGGAAACTTATTGAAGGCACCACGTATAATATTACGGACGGGCGCTGTCGTCAATCAGTGAAGATGTCACGAGACTAGCGCGTGTGGGCAGAATGACCTGCAAAGTTAGACGTGATTTTAAAATAATCACAGAGGAATTATCATGTGTTTCACGACAGTTTGACGACAGTTTGACGACAGTTTCACTGGTGACATCGAACATTCAGGGATCTTCGATTTGCTCCCCAAAATCTCTATATAAGAAAACAAGTCAAGAGATTTTGGCGGAGTTGAAGGCAGCTTTCAAAACAGGCGAGTCAAAGGTTCCGACGCCCCGACCCGTCCTACCCAGTCTGCTATGACAGGCGTGTGTCAATAGCCAGCTCTCACCCACACCCCCCGTCACCACCAAGAGGAAGGGAGAAGAAGAACGTAACTAAAATGAACTTTTCGAGTTGCAACGATCATAGCCCTAAGTGAATAATAAACGACTGCAATATTTTCTTCCCTTACCTTCGAGTTTGAGTATTTCTTTTTCTGCAGACTTCTTTCTTTACAGCAAAACACGTTGGTCCTATGTTACACACGTATATGATAACAAATGATTAAAGACAAGTAAATAAGGGATTTTTTTAAATGCAATAAAACAATGAAAATATATCTATGATTAAAAAGAAACATTTACTAATTAATCCATTAAATGACCCATAAGAAGTTGATATGTCATAAAACAAATAACCCAAACTTCACCTATAAATAACAATGATTACAAAGAAACATTTACAAATTAATAAAATTTCAGCATTAAATTACCCATAACGAGTTGATATACCATTAAACAAAAAAGCTCAACCAACCTAACTTGAGAGTAATCATCTAATGAAGGTTTTGTTCATAACAAAACTGTTGTTCTTGTTTTGTTTTGTTTATTTTTTTTGCAGCATGTGTATAAAACATATATATAGTTATAGATATATATTGTTTGGTTTGGTTTCTTTGTTTAATGGCATATCAACCTTCGTGGGTTATTTAATGCCAAAGTCTTTCTTCTAGAAGAACAGTAGTGGTACTATTTAATCCATTGCTCGGAGGATAAGGGGGTTCATACCTTTCCCAAGAGTATTTGTCCGAAAGTGAACGTAATAGCGTGATTGGAGTTCGAACTTGCTTACTACAATTCTACAGTCCATCGCTTTAACCATTACACAACCCCCCTAATATATATTGTATTTTATTTGTTTTCAGGGCTATTGCAACATTATTCATTATTCGGATTTAATTAATTTCAAAGTAAAAACTTCATTACCGGAGCCCTTTTTTAATATGAACTTAGTATTGTATGTTAAAATTTTTTTGGACATAGTAAACATAGTATCATATGGGATGTTGGAACGCCATGTTGGGTGTTGTAACCATGGTGCCACATGGGGTGTTTAAACACATGAGAAAGAGACATGACTTCAGCTGTCTTAATCAATTTCATTTTTTAAATCTAAATATTCAAAGAATGTGCATGTTGATTGATGATATATTCAGTATTTAATTCTAAGTGATTGTTAACATATGGCTAATGAAGGCATGAACAACTATCGATAGGCTATCGATCATATGGAAATCAGACCTGACCGATAAAATGAAAAGCAGTTTCTTCCAGGCAGCGGTGGTATCGATACTGCTGTATGGATGCACTACATGGACGCTAACTAAACGGCTGGAGAAGAAACTAGACGGAAATTACACAAGAATGTTGCGAGCAATATTGAATAAGTCCTGGCGGCAACACCCCACAAGGCACCAACTATACGTCCACCTGCCCCCCATCACGAAAACTATCCAAGCTAGACGAACCAGACATGCAGGACACTGCTGGAGAAGCAGGGACGAGCTCACAAGTGATGTACTCCTATGGACCCCCACATATGACGGGGCAAAAGCAGGACGACCAGCTCGAACATACATTCAGCAGCTCTGTTAGGATACGGGATGTAACCCTGATGACCTGCCAGAGGCGATGAACGATAGGGAGAAGTGGCGAAAGAGGGTCAAGGATATCTGTGTTCACGGCACGACATGATGATGATGATATATATATATATATATATATATATATATATATATATGCGTGTGTTTGAGTGTGGATCTATTTATTTGTCTGTGTGTACATGTGTATTTGCACATATATATCTCGAGTGTTCGAATGTAGTCCCTGACGAAGTTCTGTACTTGAGTGTAGTTCACGAGTTGAATTATGCATGAAAGTGAATCGACTTGACCATCAGGAAGGGAAGATAATATGTGCATCAGGGCGTTCCACAATGCGCAGATGGTCTCGTCCATTCCCAGTGTGGTGATTGGCTGCGAACCCAGGAGTGGCTATGCTAGCGTGCATACATGCTGGCCCGCTCAATGGCAATTTTTGTCTGTGAGCCGACGCCAGCCGGCCACCGAGCCGGTAAGTATTGTTTATTATTTTCTTCTATGGGTTAGGGCAGTAGCCTCTTCAGTTCCCATCCACATTCATGTTTAAATTCAGTTTCCTTTTTCCTAGATGGGTTAACATAACAAGGTTAAAGAGACTGGTCTACCCTATAGGACTTGCACTCCTATATTTTTAAATGGCCGTCATGTCACTTGTTCCCGAAACAAAGATGGCGGACGCAGGTAAACAATTAGTCTAGGGAACCCATTGGCCAGGAGAACCACGTGGTTAGTGCCTAAAACTACGTCCGCAGTTTCAATTTCGTCCTGCGTTTTTGGAGCCTACTCCATGACAAGAACTTTCTATAAATACGCTCATCTTCCAACACTCACTCTATTTTCACATTTTCACTTACAGGGCCAACACACTCTCTCCAGTGTGACTTCCAGAGAGAAGACTCTCACTCTCTCATTTCAACTAACAGCAGTCAACCGCCACAAAAATGTATATGCCATGCAAATATTCTCTGACTTGTTACATCTTTTCGGTAAGATTTTTTTCAGCTTTAAAAACAACAGAAATTTCGTCAAATCACCGAAAGAAAGAAAGAAACAAACGACATGGGAGAAGACACGTTCCTCCTAATATAAACAATTAAGATGCTATTGAAAATACTTAGTCAACACGCATAGGACACTTTTGTTATTCAGTCTTTTTTGTAGTATTAGTGTTAATTACACACACACACACACAAACACACACAGTTAATATATGTCAAACAATATTAGAACACTAATGTTTTGAAATGTTTAATTGCATATATTGTTGAAATATAAATTTGAATTTATTTGTACCGCTTTGTTTTAAATCTTCTTTTTGTCCGCTCTGTTTCACATCTTTCATATCGTTTACACATCTTTACTTCATTTGCCACGTGGACGCTCTCTGGGGCCACTCGGCTCCACGAGGTCGAATCCTACGTTATCATGGTTGTATTCACCTCACCGCCACTTCTAGTGCCAAATTCACCCCCTTTACTTCATTTGCCTCCTTTGTCCTTTCCAAATATAAACCATACTAACATAAATTCTGGGGGATCAAACATGTTCACCAAACAATTACATGTCCCCCTACAGCCCTAATATTTTATCAATAGCTGGAGGGTAGATGGATTCAGGCTTTCCCCAAGGGTATTAGTGCAAAAATGAAACACAAACGGCTATTGGAGTTTGTCTAGCATTTATTTCTGAGACTAAGAGCAATAAATTATTGAATTAAAACTTAGTTCAATTCTGTAGCAGAAAGAACTTCGTATTTTTGTTTGGCGCGTGAATTAATTTGACCGTTATGGTCGACGCATAATTTCACCCAATGAGGATGACTTATCCTATTCATCCCGGATCATTTTTCCGGGCAGCACCTAATTGGGTAAAGCCTGCCAAACTCTCTCTTCCTCAGAACCTTTTCGAACAGGACAGACGTACTTACAGTCCGCTCCCTTCATAACAGCAGCATCACGACACCATGAGGAAAGCCATCTAATTTATGGACCTCTTGAGTCTATCCTCTTAGACCAAGGGTTCCCAGTTGAATATGAATTAGATGCATTCAATCTGCCACACACAGGAACACCTTTAAGTCGCCTCCAACTTTAGCTATGTCGACTGCAACGCAAAATACCGCTCAGACATCCAGCTACTTCATCCCTGGGCAATAATATTTACTAGAGACATTCACACTTCTCTCCCACAACAAACAGGACCACACATTCATAGGTGACTACATCATTCCTGTCCTTAACCAGCAAACACGACCTTTGCTATACCTAACGATACACATTTCGCTCAGGCATTTAACTGCTAAAATTCCTTCTCAAATCTATAACTATCTAGTTCTTTCCTTCCTACGAGACTTGCAGCATAGAGGTACCCGTTATTCCTGCTGCCATTAAAACTATCATAAAAACTTTTCGATATCTCGTTCCAGCTCCTTTATTAACAATAGCATTTAGCGAGGAAATAACAACGTAACAATGCGTAACTATATTTCTTCGCTAAAATTCTAATGCCTTATTAAAGAATAAAACAATGACTAACAATATAAAGTCCTTCCTATGTATAGAGTGAAGTTTGAGAGACTTACCGGTGTGATGGAGAGGATATCTGGTATCTTCTGATGTAGGGATTTCTTGGGGACAATTTCTGGTCGACTTGCAACCGGGAACTGGTCTGAAATCTATCTGGTGATTTTTGGTATTTTGCGCCAAAACTTCATAAATATTGACAAGATTAGTATATCCAATCACTGAAAGACTCTCCCTCACTTAACCTCACACACAGGAATAAACATATTTTACTGACCCAACTCAGCTTCATCCAGGATTTGAACTCGTGTTGCTCTGTCACCACACATACACACACACATTATTTACATACATACATATATACATACATCTGTGGGGTTTATGCTTATGTTACGTTGGTATTACTTTGGTTGCGTTGGTATTACGTTGGTTGCGTTGGTATTTCGTTGGTAGCGTTGGTATCTGACTCTATATTTTGGTTATATTATATTTTACCCCCCACGTTAGTTAGTCGGTGCAATGCCTTGCCCAAAAAACTCCCCAAAAGAATTATACAAAAAGAAATGACAGGACATATAAGAGAAGAAGACGTTTCTTTTATACCTTCCTTTATTTATTAGGTTCAACAACCATTCCGTGGATGAGGGATTTTTTTCGTGAATACATTGAAACGGTTGAATCCCCCAGTTAAGGTGACAAAATACATTAATTCGTTTCATGTATGTAGGTGTCCGGATTTGGTATTTCGGGCTTCCATAAGGGTTAGTTTTCTATTGGAAGTTTGTCAAAGTCCGGTAAGAGTTAGTTTATAGTTCATTTGTGGGTCTTGTATATTTCAGCAAAATGCTGACCGAGAGAGAGCTGCTTACTGGGTGAAAGGTGTAAAGTCTTTATATCTGAGGTAATAGATACTTGCTAGGTATGGACTATTATTACCAATATGAATCGATAGGATGGATGGTGATTAAAGACAGAGCGAGAACGAACATCTGCTACTATGTCTGGTACATTCCTTTATTGATTAAATCCCCCGGATGTGGTAGGGGCCGTAACCTCTGTGGCATCAGAGGTTATTTCCCTTTTGTTAGTTAGGATATTACAAAAGGGACTAACCGACGCAACGTCCAAAGACGTATGCATGGTGCCCAAACACACTCGCACGAGGTTATCAATCAGCTGGTCACTGTCTAAAAGAGAAAGATAATATCGTCCCCTTTGTCAAGAGGATGATTTTGCTCTTTTACGCATGCGTCATCCCTTTTTCCTGTCAGGGACTTCTAGGAGTTTCTGCAAATTTGATAGTTTTTTTTTTTTTATTATTATTCAATTTTAAATTTTTCAATTTATCTATTCGTTCCCTACACATACATACATACATACATACAAATATATATATATATATATATATATATATATATATATATATATATATATATATATATATATATATATACGTGGTGTATTCAGTAAGTTTCCAGACATTTTTTGTACAGGCATTTGAAATTGTTGTAGACTCTTGGAAATTCACTATGTTATTGCTATACATCTTATGAGATGACTGACCGATTTTTATGATTTCACGTTCAAATGAACAGCTACAGCAGCAATTGGAATACATCCTACTAAAGCCTGATTGTCACAGCTGGTGATTTTCAAAAATGCAATCTGGACGTCAGGACACTTTAGAAGAACGATATGCAATAAAATTCTGTTTTAAACTTGGAAAAAATGCTGCCACAGAAACGTATGGAATGCTTCAGACTGCATTTCGACGATCTTGCATGAATCGAGTATCAGTTTTTGAGTAGCATAAGAGATTTAAGGAAGGCAGGGAGTCTGTGAGGGATGATGAGAGCTGTTGAAGGAGTAAGGAAGTCAATACACCAGAGCTGACTGGCCAAATGATTAAGATTAGGGTTACTATGTTGAGGTTTTAAGGGAGTTCAGGGAGAGACTCCGTCGGAAGAGCCCAGCACTTCAAATCGGGTCAGTGGCATTTCCACCAGGACAATGCACCAGTCCACAACTCCATCCTTGTCACAGACTATTTGACCAAGATGGGCATCAAGACAGTTCCTCAACCTCCCTATAGTTCAGACCTTGCTCCCTGTGACTTTTGCTTATTCCCTAAGCTCAGAGGCTGTCGTTATGAGACAATTGAGGAGATAAAAGAGGCTGTGACGAAGGTCATTGACACGCTCACACAAGAGGACTTCCATGGGGCCTTCCAGAAGTTGTTGGAACGGTACAACAAGTACACTGCAGCCGGAGGAAATTACTTGGAAGGGGATAGAGTTTCATGTGTGTACTATCAATAAAAGTGCCCATACGAAAAAAGTCTGGAAACTTATTTAATGATCCTTGTATATATATATATATATATATATATATATATATATATATATATATTTGCGTGTATATGAATGTAAAACAATAAGTCCGGTTTGAAACATTGTTAGCTAAATTTTGATGAGAAAATTTTGTCAATGTCTTTAGTATTTCCACCAAATAAAGTACATTGACAAAGAAGGAGATTATGTTGAAAATTTTTTTTTACATTAGGAAATAAATGTTTCTTTCTTATTAAGCTATAGATTTATTGATATGTCTTTATCTTTCTCTCTCTATATATATGTGCATGTGTTTGTACGTGCGTGTCTGAATATCTCTATATGTGGGTATATTTGTGTTTGTATGAGTGAGTGTGTGTGTGTGTGTGTGTGTGTGTGTGTGTGTGTGTGTGTTCTTTTTTTTCTAGATAGACATCACTAAATTTTTCTTAACCATTTAAAAAATATTTTATTTACTACATAACTATTTTTTGTATTTTAATTTCATATTTATGCTATTAACTTTCGTCTATTCCTGGAACAAAAGACAACAAACGTAACCATCTTTTTTTTTATGCAAATATAAAAAGAATTACCAAAAAAATTAAGAAAAAAAAAATTCCGAATTTAAACGTCATTCTTCATGTTCCATTTTAAAGCTTTCTTATACTTCAAAAATATTGCCTTTATAATTTTTTAATTTCCCGTTTAAATCAATTTTTATACTTTAAAAAATGTTTTCAATAATTTTTTTTTATAATAAAAGACAAAATATTCAACGATCGTAAAAATAAAAATCTTCATAAAAAATAAAATGGAATAGAAATATATAGAAATGAAGTACTTAAATACAAAATATATACTACATAATTCCTTTTTTGTGTGTACTTTAACGTGTGCGCTTTCTGTTTCTTTTTTAATTGCCTTTTGTTTTTATAATTTATTTTAGTTTATTTATTTTCTTCTTTTTAGATATATCTTCATTTTGGGGAAAGCGTAGCATTTGGAACTCCGTCGGCAGTGTATTCTGATTGTCTCAAATATCAAAGGAAAATAACGGATCCTTTAAGCGAGATTAAACCGGTTTTCTGAGAAAGAAAAATAAGAAGGGCAGACAACCGGAGAAAAGTCTGTGATCAATATATGAGTCACCATTTGGCTTTCAATCTTTTATCTTCAAAAGTTCATATCTTCTCTTTAATGGGAAATGATGTTTCTCTGTGTGTGTGCGTGGGTACTTGCATAGGAGAGACAGAGACAGAGACAGAGACAGATAGATAGATAGATAGATAGATAGATAGAGAGAGAGAGAGAGAGAGAGAGAGAGCAAAGAATTTAACAACTCCTTTATGCTTCTTGTCAAATTCATTTGGTTATTATTTTTTTAATTAGTTTTTTTTCCCCCCCAACTTTCATCTACTTTTGTCTACTCTATCTTTGTCATCCACCTTCTTTCTTATTTATTATCCACTTTCATATTAATTTTCTTTTTATTTTCTTTCATTCATTTTTCTTTTTTGATGCGAAGTTTTTATTTCTTTTTTTTTTTTTATCTTTTTTACATTTTCATTCAAACTTTCATCTAAATGTCCCACTTCTTTTTTGAGAATGATTATGCCCATTCTTATTCCTCATTTTGTTCGCCGTTTTCATTCCTTCTATTTTCATTCAAACTTTCTTCTTAATTTTCTTGTTTCTCAGTCTTTTATTTCTTTCATATTTTATTCATGTTTTATTTCTTTTTCATCTCTTTTCTTTATATTTTTACTCAAATTTTCTTATCAGTTTTCCTTTAACTCTTTACAAAAATTTATTCTTATTCATTCCATTTTTTTTTCCTCCCGTTTCATCTTAATTTGCACATTTCTTAATTTTTTTAATTTCTTTTCTGTTTTTCTTTATTTATTCATTTTCATTGAAATTTTTCCCCTTTTTACTTCCTTTTCATCTTTCTTTATATATTTTTATTCAAAGTTTTTTGATTTTCTTTTTTTCATAGAAAAAAATTTTTCTTTCGTAAAATTCTCTTCTTTATTAATTTTTCTTGTTCTTTTCATTCTTTCCACAGTTATTATTAAATATATTTTTCTTTCTTTCATTTTTAATTTTTTTTTTTTTTTTCATTTAGATTTTCTTCTGAGATTTTTTTTCTTTGAACAGACTTTTTCTTTCATATACCTCCTCATTCTTTTTTTCCCTCTCATTCTTTTAATTCCTTCATGTGATTAAATATTTATTTTTTCCTTCTTTCTTTTTTTTTCTTTTCTATCTCCTTTCTTTGTATATTTTTTTTTCAAATTTTCGTATAAGTTTTCATTTGTTTTTTTATAAAAGATTATTTTTTTAATTCCATTCTTTCTTTCAATTTTTTTCTTTCATCTTCATTTGATCATTTTTCATTCATCATTTTTCTTTTTTTCTTTCTTTCTTTCTAAATTTGTTGTATAACTTAGTGGTGTTGTATAGCCATAATACAACTATACGTATACATATACACGCGGAAACATAATCAACAATAATGACGAACAAACACACTTCTTTAGAAAAATATACCTTTCACAGTTTATTCTCGAAAGGGTTGCAAAAGGGTTGATGTTAGTTATGTGTGAAAAGTGAGTTTGAGACAGGGACAGACTGCAACATATTGACCCCAAGTTCCTCTGACCATAGCAGCACTTCTTCCTCATTCTGCTTGGCTGCTTAACTGGGATCCTGAGGGCCTAAGCCCTCTGTCTGGCGCTGGCTCTCACTATGGCATCTTGTCCCCAAATGCGATGGGAACTCAAACTGTGACTGCAACTCGAACTTAACTCTGCCTGCCTTGAACTCCAACTGACTCGAACCGTCTGTGGCACCTGGTTATATAATCGTTTGACACCCACCTGCTTCCTGTACGCGTCGCATGTGCACCAAATTCAACCCGTCCACAGGTCAACGTGATATTCCAATATCTTTGACCGGATGCACATGTTTCTTGATTGATGGCTCGGTCGAAGGTCAGTATGTTACAGTGGTAGAGAGTTCGCCAATGGCCCAGGACTCAAAAAATGGTACTTGATACCTCCTTGCTTAACACTCAGCATTATAAGGTACGTTTCAAGGGTAAAGTGGAGCAATCCAGGGAAAGGCGTAGTGCCTTCCCCTACACCTCGGTATAGTAGCACCCTCTTCCTGTATTTCTTTCCATTTTTTATTCCTCAGTATATTCTGTTTTTCAATTCAAACTTTATCTTTCCCTTTTTACTTGTCTTTCATTCTATTTTGATTTTATTGTCTTCTTGACTCTATATCTGATCCCTCTTTTAAATTTAACATACTTTTTTGTAGGACATCCAACCTTGGCGAATACGCCTAATCAAGCAGAGACACTACTGCATAGTCTGGAACGAGCCGCAGCTGGCATTGGCCTCCATGTCAATGCACACAAAACTGAATATATGTGTTACAACCAAATGGGCAACATTGCCACACTAGACGGAGCCTCTCTGAAACTAGTAGAAAAATTCACCTACCTAGGAAGTAGCGTCTCATCAACCGAAAAAGACATCGACACACGACTGACGAAGGCATGGACGGCTATCGATAGGCTCTCAATCATATGGAAATCAGACCTAACCGATAAAATGAAACGCAGTTTCTTCCAGGCAGCGGTTGTGTCGATACTGCTATATGGATGCACTACAGGGACACTAACTAAACGGCTGGAGAAGAAACTAGACAGAAATTACACAAGAATGTTGAGAGCAGTATTGAACAAATCCAGGCGACAACACCCCACGAGACACCAACTAGGCGGACACTTGCCCCCCATCTCAAAGACTATACAAGTTAGACAAACCAGACACGTGGGACACTGCTGGAGAAGCAAGGACGAGCTCATAAGTGATGTACTCCTATGGACCCCCACATATGGCCGTGCAAAAGCAGGACGACCAGCTCGAACTTACATACAGCAACTATGTGAGGACACAGGATGTAGCCCTGAAGACCTACCGGAGGCGATGAATGATAGGGAGAAGTGGCGAGAGAGGGTCAGGGATATCCGTGCTGGCGGCACGACATGATGATGATGATCTATCTACCCTTTTCTTAGAGTATCCGAAATTTTTATTCATTTATTCATAGGCTCCTCCACTCTTTTTAACTGTCAGTATGGATCTAATAAAATTGATAGGATTATTGTTCTTGGATCAATTCTTACCTCTTTAATCAAAAAGTTGTATCTTTGTCATTTTCTAGAAATTATGCCTGCAGGGTGTAGAATATGCCATCGTAACAATATGACACAAGGTCATTTTATAGTTTGGGGTCCCATACACAAATCAAGACTCATGCTTGGTAGTCACAAAAAATGCCACACACCCACACACACACACACATGCACATATCTATCTACCTATCTATCTATCTATCTATCTATCTATCTATCTCTTTTTCTTATTCTTGCCCAGTTGGCAGGGTTGTAGAATACACCGACTGCACCTCTGCAGAGGAGTAAGACTTCCCCCCCACAACGAGTGTCCTGTTTATGACACTAAACAATCTGATGGTGAGGTTCCAGCAATGCTGGAGCTTTGGGGAATGCGGAGTACCCCTTTATTGCTATTGCTCTCAGGTCCACTCTGGCCCAGAATGGTAGCACCGGATAGGGCCCTATCTATGGGTTAAATAGAACTAACAGCATACTTATGCTAAACTGAATCGTTTAATTAAACTGAATATATATTTACCAACACCTCTTCTTGGGCAGGATATGACACAAGGTCAATTTTTAAGCGGAGTTTAACAGGTTTTAATTCAGAGTTTTCCTTCTCCTAGACTAGATGCCTCACCAAGGCTGAAGAACCTAGTCTGCCCTACTATTTACCCATAGCTGGAGGGAGAATAATTGGATTCATACCTTTCGCAAGGGTATTTAGTGCTATGTGAAATGCAATCAGTCTCGTCCAGGATTTGAACTCGTGTTGCCGTGTCCATTTCCTACGACGATAACAATTACACCGCGGACACCTCCTTTTTTTATGACACAAGGTCAATTTTCAAGCAGACTTTAACAGGTTTGAATTCAGAGTTTTTTCTTCTCCTAGACTAGTTGCCTCACCAAGGCTAAAGAACCCAGTTTGTCCAACTATTTACCCATAGCTGGAGGGAGAATAATTGGATTCATACCTTTCCCAAGGGTATTACTGCTATGTGAAATGCAACCAGTCTTGTCCAGGATTTGAACTCATGTCACTGTATCCATTTCCTACGACAATAACCATTACACCACTGAATAGCTTGAAATAGAAATGTTTTTCACAATTAAACCATACTTACATTTAAACTGCGTGCTTATGCTAAACTGAATTATTTTAAATAGAACTGTTTTTTGACATTGAAACTGTATTTACTCTAGACTGAATTGTTTAACATAGAACTGTTTTGACATTTAACTGAGTGTAAACAAAATCTGTACTTATACTAAACTGAATTAGCTGAATTAGAACTGCTTGACTAAAATGAAAAGCTAGAAATAGAAATGTTTTTCATAATTAAACTGTACTCACATTTAAACTGTGTGCTTATGCTAAACTGAATTATTTGGAATTGAACTGTTTTTGACAATAACACTGTACTTACGCTAAACTGAATTGTTATATATAACTGCTTGAATAGTTTGAAATAGAAATGAACTATTGCTAAACTGAATTGTTTTAAATGGAACAGATTATTTAAATAAAAATAGATTTCATGTTGAATAACCAACAAAAGTTGATATGCCATAAAACCCAACAAACCAAATCTTTTTCTTATTCATATCTATGTACTCTTTTCTTAGAGTTTCCTAATTTTTTATTTATTTATCCATAGGCTCCCCGACTCTTTTAAACTGTCAGTATGGATTTAATAAAATTGATAGGGTTATTTATTTTGGATCAATATTTATGTTTATAATCAAAAAGTTGTATCTTGTCATTTTCTAGAAATTCTGCCCAAAGGGTGTAGAATATGCCATCATAACAATATGACACAAGGTCATTTTATAGTTTGGGGCCCTACACACAAATCAAGAGTTATGCCTGGCAGTCACAAAAAAATCCCTGATCTCCTTAGCATTTTCCTTTAGGTTTGGTTTGGTTTGGTTTGGTTTGTTGGGTTTTATGGCACATCAACCTTTGTAGGTTATTTAACGCCAAATCCATTTTTATGTAAATAATCAAATCTTTTTAAAACAAATCAGTTTAGCATGAGTACACAGTTTAATTGTGAAAAACATTTTTATTTCAGTTTAGTGTAAGTACAGTTTCAATATCAAAAATAGTTCAATTTAAAACAATTCAGTTTAACATAAGCACACAGTTTAAATGTAAGTACAGTTTAATTGTCAAAAACATTTCTATTTCAAGCTATTCAGCTTACTCAAACAATTCTAATTCAGCTAATTCAGCTTAGTAAAAGTACAGATTTTGTTTACACACAGTTACATGTCAGAACAGTTCGATGTTAAATAATTCAGTTTAGTGTAAATACAGTTTCAATGTTAAAAAACAGTTCTATTTAAAATAATTCAGTTTAGCATAAGCACACAGTTTAAATGTAAGCATGGTTCAATTGTCAAAAAACATTTCTATTTCAAGATATTCAGTTTAGCATAAGTATGCGGTTAGTTCTATTTAACCCATAGATAGGGCCCTATCAGGTGCATTACTGGAACCTCACCATTAGATTGTTTAGTGTCATATCCAGGACACTTGTTGGGGGGTCTTATCCCTCTGCAGAGGTGCAGTCAGTGTATACTACAGCCCCAGCCGAATGGGCAATTCCCTTTAGGAGCACTTCAGGTGTCAAACTATAAACTCAGCTCTACTAAGCAAGTACTGCTTGAGAAAAAGACCCCTGGGAGCCAGGCAATTAACTTAAAATCACCCACCCGGAGCAAAAATCAACTGAGCCCTGGAAAGGCCTGGTATCTTATGTATCCAGGGGTGAATCTCTAGTTTTGGAGCTCTGGGAAATGTAGTGTCACCCTTTATTGCTATTACTTCCAGGTCTACCCGGATGCAGTAAGGTAACTATATAACTGTGTAAAAACAAATCATTATTATCCTATTTACCAACCCCTCCACCCGGGCAGGATATGACACATGGTCAATTTTTTAAGTGGAGTTTGACAGGTTTGAATTCAGAGTTTTCCTTCTCCTCGACTAGTTGCCTCACCAAGGCTGAAGAACCCAGTCTGTCCTACTATTTACCCATAGCTGGAGGGAGAATAATTGGATTCATACCTTTCCCAAGGGTATTATTGCTATGTGAAACGCTATGTCTCGTCCAGGAATTGAACTCATGTCGCCGTGTCCATTTCCAACGACGATAACCATTACACCACAGGCACCTCCACTTTTTTCACTAACCCCTCTGCTTGGGCAGGATATGACACAAGGTCAATTTTTTTTTTAGCAGAGTTTAACAGGTTTGAATTCAGCGTTTTCCTTCTCCTAGACTAGTTGCCTCACTCAGGCTGAAGAACCTAGTCTGCCCTACTATTTACCCATAGCTGGAGGGAGAATAATTGGATTCATACCTTTCCCAAGGGTATTAGTTCTATGTGAAACGCTATGTCTCGTCCAGGATTTGAACTTGTGTCACCGTGTCCATTTCCTATGACGATAACCATTACACCACGGGCACCTCTGAAATCATCATTATTGAATAGGAACAGTTACTTCAAAGCATAAAACTGCTGGCACAAAAATACAATTAACTTCAGCTTTAAATAACCCACCAAATGTTGACATGCCATAAAACAAAACAAATATTTTAATGAATTAAGTAGGTATAATTAAAACACTATTACTGTGTGCTAACAAATTATTATTACATGGGTGAGTCAAAAGTTTTGCCATAATTTAGTACATGCTACTTTTTGGCACGTGTATTAACTAACCAAAGCTGTGGTCGATCGTATCATAGTTGTTGGTATGCTGACATATGCTTTGATTTACTGCATGTATGATTTAAAAGCTGCACGAATGAACATGCAACATAGTCTAATTCAGGAACTTATGCTTTAAATGTCCGAACAAGACCATAACATAGTCTAATTCAGGAACTTATGCTTTAAGTGTCCGAACAAGACCATTGCTTTTAAATGTAATTTTGTAAATAGTGCCAGTAGCTAAAGACATTTAAGTACGTTAGCACTGGTTTGAAAATTAATTCTATTAATTGCTGGTTGCAGGTTTCTAATATATAGTGCTTCGAGAATCTGAAGTTTTTGTTTATTACAGAATTACATTTAAAAGCAAACGCCATAATCTCCAACAGCAAAGACGCCCTTACACAGTAGTAATTTGCTAAAACAAAAGTTACATCACTTTTGTAACAGATTCTCCCCTGATGATGGCCCAAAGTCGGGCAGAATGTACTAGGGATACATACAACTATGGACAATACCTAAATCAATTCCCCCCGAATACGATAAAAGTAATACAGGAATTCGAACGGATCCAAAAGAAAATATGTAGGCATAAAATATCTATTATGTTTAATGAAATTTGCATATATATATATATATATATATATATATATAACACCCAAATTGAAAGTTTTTCTAGTGAAGGAGGTTTCAGAAAGAATAAATCAATTTGGTGCTAAATGGGGAGATGATGATGATGATGATGATGAAGAAGATGATGGTGGTGATAACAAGAACTGAAAGACAGATAGATAGATAGATTGATAGATAGAAATAGACTAAAATACATTGATAGATAAATAGATAGAGAGAAATGACAAGACATATATATATATATATATATATATATATATATATATATCCAAGGTTGTACAGATATTACCCTTTCATAGATCTGGAGCTGTGATATAAAGTTAACTTTTTAATAAAAAATTTGATTAGCATTATGATTAAAGTGTTTGCAAATTGTCCAGGAGACTGAGGTTCAATCCCAGGTCAAGTCATACCAAGGACTCTAAAATAGTACTTGATGTCTACTTGGTTAACACTCAGCTTTATATGCTTTGTACTGATCAAGAGTAAGTGGAATGGTCCAAGGTAAGGAGTAGAACCCTCCCCTACACCTTACTGTTAGTAGCTATTGATGAGGGAGCTTTCGATTTGTCCTCGACTATGGTTAGCCAACTTACTATACCTATTTGTGGAGGATATTGTGTTGCTCTTGCCCAGTTTTTCGGTTAGGTTATTTAGTTAAAGGCATATCAACCATTGGTTATTTAATGCCAAATCCTATTTATATATATATATATATATATATATAAGTAAAGTAAAGTTGGTGACCTTAGTCGAGGGTGACCCGAAGTCTCTTTTTTCAATAGCTACCACACCGAGGTGCGGGGAGGGCACTACTACTTTCCTTGGATTGCTCCACTTTACCCTTGATCTTTACCTTATAATGCTTAGTGTTAAGTAAGGTGGCACAAAGTACCATTTTTTGAGTCTGTTGTGGCCCTGGAAAGGGTCACTAATGAAAACGCAGACACGGATATTAGGTAAACAGATTATATTGCACAAGAAAGATAGAGTTACATAGAAAAGGTAAAAAGTCTCGTTCTGTCTCGGATAACTCTGGTATTGTTCGGCTGGCAGTGAAATCTCTCAATACTAATAAAGGGGAGAAGAGTCCATTATGGTGAGATGAGTAAGGCTCCCACAACAGTCTTTGGTATGACTCGACCTGGGATTGAACCCATTTCTCCTGGACTATTAGTGAACACTTTTACTAACCCCTTTGCACCAGCAGAATATGACGCAATGTCAATTTTTAGGTAAAAGTTTTGTATGATTGAATTCTGACTTTTCCTTCTCCTAGACTGGTTTCCATTCTAAGTTTAACAAACCGAGTTTTCCCTACAGTTTACCTATAATTGGAGGGAGAAAAGTTGGATTCATACCTTTCTCAAGAGTATTAGCACCATTTGAAATGCAAACAGCCTTGTTCTGGATTTGAACTCATGCCATAGAGTTCATTTCTTATGATGGCAACTATTACACTACAAGTACCTTCACTTAAGAATTATATATATATATATATAAGTGAATAGTTATATATATATATATATATATATATATATATATATATATATATAAGGGAATAGTATATGTATATATATACTATATATATATATCATATACTATAAGCTATATATATATATATATATACTATATATATATTTATATATATATAAGTGAATAGTATATATATATATATATATACTATAAGCTGGCAATCGTAGTCAAGGGTGACCCGAAGGCTCCCTTTTCAATATCTACTAAACCAAGGTGTAGGGAGGGCTCAACTCCTTTAAGTGAATAGTACTATAAGCTGGCGATCGTAGTCTAGGGTGACCTGAAGGCTCCCTTTTCAATAGTAATATATAGTATATATATATATATATATATATATATATATATATATACTATAAGCTATATATATATATTGTCATCCATAGACAGACTGTTTCATTATATACATACAATAAGCAGGCAATTGTAGTCGAGGATGACCTGACGGCTCCCTTTTCAATAGCTACTACACCAAGGTGTAGGGGAGGGCACTACTCCTTTCTCTGGATTGCTCCACTTTACTCTTGATCCTTACCTTATAATGCTGATATATAATACATATATATATATATATATATATACATATATATAAGTAAAAAGTATATATATATATACTAAAAGCTGGCGATCGTAGTCAAGGGTGACCCAAAGGCTCCCTTTTCAAAAGTAATATATATATATATATATATATACTATATGTATATGTACAATAAGCTATATATATATATATATATAAGTGAATAGTATATATATATATATATATATACACAATATTGTAGTCAAGGGTGACCTGAAGGCTCCCTTTTCAATAGCTACAACACCAAGGTGTAGGGGAGGGTGCTACTCCTTTCCCTCGATTGCTCCACTTTAGCCTTGATCCTTACCTTACTCGACCTGGTATCGAACCTCGGTCTCCCGGACCATTGGAGCATACTCTAACGATTATGCCAATGCCCGGTATATATATATATAATTGAATAGTTTATTGATAACTTTATTTTTAAATGAATTAGAGCCCATTTGTTTGCACAAAGTTAAATGGATTCAAGTATTGCTGTTTATCACTCATAATTCTGTTTAATATTAACCATTTCTTTGCTCACAGTTAAATGGTTTCAAGTATTGCTATCTAACACAAATAATTCTATTTGTATTCAGTTAAATGATTTTAAGTATTGCAGTTTAACATTAGTAATTCTATTACACACAGTTAAATGGTTTCAAGTATTGCTATCAAACACAAATAATTCTATTTGTATTCAGTTAAATGGTTTTAAGTATTGCTTTTTAAATAGAATTACTAATGTTAAATTGCAATACTTGAAACCATTTAGCAGGGTAAAAATACAGTCGGCGTATTCTACAATTCCAAACAACAAGGCTGTTCGATTTTTAATCCAATTTATGTTGGCCAAACTGTTTCTTCGTTTGATTTGGTTATTTGTTCCCAACACAGACAAGGAAAACAGTTCCTCTGACTCAAAATCAAAAACAACTTGTGAGGTATGAAAATATTGCAAATTGTATCAATGATTGCAGACGTTTCTTTTTTCCAACTCTAATTTAAAATCATATTGCATCAATTTAAATATCTTCTTTGAAGTTTTAACTTTGGTTTTAATTGCAAGAAAAAAGCACAAACTTACTTGTAAGAAAATAGAAATTATATGAAATGTTTAAAGCAGATTTTAGACTGGTTTTAATGTCAATTTTTAACATTGAAAAGTAAGTTCAATTATGCCATGACTGAAGTCGGCGAATAGAAAAATTTTAAACTGTGAAATACACCATGAAGTAATGAATGAATTGGAATAAAAGCGTGGTGAGATTCTTAATAAGCTTGTTTATGTCGATGTCTTTATCTAACCTCAAGCGATGGACTGTGGAATCATAGTAAGCGAGTTCGTACTCCAGTTGCACTATTACGTTCACTTTCGGACAAATACCCTTGGGAAAGGTATGAACCCACTTATCCTCCCAACTATGGGTTAAATCGTACTACAACTGTTCTTCTAGGAGAATGGCTTTGGCATTAAATAACCTACAAAGACTGATATGCCATTAAACAAAGTAACCAAACCAAACCTAACCTTTCTATCACTGGGATGATGTGACACAAGGCCAATTTTTTTGCAGATTACTGTTGGTTTGAATTCTGAATATTCCTTTTCCTAGACTGGTTGCGGTAACAAGGCTAAAGTGCCCAGTCTATATTACTATTTATGCAGAGATGGAGAAAGAAGAGATACATTTATCATATTTACCAACCCCTCCACTTGGGCAGGATATGACACAAGGTCAATTTTTTAAGCGGACTTTAACAGGTTTGAATTCAGAGTTTTTTCTTCTCCTAGACTAGTTGCCTCAACAAGGCTGAAGAACCTAGTCTGTCCTACTATTTACCCATAGCTGGAGGGAGAATAATTGGATTCATACCTTTCCCAAGGGTATTAGTGCTATGTGAAAAGTAATCCGTCTCATCCAGGATTTGAACACGTGTCGCCGTGTCCATTTCCAACAATGATAACTATTACAACACGGGTACTTCCAAGAAGAGATACTTTTATACCTTTTCTAAGGGCATTTGTGCAAAGTGAAATTTAAACAGCCTTTTCCAGAATGTTGAACTCAGGTTACTGAGGCCATTTCTAAGGTCAATTTTTAAATGGATTTTAACAGGTTTGAATTTAGTTTTCTTTCTCCTAGGCTGGTTGTCATACCAAAATTTAAAGACCCCTTTATTCCCTATTATCTATCCCTAGTTAGAGGGACAAGAGTCATATTTATAAGTAAAGTAACTACCTTAGTTGAGGGTGACTTGAAGGCTCCCTTTTCGATAGCTACTACCCTGAGGAGAAGTTCTATTTACCAACCCCTCCGCTTGGGCAGGATATGACACAAGGTCAATTTTTTAAGCAGAGTTTGACAGGTTTGAATTCAGAGTTTTCCTTCTCCTAGACTAGTTGCCTTACCAAGGCTGAAGAACCTAGTCTGTCCTACTATTTACCCATAGCTGGAGGGAGAATAATTGGATTCATACCTTTCCCAAGGGTATTAGTGCTATGTGAAATGCAATCAGTCTCGTCTAGGATTTGAACTCGTGTCGCCGTGTCCAATTCCTGCGACGATAACCATTACACCATGGGCACCTCCTGAGGTGTAGTGGAGAGTGCTACTCAATTCTCTGGATTGCTCCACTTTACTCTTGATCTGTACCTTACAATGCTGAGTGCTAAGCAAGGCGGCATCAAGTACCATTTTTGTGTCTTTGGTATGACTTGACCAGGGATTGAACCCCAGTCTCCCAGACCATTGGCAAACACTCTACTCATTTGGCCAATGGCCTTTACCAAAATTATTAGCACTGTGAAATGCAAACAGCCTTGGCCCAGTCAACTGGGGCTGTAGAATACACTGGTTGCATCTCTGCAGAAGGGTAAGACTCCCCCAATGAGTGTCCTGAGACGACACTAAACCATCTGATTTGGTTGGTTGATTTCTTTGTTTAATGGCATATCAACCTTTGTAGGTTTTTTGATGCCAAAGCCATTCTCCTAGAAGGACACTAGTGGTACTATTTTACCCATAGCTGGTAGGATGAGGGGGTTCATACCTTTCCCAACAGTATTTGTCCGAAAGTGAATGTAATAGCACGACTGGAGTACGAACTCACTTACTACGATTCTGCAGTCCATCGCTTTAACCATTACACCACGAGTACACTCCCCTCACTTAACCATCTGATAGTGAAGTTCCAGTAATACTAGAGCTTTAGGGAATATACACCTTTATTGCTATCACTCCCTGGTGCACTCTGGCCTGGAGTTATAGCACCCGATAGGGTCCTATCTATATGCCAAATGAAAGAGGCTGTGATGAAGGTCATTGACACACTCACACAAGAGGACTTCGATGGGGCCCTCCAGAAGTTGTTGGAACAGTACAACAAGTGCATTGCAGCTGGAGGAGATTACTTCAAAGGGGACTAGAGTTTCATGTGTGTACTATCAATAAAAGTGCCCATACAAAAAAAGTCTGGAAACCTATTTTATGCACCTTGTATATATATAATTTATAGACTTCTTTTGGAGTATAAAGCTGATGTCAGTACTTTAATTTTAGTAACAATTAGGTTTCTATGTGTGGAGTTGCTAACAGGTATATCCTGTGATTTTTTGATAACTGTTTTCTCAATAGCTCACAAGAAGGTAGTCTGTTTTTTCATACTTTTCTCACATGAACCGACATAGTCAGAGTGGACTTGGGAATAGTGGTATGAATGAGTGACTCCACACTCTAGAACTGAAGCTTCACTAACTGATGTAGTTTAGTGTCATTTCCAGGACACCTTTTTTTTGCAGCGTGGGGGGGGGGGTCTTATCACTCGACCCAAAATGCATTTGGTATATTCTAGGATCTGAAAATAGCGCACAATATTTTATGCATGTGCTAACCATGGCTCTACCCTGGGGTGCTTTCATATAGAAAACCACTGGCTCTATACTGGGGTGCTTTCATATAGAAAACCATTGGTTCTACCTTGGGGTGCTTTCATATAGAAAACCACTGGCTCTACTCTGGGGCGCTTTCATGTAGAAAACCATTGGCTCTACCCTGGGGTGCTTTCAAATAGAAAACCACTGGCTCTACCCTGGGGTGCTTTCATATAGAAAACCATTGGCTCTATACTGGGGTGTTTTCATATAGAAAACCACTGGCACTACCCTGGGGTGCTTTCATATAGAAAACCACTGGCCTTTGTATTTTGGAAGAATATTGAAACACCATCTTCGAATCCATATCTCCACTGAGTTGGCATTAAACCAGACTCTGCCAAACTATTGATAAATCTGAAGAATTTGGTTATGAAAATTATTCAGGGTTGATTAATTCCGTGAAAAACAACATGGTAGAAAATAAAATGGATATCTTAAAATATGTTACATGGAGCTGATTTAAAGTTGGACATTTTATATCTTGAGAAGAATTTCAATTTTTGCGTCTTTTTTTTTCTTTTGCAACTTTGAGATCAAAGCAGATTAATTTCTCCTATTTGTTTCAGCTTATTGAGTTTTGTTTAAGAAAGAAACAAAAACATTAGAATCAAATAGAGGCAAAGAAGAGATGAACTAAAAGGAAAGAGAGAAAATTAGGAAGAAAGAGTCACATATATGAAAGAAAGAAAAAAAGAAAGAGTCAGAGATATGGCAAAGAAAAAAAGAAAGAAAGAAAGAAAAAGTACAGTCCGCTTTTTTGTAAAGAAGAGAGGAATAGAAAGAAAGAAAGAAAGAAAGAAAGGAAGGAAGAAAAAGTACAGTCCTCTTTTTTATAAAGAAGAAAGGAACAGAAAGAAAGAAAGAAAGAAAGAAAGAAAGAAAGAAAGAAAAAGTACAGTCCTCTTTTTTATAAAGAAGAGAGGAACAGAAAGAAAGAAAGAAAGAAAGAAAGAAAGAAAGAAAGAAAGAAAAAGTACAGTCCTCTTTTTTATAAAGAAGAAAGGAACAGAAAGAAAGAAAGAAAGAAAGAAAGAAAGAAAGAAAAAGTACAGTCCTCTTTTTTATAAAGAAGAGAGGAACAGAAAGAAAGAAAGAAAGAAAGAAAGAAAGAAAGAAAGAAAGAAAGAAAGAAAGAAAAAGTACAGTCCTCTTTTTTATAAAGAAGAAAGGAACAGAAAGAAAGAAAGAAAGAAAGAAAGAAAGAAAGAAAGAAAGAAAAAGTACAGTCCTCTTTTTTATAAAGAAGAAAGGAACAGAAAGAAAGAAAGAAAGAAAGAAAGAAAGAAAAAGAACAGTCCTCTTTTTTATAAAGAAGAAAGGAACAGAAAGAAAGAAAGAAAGAAAGAAAGAAAGAAAGAAAGAAAGAAAAAGTACAGTCCTCTTTTTTGTAAAGAAGAGAGGAACAGAAAGAAAGAAAGAAAGAAAGAGTCAGATAGATGGTAAAGAAAGAAAGAAAGCAATAAAATAATCTCCTTGGCATCCATCAGTGCAAATCAGTATTTGTTTCCATATTTGGAAAGTAATTGTTTTTGAAACTGGATTTTTATTTTCAAAGACTTATTGCGTTTTCTTAGAGAATTGTATAAACTCTCAAGCAATGCATTTTATTTCATGTTCATAAAAACATATATGCAAATATTCACCCAACCCAAATCTACCCATTCAAGCACACCCGCAAATAGATATATGTGTTTGTCCAGGAGTTAAGGAAGCATATAGCCAACTCACTATGAAATACATTATGTATTCTGTCTATTTTTCAAAAAGCACAAAAGATGAAGATAATTCTGAGAGAAAAACAAAAAAACATTGCTTACAAATCCTCAATATTTAATTAAAAACAAGAGTTGATGTAGATTTTGATATTATGATTATCATTCAATCGTAAAACAATTTAATTATCTCTATTGTTTCCATACTCTCTTCCTTTTTCCCATATATATATATATATATATATGTATATATATATATATATATATATATATACGAGGATCATTAAATAAGTTTCCAGACTTTTTTCGTATGGGCACTTTTATTGATAGTACACACATGAAACTCTAGTCCCCTTCCAAGTAATCTCCTCCGGCTGCAATGCACTTGTTCGACCGTTCTAACAACTTCTGGAACGCCCCATGGAAGTCCTTTTGTGTGAGCATGTCAATGACCTTCATCATAGCCATGTTTTCTCCTCAATTGTCTCATAACAACAGCCTCTGAGCTTAGGGAATAACCAAAAGTCACAGAGAGCAAGGTCTGGGCTATAAGGAGGCTGAGGAACTGTCTTGATGCCCATCTTGGTCAAATAGTCTGTGACAAGGATGGAGTTGTGGACTGGTAATTGTCCTGTTGGAAATGCCACTGACCCAATTTGAAGAGTGCTGGCCTCTTCCAACAGAATCTCTTCTTGAACTCCCTTAAAACCTCAATGTAGTAACCCTAACCCTAACCCTTTGGCCAATCAACTCTGGTGTATTGACTTCCTTACTCCTCCCACACCTCACATTATTTCTCACAGACTCCTTGCCTTCCTTGAATCTCTTATGCCACTCAAAAACTGATGCTCAATTCATGCAAGATGGTCCAAAAGCAGTCTGAAGCATTCCATATGTTTCTGTGGCATTTCTTCCAAGTTCAAAACAGAATTTTATTGCATATCGTTCTTCTAAAGTGTCCTGACGTCCAGATTGCATTTTTGAAAATCACCAGCTGTGACAATCAGGCTTTAGTAGGGTGTATTCCAATTGCTACTGTAGCTGTTCATTTGAATGTGAAATCATAAAAAATTGGTCAGTCATCTCATAAGATGTATAGCAATAACATACTGAATTTTCAAGAGTCTACAGCAATTATAAATGCCTGTACAAAAAAAGTCTGTAAATTATTGAATGCACCACTTATATATAGGAGGGTCATTCAATAAAAAAGGCTAATTTAGCATCAGGAGTCAGCAATAGGAGGCACTTTATACAGTTGTGCCTTTTTTTAGGAAATCAATATAGATGGGTCCTTGAGTTAGTGGGTTTTCACTCCATAAACTATCTTTTTGACTCTGACCCATAGAGGCAAAACGATGTTTAACTCATTTGTAAATATATCTATTTTGACTAAAACATGCTTCTCTGACCCTATCACACATTCTTCTATATATTTCACAAGGTTTGTACCAAAAATTTAATAGCCCGGTCAGCTGGGACTGTAGGATACACCAACTGCATCTCTGCAGATAAGGTAAGACTACTTCAACAAGTGTCCGAGATATGACACTAAACGATCTGATGGTGAGGCTCCAAACTTGGAGATTTAGGGAATGTGGAGTACCCCTTCATTGCCATTGCTCCCAGGTCCACTCTGGCCTGGAGTGGTAGCACCTGATATAGTCCTATCTATGGGTCAAATAGAACTGTTTGACATTTAAAGTGTGAGCCAACAAATGACATCAGCTAAATTGAATTGTTAGAAATAGAACTACTTGAACATTTAACTGTGTGTATTTACAAAATGTGTTTACAAATCATGTTTAATATATATGTATAAAGAGGATTTGGCATTAAATAACCTACAATGGTTGATATGCCATAAAACCAAACCAAACTAAGTCATATATATTTAATATATATGTACAAAGAGGATTTAGCATTAAATAACCTACAGTGGTTGATATGCCATAAAACACATTCAAACCAAATCATATATATTTAATATATATGTATAAAGAGGATTTGGCTTTCAATAATCTACAATGGTTGATATGCCATAAAACCCAACCAAACCAAACCAAACCAAACAAGGGTGGGTTGAAAAGTTAATCGGTCAAAAAGTTCATATGATGATGGCATATTTGTTGTTGATAACTTTTTTGACCAATGGGATTCAAGCTCTGAAACCATATTTACCAACCCCTCCACTCGGACAGGATATGACACAAAGTCATTTTTTAAGCGGAGTTTAACAGGTTTGAATTCAGAGTTTTCCTTCTCCTAGACTCAAGCTCTGTAACACTAATGGAAGAAGTATGTTGACTGTGAGGGAAACTATATTAAAAATAAACCCTATTTGGTCACATTCCACGAGAGTTTTTTTGTCAGCCAATAAGCTTTTCAGCTGATCCTTGCATGCATATATATATATATATAATCTAAAAAATAGAATCCTGTATTACGTCTTTCATTATTTGGATATTACAATGTGTATCCATAAATGAGTAGGGGGGGGAACTACATTTCCATAATCCTGTGTTTTGTCAAAAACTGCTGAGTTGAAAGTACCAAAATCGCTGGTGAAAATGTATCAAGAAATGATTACTGGCTCACATAGATGGAATTGTTTGTTTGTTTATTGGTTGGGTTTTATGGTATATCAACCTTTGTAGGTTATTTAATGCCAAATCTATTTTTATACAAAAACAGTTCTATTTCAAGCAATTCAGTTTGGATTTAGTATGCAGTTAAAATCTAAAAACACTCCTATTTCAAGTAATTCAGTTTAACATAAGTACACAGTTTAGTTCTATTTGACCCATAGATAGGACCCAATCAGGTACAACCACTTTGGGTCAGAGTGGACCTGGAAGCAATGGCAATGAAGCGGTATTCTGCATTCCCCAAAGTTCCAACATTACTGGAACCTCACCATCAGATTGTTTAGTGTCATATCCTGGGCACTCATTGGGGGGGGGGTCTTACCTCTCTGCAGAGAAGCAGCCAGTATATTCTACAGCCCCACCCCCACTGACAGGGCAACATAGATGGAAGTCTAAATGTCAAGTCATCATCACTTTATTATATAAGTTGCTCAGCTGTGCAGACATATAGACAGTAATCTAGACATCCAGACATTGTCCTTTTATTATTTAAGTTGATCATCTGTGCATACTTCTTTATTAAAATTTTATCTCTTTGAGCCTGTGACACTGGTATACTGTTAGTATTTTCATTTTCCCTTGACACCGTAGCACTGATTTATTTGTGTTAAGATCACACTCAAATTGTAGAGGGTAAATTTTGGCTCACTTTGCTGAGTCCATTTCCTATGATGCTAACTATTACATTACAAATGCCTCACTAATGTGTATTCCTACATATATATATATATATATATATGGAGAAATGCAAGATTTTGGTGAATCTGATTAGATGATAAAAAATAAGTGGAAAAGTGGATAAATCAAACACTGACAACAGGTTTAGTGGTAATATTTCGTTCTTTATTCACAGAAGAACTTCATCGGACTTCATTTTTTGGCGTTTTTCTACATTTTAGCAATTGAGGAAAAATATAGACTAACGGAGAATGTAAGTAAAATTGGCGACCATAGCCGAGGGTGACCCGAAGGCTCCCTTTTCAATAGCTACTACACCAAGGTGTAGGGGAGGGTGCTACTCCTTTCCTGGGATTGTTCCACTTTATCCTTGATCCATACCTTATAATGCTGAGTGATAAGCAAGGAGGCATCAAGTACCATTTTTAAAGTCTTTGGTATGACTCGACCTGGGATTGAACCCCGGTCTCCCAGGCCATTGGCGAACACTCTAACCGCTAGGCCAATGGACCAGTTTGGAGAATGTAAAAAGGTATAAATGGAGGGAAAGGGTCTAAAGACAAGAGATAGATTAGGGAAATAATAAGGAGGGAAATAGATATATATTTGAGTGATGGTGGTAGAGGTTAATTTAGTTTTTGACTGTGACTGTGACTGGAAGCCAGGTGGCACCAAAGTGTATAGGGTTTCATCAGAGATCTGACCGGATAGAGGTGGATTAATCTAGTGAGAAAGAGGGAAATATGAATGGGATAGAGGTTTTTTAGAGAAAAAAGGAAAAAGAAAGAAGAGGAAATGAAAGAGGTTCTAAGGGTTCTGGCCAATCCTGTTTCATCAAAACATTGACTATAAAAGGAAAGGAAAAAAAAAAAAAGAAAAAGACAAAAGAAAAAAGAATTTTGGGAAGAAATTGTTCATAGAAAGGTAGTATTGAGTGAGAAAATGTCTTAGTTTTTACTCAAAAAATATTTTTATCTTATCCATTCTCTATTCCAATAACATAATGTCTGCTAAATAGGGTAAAATCTAATAGAACCATTGTGTGGTTTGTTTTGAATACAGTGTAACCCGGATATAAAAGAGTTGTCGGGATCGGAGAATAAGTCTCTTATATTTTGTTTAGGTAACACAGGTTCTAATTTGGAACCAGATAAATATCTCTTATATCCTGGTTTCTCTTATATCCGGGTTAAATATAAAATGAAGCTAGTTTAATTATGTATGAAGAATGTTTCACTTGCACAATCCTGTGTTTAATAAAAAACTGCTGAATGAAAAGTATCAAGAAATGACACTAACTCATGTAGATGGTAATCTAAACGTCTAGACTTTACCCCTTTATTACATAAGTTACTCAGCTGTGCACACATCGAGACTGTCGTCCAGACATCTAGACATCATCAATTTATTATCTAAGATGATCAACTGTGTGCATAGCTCTTAAGTTTAAATTTGAACCCTTTAAACCAGCTACACTGGTATACCAGCAGTATTTTCATTTTCTCCCACACTGTGCCACCGGTTTACTTGTACAGAGATCACACCCAAGCAGAAGGGGGTAAATTTGTGCTCAGAAGCTCAGGAACTCAAAGTGCTAAGGTTAGAGATAATTATAGCTTTTTCACGATACTGTAAATGTGTTCTTGCGTGTGTGTGTGTGTTATTCCCTCGCTAAGTGTTGTTGTAAAATAAAGGAGAATGAAGAAGACGAAGATGACGTTAGCTTTTATATGAAGGTTTTTAATGGCAGCATGGAATAAAGAGTTTACGTTTATGCTGCAAGTAGGAAGGAAAGAAGTAAGGAAACGAAATGAAGTTGTTATGGAGTGGAGAAAGCATTTTAGCAGCTAAATGCCGGAGCGAAAAGTGCTTCGTTAAGTTAAGGCATTGTTAAGTGTTTGAGGGAAATATGTTCGCCATAGTGTAGCAAAAGTGGTGTTTGCTGTTTGAGGAGAGAAACGTTGAAGTCACCGTGAGTTTGTGGTTCTGGTTGTTTCGGGGAGAAGCGTGAATGTCTCCAGAAAATGTTGCCCAGAGATGAAGTAGCTAGGTGTCGGAACGAATTATTGCATCGCAGTTGACATAGCCAATTTTGGGGGTGACGTAAAGTTGTTCCTGTGTGTGGCGTATTGAATTTATCTAATTCACATTCAACTGGGAATCCTTGGTCTAAGAGAAATAGATGCAAGGGGTCCATAAATTAGACTGCTTCCCTCATTGTGTCCATGTTGCTGCTGCTATTGAAGAGCAGACAGTGAGACGTCTGCACTGAACGAAGTTGTTCAGCCAAAGAGAGTGTTTGACGGTTTCCCCAATTTGTGCTGCCCAGAAAGGTGGTTCGGAGAAAATAGGATAAGTCATCCTGATTGGGTGAAATTATGCGTCGACCCTAACGGTCGAATTAAATTACGCGCTAAACAAAAATACGAAATTCCTTCTGCTACCGCTTCATTCTTGATACTTTTCAATAATGTTGTGTATATATGAAAGTCAAAAGTTATATTAATCAAAATGTCCTTTTGAAAAGAACAAAGACAAAGGCAATAGTTCAGAATATTTATACTTATTCATCTCAAGAGTTCAGTTGATATAGAAAGAACTAAAAAAATCCTTTGGGGTCTAATACAGTAACTATTGCCAATGGTCCATTCTAGCTGAGAACCGTGAAGCCTGGCATCTTACCATCAGCCATGTTGTCTCCTCTACCTTTGATAATGCCTACAGAGCCACTATCACAGGTGCAGGAGGGGGAACTGCAACACTATACCATTAAACCACGGCCAGACCTTGAACAGCATCTACTGTGACCATGTCACCCTGTCCCGGATCAGCCTTATCAGTCCCAAATGTGCCTGCAGTCGGCATGGACCAGCCCCTTCTTGATCTTCATTTCACAAACTTTAATATATATATATATATATATAACGGGCTGATTGGCATAATGCGAGTGTTCGCCCATGATCCAGGAGACCTGGGTTCAGTCCAAGACCAAGTCATTCGAAAAACTGATACTGGATCCTATTTACCAACCCCTCCGCTCGGGCAGGATATGACACAAGGTCAATTTTTAAGCGGAGTTTAACAGGTTTTAATTCAAAGTTTTCCTTCTCCTAGACTAGTTGCCTCACCAAGGCTGAAGAACCTAGTCTGTCCTACTATTTACCCATAGCTGGAGGGAGAATAATTGGATTCATACCCTTCCCAAGGGTATTAGTGCTATGTGAAATGCAATCAGTCTCATCCAGGATTTGAACAAGAGTCGCCGTGTCCAATTCCTGCGACGATAACAATTACACCACGGGCACCTCCATAAACTGATACTTGATGCCTCCTTGCTTAACACTCAGCATATAAGGTACGGATCAAGAGTAAGTCAAGTTGCCCAGGGAAAGGAGTGGTGTCCTCTTCTATACCTCGGTATAGTAGCTATTGAAAAATGAACCTTCGGATTGCTCTCGACTACGGTCGACTAACTTACGACTTATATATATATATATATATATGGAGGAATGGTAGATGTGGTAAATCCGACAAGAAGTAAAAAAATAATTGGAAAAGTGGCTATACAGAAACATGATGAAATCTTTCTTGAATTAAAGATGAAATAATATTGAATCCGTTCTCTGTATTTTGGTTTAATCTCTTTTCCACTTTTTTTTTTCACACACACATATACATATACATACACACATTGTAAATGAATATCTAGAATATTCACACAAGAATATATATATATATATATATATATATATGCAATGGATTGGTCTGATGATTATATAGGCTGTAAACTGATGGTGATCTACACTAACCAAACTGACGTTGACATGTGCTTTATCACTTTTTATTTATAAGTTAAGTAAAGTTGTCTCCCTTTAGTTGAGGACGACCCGAAAGCTTCCTTTTTATTAGCTACTACACCGAGGCATAGGGGAGGGCGCAACTCCTTTCCTTGGATTTCTCCTCTTTACACTTGATCTATACCTTATAATACTGAGTGCTAAGCAAGGCGGCATCAAGTACCATTTTTTGAGTCTTTGGGATGACTCGACCTGAGATTGTACTCCGGTCTCCCGGGCCATTGGCGAATTCTCTACCCACTATACCAATGGGGTCAACCAAATTATATGTGTGTGTGTGTGTGTGTGTGTGTGTGTGTGTGTGTGTTTTACAAATTTAAGGTCTTAAAAAAATTCATTGAGACCGAACCTTTAATTTGTGTTTTTTTTTTAATTTAAAATTAAGAGACATGTTCACAGTTGAGAAAGTGACAATATCTAACCTCATCCGTGCCGATCTGAAAACCAAAAAAAAAAAAAAAGAAGCTAATTTCAAAATTATTTGAATCAAACATTTTGGCAAAACACCGGGTTGTGCGAGTGCAGCAGCCTCCATACTCACCTGACCTTCAGCTCTGTGCAACTTTTTCTGATTTCCCGAACTGAAAATTCATGCGGTGGATTTTAAATGATGGTATAGCTTCAGTCTAGGTGAAGGAAAACTGTGAATTCAAACCAACTGTATTCCACTTAAAATAAACATTGTGTCACACCCTGCACGTGGCGAAGGGGTTAGGTAAATACATACATGCATATACATGAATATATATATATATATATATATATATATATATATGTATATATATATTATTTTTATTTTATTTAATTGCATACATACCACCTATGAGATCCATAGTATACAATTCTTACACTATATCCCATTTAGCTATTATTATCATTATTATTATCATACCACAATCCCCTTTCCAGTATATATTACACCAACATATTTACGACACAATATAACCTTACTTATACCCATTGTAACTCTTGCCCACCATACACGTTTACAAATCAGATTCTCACTCATTCCCCATAACTTGCAGCGATGATAATTTGTCCCATTGTCAACGAAACAAATGTATACACATTCGTTACCCATAACCGCTATAACCAACGCTTTAAGTTCCTGGCCTGACTTAACTTAAAAACACGCATCCACACATACACCCACACCCATATACACACACACATTTTCAACCACACATTTTTGTCTGTATTTTGTCGCATTTTCGATTTTCAATTTCATTCCATCTTCTTAACTGCCTGATGAATGTTGTTATAAATTTCAAGAAACCTTAGATTGCAGAACAATATTTTCCACGGATTAAATATATATATATATAATATATATTTATTTATTATCATTATTATTATATATATATATATATATATCCCTTTTTGTGGAGCCAAGAATACACAAACTATAACCTTTGCAGAGGAGTAAGGCTCCTCGCAATATCCTAAGAAATATGTACTGGATATGATACTTACATCCAATGGTGAGGTTCTAGTTCAGGAGGTCTGGGATGTGGTAAGTAACCTTTTCATTGCCATCGCTCCCAGGTTCACGCTGACTCCGAGTAAAAGTACCCCCTGGGGTCACATCTATGGATAAAATAGATCGTTTTAAGATAATGCTTCAAATTATTTTTTTACAACATTTGCTCTTAAAGGATTGTAACGAAAGATTGTAACGAAAGATTAAAGATTAAAGATTGTAACGAAAGATTAAAGATTAAAGATTGTAACGAAAGATTAAAGATTGTAACGAAAGATTAAAGATTAAAGGTTGTAACGAAAGATTAAAGATTAAAGATTGTAACGAAAGATTAAAGATTGTAACGATGCATAAAATGTTTATCCGTTCAAAATCTTTAATCATCATCATCATCATCATCATGTCGTGCCGCCAGCACTGACATCCCTGACTCTCTCTCGCCACTTCTCCCTATCATTCATCGCCTCTGGCAGGTCTTCAGGGCTACATCCCGTATCCTCACATAGCTGCTGTATGTATGTTCGAGCTGGTCGTACTGCTTTTGCTTAGCCATATGTGGGGGTCCATAGGAGTACATCACTTATGAGCTCACCTCCGCTTCTCCGGCAGTGTCCTGCGTGTCTGGTTCGTCTAACTAGGATAGTTTTCGTGATGGGAGGCAGGTGGCCGTATAGTTGGTGTTTTGTGGGGTGTTGCCACCAGGACTTATTCAATATTGCTCGCAACATTCTTGTATAATTGCCGTCTAGCTTCTTCTCCAGTCGTTTAGTTAGCGTCCAAGTGGTGCATTCATACAGCAGTATCGACACGACCACTGCCTGGAAGAAACTGCGTTTCATTTTATCGGTCAGGTCTGATTTCCATATGATCGATAGCTTATCGATAGCTGTCCATGCCTTTGTTAGCCGCGTGTCGATGTCTTTTTCGGTTGACGAGACACTGCTTCCTAGGTAGGTGAATTTGTCTACCAGTTTCAGAGAGGTTCCGTCAAGTGTGGAAATGTCGCCTGCTTGATTAAAGCACATATATTCAGTTTTGTTTAATAAGAATAATTTCTTGAAATCATATATGTGGATTGGCTGAAAATTTCATAGCCTTACCAAGATACTCTCATGAAGTGTGACCAGATGAGTTGTTTTTTCCAACATAGTCTCCCTTGCAGTCCACGCATCGGTGTTGCAGTGCTTGAAACCCACTGGTCAAAAAAGTCATCAATAGTAGATATGATGTCATCATATGAACTTCTCATACAACCCTCGTAATTGCTGGCAAAAATTAAAAAAAACAATTAGAACAAACAAGACAAAAATAGACTGATAATGAAATAACACAAGAATTGACATTCAGTAAAAACCAACCAACCAACCAACCAACCAATTACAATCATTTTGCTAGAATACCACCCACTTGCAGTTTGAACAATCACAGATATCATTTTTATAAACAAAAACAAAACAAGGTGTATGTATGATATATATTCTCACATTTACAAACGTTCATATATATATATATATATATATATATGAAGAGTAAATAAATACAATATTCCTAATAAGTCAAATGACGTAATTTAAAATATCAAACACTGATTTGCCAGTTAAACGGCCAATTTTCTTATCATACATATTTTCCCCTAGGTTTTTGTATTTCACATTTCTAAATATCCATCGTTAACTTAAAATCGTTAATATCACCCCTCATGGTCCTGATGATGGTTCAGTAGAACCGAAACGCTACAGTGTCAACCTCTCAATAAATCTCTCCTTTCACTTGGATCGTTGTTATCAGTTTTACCACACACACACACACACACACACACACATATATATATATATATATATATATATTTAAATATCCAGTCAGTGACCCCCGTCTGCCGACGCCTATGAATGAAATAATTTGTAATTTGATTTCCACTTTTAGTCTTATTTTTATGCTTATTTTTATCTTATTTTTATTTATTCATTTTTTCTAATTTTTATTTTTTTATTTTTTCATTCTTTTAATTCCTTTATTTTATCCTCTAAATACGAACTGTAACTCCTCATTTGCTACTCTGCGACGAGAGAGAAGCATATAAATAGTCATCTGACGAGACAAAGAGTATAGGAATATTCTCCGCCCAAATAAATTTATTATGACGACTTAACCGAGTTTGAGTCTCCATCAAACTGTACTATATATATATATATATATATTAGTCTTCAATTGTATATAAATAAATTGGTACACATTACTTTTCTTATGCAGGACACTGCTGGAGAAGCAGGGACGAACTCATAAGAGATGTACTCTTATGGACCCCCACACATGGCCGTGCAAAAGCAGGACGACCAGCACGAACATACATTTAGCAGCTATGTGAGGATACGGGTTGCTGTCCTGAAGACCTACCTAGGGCGATGAACGATAGGGAGGAGTGGCGAGAGAGGGTCAGGGATATCCGTGCTACCAGCGTGATATGATGATGATGATGACTTTTCTTATATTTAAGATACATTTTTGTACTACAAATAACTATATATATGAATGTGTGCGCACGCGCGTGCGCGCGTGTGTGTGTGTGTGTGTGAATAATGGAAATAAATCCGATAAAATGGAGAAAATAGAAAAACAAAGTAATCCAAAAGTGATGAATTTATTATAAAGGAAAGTCAACGTTAAAACGTTTCGGTTTTTATCAACCTTCACCAGGATTTTAAGGTGGTGAAACAAGTGTTGATAGAACAACGAAAAATCAACACACACACACACACACACACATATATATATATATATATATATATATATATATATATATGTTCAATATTGTTCGCAGCATTCTTGTGTAATTGCCGTCTAGCTTCTTCTCCAGCCGTTTAGTTAACGTTCAAGTAGTGCATCCATACAGCAGTATCAATACGACCGCTGCCTGGAAGTAACTACGGCCACCTACCTCCCATCACGAAAACTATCCAAGTTAGACGAACCAGATATGCAGGACACTGCTGCAGAAGCAGGGACGAGCTCATAGGTGATGTATTCCTACACACCCCACACACATATGGCCGGGCAAAAACAGGACGACCAGCTCGAACATACATTCAGCACCTATGTGAGGATACGGGATGTAGCCCTAAAGACCTACCAGAGGCGATGAGCGATAGGGAGAAATGGCGCGAGAGGGTCAGGGATATCCGTGCTAGCGGCACGACATGATGATATATATATATATACATATATATACTTATTTGTTGTTCAAAAATGTATCTTAAATATAAGATAAGTAACGTGTACCAATTTATTTACATACAATTGAAGGCTGTATATATATATATATATATATATATATATATATATATATATATATATATATATATATGAATATACTTACGCACCTCGAAGTTGAGGATAGTCGTATTCAATATTCTATTTTGATGTGCCCCAACACTGCACACATATATACAAAACCTTATTGCGCACATAATTTTTCCCCTCCTCAACCAAATGCAAACTCTGATTCTTTTCTAGTTTTTTTTTTTTTTTTTTTTTTTTGTTCTTGCAAAAATTGACAAGTTAAAATAAAACTAGTGCATTTTGTTTTATTTCCCAACCCCATCTTTTTAATTATTTATTTTGAAAGGTCTTCAAAGTATAATGGCATTGTTTTACTGTTATTCTTGCAAAACGAAAAAACAATCAAGACAACAATAATAAAAATTTAGAAAAAAAAAAAAAAAATGTAAAATAAGAAAAGAAAATAACACAGACATAAAAGAAAAACGTTTTGATCGAATTTCAATGCGACAAATTGAATATGGTTTTCGGGCTGGAATCCACTGACAGCGGTAAATGCTTTTCCATTTGAAGTGTGATTCTGTACTCACTGTGAAGACTGTTCTTTGCACTGAGGATAATACAATTTGACCTTTGGCAAGTGTATGCTTTTTATAGGAATTAGATTTTTTTTTAAAGGTGGGTTTTACTACTTCTTTTTTTTTTCCTATTTAATGTTTCAATTTATCATCTTTTCACATATGAAATTTGTTTATTTTTTTCTCAAAGAAAAAAAGGGAATTAAAGTTTATTATGCTTAACTTCCAAAATCACTTCCTCTATTTTTATGTTTTTTTATTTTCTATAAACAAATTCTTTTCTCTTGGGTGAGTCAAAAGTTTTATGATATTTTGGTAACATGGGGTGCAATTCAGCAGCCCTGGAAACTTTTACATTGAATGTGACGAATCACACTGGACTGAGAGATTTCGAGCTCGCCTGGTACTCTCCAAATGATACTTTCAGAATTTACTTCTATGGGGCACAGAAGATTTGATGGGTTTATTTTGTTCGGTTTCGATTAGCCGTTAAATAGTTGGCGTTTTCTTTGTCTGTAGAAGGCTGCAAGAAAATTTCAGGAAGGAAGGAAAGAGACGAAGATACCTTTTAAATTTCAACTTTATTTTAGGGTTTTTAATGACTATTGCATTATTGTCACCCACATGTTCCTCTGGCATATATATATATATATATATATATATATATATATATATATATATATATATATAACAGGATTTGTCATTCAATAACCTACAAGTATTGATATACTATAAAACACCAACCAACTAATGAAGTAATTTTTAAACAAATCTAATTCACTGGTAAATAGAACCCTAACTGGTACACCTGCTCTGGGTCAAAGTGGAGCAGGAAGTAATGGTAATGAACTGGAGTGTCATCATTGGATGCATTTTAGTGTAATACACAGGGCACAACTGGCCTCTGACATAGTTGACGATAAGTATAACAATATTCTATAGTTGTAACCATTTGGTCAGAAGTATTTTTTTTATAGTTTCACTTTCTTTTATTTTCACTCAGGGGTCTGTAAGAATGGCAAAATCCACTTGATGACAAGTCTGGGAACTGCTACACTTTTTGAATTCATCTTATTTCATTTTATCTTATTTATTCATTTTCATTTTTTTCTTTTATAACCCCCACAAGCAAAGCCTCGGAATCCACAATTTTAGACCAATCTGATCTTGTCTGTCAACCATCAAGATCATCTAAACCTTCACTTTTCCCACAAAATGTTTTTAATTGTTTCCGTTGTGTTTTGGCTCAATTCAAACTCGTAAAGCCTAAGTTCCCAAAAATAATCTACATTACAGGGCAGAAGATATAATGAACATCACTATGAAGTCCTTATCAGAATCCGAAACAAAAACACTGATATCATTATGGATCTACAAGAACCCAACAAGTTCATGGGTCATCTAGTTTTACTGATCTTTTTAGAAAAATATTGCTTTTTGAAATTTACAAAGGAAAAAAAAACATCAGTGCAGTTTCTTTTCTTTGGTTGAGTCAAAAGTTTTTGAATTTGCGGCATGTGTATCATTAACGAAATGGTTAGAGTGTTCACCGGTGGTCCAGGAGACCGGGGTTCAATCCAAGGTCGAGACATACCAAAGACTCAAAAAATGGTACTTGATGCCTACTTGATTAATACTCAGCATTATAAGTTTTAAAAGTATCATAATGGAAGCTGTATTTACCAAGACTGAAATGAACAATGAAGGAAATGTTAATTTTCATCAAAATACAAGGTTCATTCAAAAAGTATTGAGATTGGTGCTGTATCTACCAATACAGAAATTAACAATAAATGAAACGATTTTCTTCAAAATACAAGGTGCGTTCGAAAAGTATCCAAACTGAAGATGTATTTACCAAGATAGAAATAGACAATTAATGAAATATTGAATTTTCTATAAGAATTTCTATAATAAAATAATAGGGAATGCATTCAAAGAAAAATTATTTTCCACAAATATGTTTTGGTTATAAAATTTTCGATTCAATTCTTCAACAGTAAAATAATTTATATACGAGGATCATTAAATAAGTTTCCAGACTTTTTTCGTATGGGCACTTTTATTCAGTATTTAGTACACACATGAAACTCTAGTTCCCTTCCAAGTAATCACCTCCGGCTGCAATGCACTTGTTGTACCGTTCCAAAAACTTCTGGAAGGCCTCATGGAAGTCCT
>OY757927.1:12184003-12229003 GCA_963585895.1 Sepioteuthis lessoniana | reverse complement strand
AACACTATGTAACAGCAATAACTTAACATCAGTCATTTGTTTGCACACTGTTCGAATGTCAAACAGTTCTATTTTACCCATAGATAGGACCCTATCAGATGCTACCCCTCTGGGCCAGAGTGGACTTGGGATCAATGGCAATGAAGAGTTACTCTATATTCCCCAAAGCTCCAGGGCTGGAGCCTCACCATCAGATAGCTTAATGTCATATCTAAGACACTAATTAGTGGGGTCTAACCCCTCTGTCAAGATTCAATTGGAATATTATACAGCCCCAGCCATTGGGCTAAAGTATGTATAAATCAATGTATTTATGCAGGTTTTATAAAATAATTTTGGCTTTAGAAAAAAATCACATACAGCTTGATACGTGTCAAGTTTCTTCTCTCAAGAATGGGCAAAAAGTTCTTACTCCCATTTTGCCTGGCTAAGAACTTTTCAACACCGCCTCATATATAGGAACCTATTTGTATATATGTGGGTGTGTATATGTGTATTCTTTCATTTTTTTTTTTTACAAAACTTTTAAAAAAAATTTTCAACAGTGCTGTAGAAAAAAACCCTTATTTGAAAATCGCCCTAAAATAATTAAAATCATTTCTCTGTACAATTGAAAAGATGGTATTGTGAACTGTAAGGTTTTCAACAGCCATTTTTCTTGCTACACAAACACTCACCATTTACTCTGAAAACCTGTCCTCCTTCCCAATGATTAAAAAAGCAAAAAAGGAAAAAAAAAAATTTTCTGCTTCTTTTTTTTTTAAATTTACAAATCCTTTTCTCTTTATGATAAGTCTTTGGATTTTATTTTGTACAAAACTTTTCAGTAAGCCCTTCCATCGACTTTTGTGTGGACCTTATTTACAAGGTAACAAAAAGGATAGAGAAACTGAATGACTGGGTGACGTTTGTCAACAAAAAATCAGAATACGAATCTAACAATGAACCAAAGCATACTGGACAGATGGGAGGGCAGCCATTTTCTTTTTTTAAGCACCAAATGAGAAGAATTGTTTAGGGATTTGGTTGGTTAAGTTAAAGAAGTCCCCCCCCCCCAAACTCACTTCACTGTCTTCTGCAGGTGAACCCCCGACTTCTTTTCAATTATTCTGGATTTTAATGATATCGAATTTAAATAACAAATGTCACTACAGAAAATGAACCTCCACCCGCCACTGTCCATGAAGAGAGAGAGACCTAAATCTACATTTTCTAATGTAACTGTGATTTCTAACTTAAGATGTCTGGAAATTTTCGGAACACAGTTACTAAACATTAATATATATATTCAATACAACATATGCTATAATAATTTAAATATAACATAATATTTTGAAATAGGTAGGTCCAGGAAGAGATTTGTATTTTCCTGAATTTTTTTTAACAAAATAAATAGATTCAAAAATAAATAAATTCGAATAGATAAATTTTAAAAAATATAAATAAATTTTTAAAAATTCAAATCTCTTCGTTGACCAACATATTTAAAAATATATCTTTATTCTTTCTTTGGACGTACATAAACATTTTTATATATAATAACATAATATATAATATAAATAACTATTTTGAATTCTTGTTAGTTTTCTAAACTGTTTTTAAAAATTCTATAACTGTTTCTAAATATATACATATATATATATATATATATATACATATATATATATATATATATATAAGTATATATATATATATATATATATATATATATATATATATATATAAGTATATATATATATATATATATATATATATATATATATATATATATATATATATATAAAGAGGGAAAGAGAGAGACAGACAGACAAACATGATCTGAAAGTAAAACTGACCAAAATGCAATTAATATTGGTGACTATGTGGAAAAATCAAAGAAAGCTGGCAGTTATAAAACTTAGCTTGGTTTGGCACAAGGCCAGAATTATAGAGTACTTAATGAAAATAAAACATAAGAACAATTGTCCAAAACCCAGCTCAACAACCATTACATCATGAGAATTACCTACTTATTGACTAAGCTTAGCTTAGTTATAGCACCAGTCAAAGAAATTAAAGGTACCTAGTGAGAATTTAACTCACTAACAATAGGTTGGAAGCCAAGTTTGCTAATCATTATATCACAAGAAGAAACCAGATAATAACTAAGCTTAGCTTAGTTGTAGCATTAGGTAAGAAATGTAGTGCACCCAGTGAGAATCTAACTCACAAACATTAATTAAATAGTCTAGCTTACTAATCATAGCACCAACTGAAATGCCTTGTTATTTACTAAGCTTAGTTAAATAATCTGATTGCTCTCTAACACATACGTAATAACCAAATAGCAAACAAACCCTTACAAAATAATCAGATCGCTCACTTACCCTTAAAAAATAATCAGATAGCTCATAAAGCCTTAGATAATAATCCGATAGCTCCACAAACCCTTACAAAATAATCAGCTTACACACCTTTATAACGTAATCAGATAGCTCACTAATCCTTACAAAATAATCAGATAGCTCACTAATCCTTACAAAATAATCAAATAGCTCACTAATCCTTACAAAATAATCAGATAGCTCTCTAATCCTTACAAAATAATCAAATAGCTCACTAATCCTTACAAAATAATCAGATAGCTCACTAATCCTTAAAAAATAATCAGATAGCTCACTAATCCTTACAAAATAATCAGATAGCTCATTAATCCTTACAAAATAATCAGATAGCTCACTAATCCTTACAAAATAATCAGATAGCTCACTAATCCTTACAAAATAATCAGATAGCTCTCTAATCCTTACAAAATAATCAGATAGCTCACTAATCCTTACAAAATAATCAGATAGCTCACTTACCCTTAAAAAATAATCAGATAGCTCACTAATCCTTAAAAAATAATCAGATAGCTCATTAATCCTTACAAAATAATCAGATAGCTCACTAATCCTTACAAAATAATCAGATAGCTCACTAATCCTTACAAAATAATCAGATAGCTCATGAAGAACTAGATAATAATCAGATAGCTCCACAAACCCTTACAAAATAATCAGCTTACTAACCTTAATAACATAATCAGATAGCTCACTAACCCTTACAAAACAAGCAGATAGCTCCACGAACCCTTATAAAATAATCAGATCACTAACCCTTACAAAATAATCTGATAGCTCACTAACCCTTATAACATTATCAGATAGCTCACTATCCCTTCCATCATATTCTGGTAGCTCACTAACCATTAAATAAAAATCAGATAGCTCACAAACCTTATATAATAATCTAATAGAAGACAAACCCATATGTAATAATCTGATAGAACACTAACCCTTACATAATAAACAAATAGCTGACTCTTATATAATAATCAGATAGCTTACTAGCCCTTACATAAAAATTTGATACCTCACTAACTCTTATATAATGAATCCATTAGCTTCCTCATCTTTACATAATATTAAGATAGAACATTTCCTTTATATAATGATTTGATAACTCACTAACAATTATGCCACAATAAATAACCAGTTATTGACAAAGCTTAGCTTAGTTGTGGAACATGGCCAGAAGGATCAACCACACAGTGAAGATTTAATTCACTATAAATGGTTAGCAATCCTAGCTTGATGACATTACATTTTTAAGGGATCTCTACCAACTGAGCAAAATAATATTTAAGAAAACTACTGTCAATAATTCTGATAAAATCCACCATATATTACTTGTGTGAACATTTTGAAAAACAGAAGACCAAAATAAGTGCTAATTTTCTTTTCTTTTTTAAGAGACTTGTTCCCACTTGATCCACAATGAAAAAGCTTTGCAATAAAGCTAAAATAATCATGGAGACAATATGGAGGAAGAAAATATCAATGACAATGATGATGACATCAACTGAACCTGATTACAACGATAGTGCTGATGATGATGCTGGTACATTGTGGAAAAATCTGAGGAAAAATTAAATAAAAGAAGGTACTTTTGTGTTGTAAATGTTGGGAACACCACTCGCTAAATAACAAGCCAGTGCCTTTCTTTCTTCTCTTGTGGGCCTAAAACAGTTAACGCCAACTGATAATGACCATTGTTGCTCGATACAGCTTTTAACGGGATGGGGTGAGGCTGTCGTACTGACTCTAGTACCTATATAATAATTGCCTACAGTCATATAATGGTGGGTATTGATGTCGTAGAATTCACTGCATTGTGTTTATTTTCTGTGAGAGATAAATTAGGAGACACAGTATGCAGGCAAATAGAAGATAATGAATTTAAAAAAAGAAAAAAAAAAGGAGTGATTCTGTAATAAGGAGTAACAGTATCTCCCAATGCAAATGATTTCTTTTTTTTTTTTCTCCTTAAGGAATATTTCTTAAAGGGGAAATTTTGTTTGGAAGGAGTCTTAGCTTCATTTTTAGTTCTTGTTTTTTCTTTTGTGGTAGGGGGGGGGTATAAATTTGTGTAATTTCTTAAAGTTTATAATTTGAATTTTTCTTTACAAAAAAGAAAAATCTTGAGGTTATTTTGTTCTGACATTGTTTTGTTTCTTGAATGTTTTTTCGCTTGATTTTGTACATTTTTTTCTTCTTTTTCTTTTTTATCTCTCTCTCTTTTCTATTTCTTCTTCTTCTTCTAGCCTTACTACACTCTGCATCCTTTTATATAATTTTTTTCTTTTTCCTAATTTCTTCTTCTTCTTCTTCTTCTTCTTCTTCTTCTTCTTCTTCTAGCCTTACTACACTCTGCATCCTTTTATATCATTCTTTCTTTTTCCTAATTTTTTTATCCATTTCTTCTTCTTCTTTGCCCTTAACATTTTTATTCTTTTTATCTTCATCTTTCTCTTCTTTCTTTTTTTCTTTCTCTTTCCTCTTTATTTTTTCTAATTCCTTCTTTCACTTTTATGTCTCTTTTTTGTTTCCTTTTTTTCTTTTTTCCATTTCCTTCTTCTTTCTTCTTCTTTCTTTTTCTCTTTTGTTCTTTTTCCTTCATCTTTTCTTCATACCTATTTTTCTTCTTCTTTCTTTCTCCTTTCACTTTTATCTTTCTTTCTTCAATTCTTTTTATTCTCCTTCTTTCTTTCTTTCTTTCTTTCTTTCTTTCTTTCTTTCTTTCTTTCTTTCTTATTCCATTTTAACTAATTTTTCTACTTCCTTTTTGTTCATTTCTCCTTCTTTCTCTTTCATTTTTCCTTCCTCTGGTTTCCTTTGTTATCCTTCTTTCTCTTCTTCCACCTTTCTTCTTCTTCTTCTTTAATCTTGCCTACTTTTCTTTCCCTTTATTCTTCTTCCCCTTTTCTCATCTTGCCCAGTTGGCTGGGGCTGTAGAATACACCAACTGCTTCTTTGCAGAGTGGTAAGACCCCCGCAACGAGTGTCCTGGATATGACACTAAACAACCTGATGGTGAGGTTCCAGTAATGCTGGAGCTTTGCGGAATGCTGAGCACCCTTTCATTGCCATTGCTCCCAGGTCCACTCTGAATCGGAGTGGTTGCACCTGTTAGGGTCCTATTTATGGGTTAAATAGAACTGAACTGTGTACTTTTGCTAAAATGAATTGTTTAATATAGAACGGTTTTGATATTTAACTGTGTGTAAACAATTACAGTAAACTGAATTGTTTGAATTAGAACTGTTTGACTCAACTGAATAGCTTGGAATAGAAATGTTTTTGACAGACTGAGTACTTATGCTAAACTGAATTGTTTGAAATAGAACTGTTAATTTGTATCAAAAAAAATCTGGCATTAAATAACCTACAAGGGCTGATATTCCACAAACCCCAACCAAACCAAATCATATATATTTGATATATATGTATAAAGAGGATTTGGCATTAAATGGTTGATATGCCATAAAACCCAACCCAACTAAGTCATATATATTCTTTTTTTATTCTTTCTTCTTCCTTCATTCACAACTCAAACATCATTCTCTCAACCCTCCCGCTTCTCTGTATTCTCCTCTTTTTTAAAATCTTTTTCTCTAACCTTTCTTATATTTTTCCCTCCCACTTCTATTCCTCTGTCTTTCAAATCTCTCTCTCTCTCTCTCTCTCTCTCTGTCTACTCCTCCTCTCATTCTATTCTTTATATATTTCTATTTTTATCTTTAATTCTAATGTATGCATATGCATATCAGATGGTTTGGTCGGCTTTTATGGCATATCAACTATTGTAGGTTATTTAATGTTAAATCTAGTTAATACATATGAGGTGCATACGATAAGTTTCCAGACTTTTTTTGTATGGGCATTTAAAATTGTTGTAAACACTTGAAAATTCAGTATGTTATTGCTATACATATTATGAGATGACTGACCAATTTTTATGATTTTAGCTTCAAATGAACAGCTTCAGCAGGAATTGGAATACACCCTACTAAAACCTGATTGTCACAGCTGGTGAATTTTAAAATTGCAATCTGACATTTTAGAAGAATGATATGCTATAAAATTCCGTTTTAAACTTGGAAAAAATGCCACAGAAACGTATGGAATGCTTCAAACTGCTTTTGGAGAATCTTGCATGAATCGAGCATCAGTTTTTGAGTGGCATAAGAGATTCAAGGAAGGCAGGCAGTCTGTGAGGGCTGATGAGAGGTGTGGCAGGAGTAAGGAAGTCAATAAAACAGAGTTGATTGGCCAAAGGGTTAGGATTAGGGTTAGTATGTTGAGGTTTTAAGGGAGTTCAGAAAGAGAATCCGTCGGAAGAGCCCAGCACTCTTCAAATCGGGTCAGTGGCATTTCCACCAGTCCAATGTACCAGTCCATAACTCCATCCTTGTCACAGACTATTTGACCAAGATGGGTATCAAGACAGTTGCTCACCCTCCCTATAGTGGAGACCTTGCTTCCTGTGACTTTTGGTTATTCCCTAAGCTCAGAGACTGTCGTTATGAGACAATTGAGGAAATGAAAGAGGCTGTGATGAAGGTCATTGACACGCTCACACAAGAGGACTTCCATGTGGCCTTCCAGTGCATTGCAGCTGGAGGAGATTACTTCAAAGAGGACTATTGTTTCATATGTGTACTATCAATAAAAGTGCTCATATGAAAAATGTCTGGAAACTTATCGTATGCACCTCATATATATTAGATAAATATAATTTGTAAACATAAGTCAACAAAATTAAATAGCTCCATGTATTGCTATGTATTACAAATAATTCAATTAAACATCACTTACTTGTTTACACACAGTTAAATGATCAAACAGTTCTATTTCTAACAATTTGATTTAACTTAAGTCATCTGTTTGCACACAATTAAATGATCAAACAGTTATTTTTCTAACAATTCAGTTTAGTCCAAGCTGTTTATTTGCACACAATTTAAATGTCAAGCATTTCTATTTGACTCATAGATAGGACCCTTTCAGGTACTACCACTCCAGGCCTGAGTGGATCTGGAAGTAATGGCAATAAAGGGATATTCCACATTCCCCAAATCTCCAAGGCTGGAGCCTCACTATCAGATTATTTAATGTCATATCAGGACACTCATCATTAGTGGGCGAGGGAGGGTCTTGCCCCTCTTCAGAGATGCAGTTGGTATATTCCACAGTCCCAGTTGACAGGGCTTTATATCCATATGCAAATGTATGTGGTCGTATATTTTATATACGTATACAGATGAATGAAAATAGACAAATAGATTGATAGATAGATAGATAAATACTGAACTCATTCTAATTTGGTACAAGGTCATAATTTTAGGAGTACCCAGTGAGGTCTATACTAAGAATGGTTTGTTAGATAAGCTGGCTAAGCCCCAATCTATTGAATCTAGTTGGGTTTGGTGTCTTTGTTTTATAGCATATCAGTCTTTCTGGGTTATTTCACCAGTAGTCTGGGAGACCTGGGTTCAATCCCAGGTCGCGTCATACCAAAGGCTTTAAAAATGGTACTTGATACCTCCTTGCTTTACTCTCAGCAATATAAGGTATGTATTGTGGGTAAAGTGGAGCAATCCAGGGAAAGGAATAGTGCCCTCCCGTACACCTCGGTGTAGTAGCTATTGAAAAGGGAGCCTTCTGGTCACCCTCGACTACAGTCACCAACTTTACTACTTACTATTTAACTCATAAAAGAATAAAGGGACTCAAACCTTTCCCAAGGGAATTAGTCAAAAAGTGAACATGACAGCACGACTGGGATTTGAACTTGCTTACTTCAAGGCTGCACTCCAGCTCATTAACCATTACACCACAAGGACTAACCGTCTGTTGAACCTGACTTATAAATTATATGAACTTTCATACTTGGTTAAGTTAGATTTCTTTGTTTAATGGCATATCAACCTTTGTGGGTTATCTAATCCAAAAGCCATCCTTTTAGAAGAACATCAATAGTACTATTTATCTTAAAGGTGTCTAAACTTTTCTCAAGAGTATTAGTCGGAAAGTGAACGTAATTGCATGAGTGGAGTTGGAACATGCTTCCTAAGATGTTGGAGTTGAGCATTTTAGCCATTATGCCACAGAGGGCTACGCCTCCTTACTTGGTCTCCTTATACTATTTTTTAAGAAACTTATATCCGTCTCCATCAACTTACAATTTCTTGGTGAAACCTGTCTTCATCTGACCTCTTGCTCTACCAACTGATCCTGAGACTCAGTTGATACAGGGTGGAACAATAAAATTGTCACCCTAGAAAAGACGACATGATTCCATTTCCGTTTAATGAAAACCGGTTTTCTTTTTTTTGTTGTAGACCATCTACTAGTTGGCCAGTTGTGTACAAATCCCAAGAGCGATAGGAGCCTTCTACAGGGTGGAACAATAAAATTGTCACCCTAGAAAAGAAGACATGATTCCATTTTTGTTTAATGAAAACCGGTTTTCTTTTTTTTGTTGCAGACCATCTACTAGTTGGCCAGTTGTGTACAAATCCCAAGAGCGATAGGAGCCTTCTACAGGGTGGAACAATAAAATTGTCACCCTAGAAAAGAAGACATGATTCCATTTCCGTTTAATGAAAACCGGTTTTCTTTTTTTTTTGTTGCAGACCATCTACTAGTTGGCCAGTTGTGTACAAATCCCAAGAGCGATAGGAGCCTTCTACAGGGTGGAACAATAAAATTGTCACCCTAGAAAAGAAGACATGATTCCATTTCCGTTTAATGAAAACTGGTTTTCTTTTTTTTTTTTTGCAGACCATCTACTAGTTGGCCAGTTGTGTACAAATCCCAAGAGCGATAGGAGCCTTCTACAGGGTGGAACAATAAAATTGTCACCCTAGAAAAGAAGACATGATTCCATTTCCGTTTAATGAAAACCGGTTTTCTTTTTTTTTGTTGCAGACCATCTACTAATTGGCCAGTTGTGTACAAATCCCAAGAGCGATAGGAGCCTTCTACAGGGTGGAACAATAAAATTGTCACCCTAGAAAAGAAGACATGATTCCATTTCCGTTTAATGAAAACCGGTTTTCTTTTTTTTTGTTGAAGACCATCTACTAGTTGGCCAGTTGTGTACAAATCCCAAGAGCGATAGGAGCGTTCTATCATGTCTGAAAGTGACACAATGTTCAACAAGCGAGATTAGAGATGCGATGCTGTACAACTCATACTCTCAACCGATCCAAGTTATGACAACCGGACCATTGCCAGCACCCTCAAAATGGATTGCCACAAATAACAGGGACGTGCCCAGAGTGATGAAAACAAAGTTTCCAGCTACAGTTATGGTCTTTGGTGTGATTTCAAGTGAGGGCCACATCATGCCACCTCACATCTTCAAAGCCGGCTTGAAAGTCCATATTTGGTCAACTTGTATGTTTTTTTGACAACTCATATTCATCTTTTTACTTTATGAATGCGATCACTGAGGAATCTTCTCTTTTTTCAGCATCTTGCCTCTTGCTCTATCAACTGAATCTGACTTATAAATGACACAGATTTTGATATTTGGTCAACTTGGACTATTTTTGAAAAATTCATATTCATCATTTTACTTTACAAATAAAATCTCTGAAAAAAACCTCTATTTTCCTGGTCTCTTGCTCCATCTACTGATTCTGATGCTCAATTAGTACTGATTTCCATATTTGGTTAATTTATACTGTTTTTAACAAACTTTTAATCATCATTCATAAAATGGAATCTATGAATAAACAAGTACCCAACACTATCTTATCTAAATATTTGATATTAGATATTAAATAGAATGACTAATGTTAGAAAGTAATACTCGAAACTATTTAACTCTGTGCAAACAAATAATTAATATTAAATAGGATTATTTATGTTAAACAGCAATACTTGAAACCATTTAACGGTGCAAACAAATGATTAATATTATTAACTATGTGCAAACAAATAATCAATATCAGATTATTAGATCATTAAAACAACTAATGTTATAGACTAATATTGAAACCATTTATCTGTCAGCGAACAAATGAGCTCTAACTCATTACCAACAAACTATTCGCTTACAAATATATATATATATATATATATATATATATATATATGTATATTTATTTATTTCAAATCTTTATATCTAATCTATAATTCTGTAGGTGTGAAAAAAAAGGCAAGATTGTACAATTTTCAAATTCTACAAACTGATATCTGGGAAAGAAAAAATTCAGTAAAAAAAGAAAAGATGAAAAACACACATGCTACTTGAAAATAATCAAACAGCACGTATGTTTAGTCAAAAGAAAAAAAAATCCGACAGAATTACCTCAGCTAAAACATAATAAAGTGCTCTATACATGAGATAAAGATAATATAATGAAAATAATTCCTACATGGCCAAGAGCGAACCAACCATGACAAGAAAATATATCAAATATATATGATGACCATGACCAGAAAATATATCATATGTATATATATATATATATATAATGAAAATAATTCCTACATGGCCAAGAGCGAACCAACCATGACAAGAAAATATATCAAATATATATCTTGACCATGACCAGAAAATATACCATATGTATATATATATATATATATATAATGAAAATAATTCCTACATGGCCAAGAGCGAACCAACAATGACAAGAAAATATATCAAATATATATGATGACCATGACCAGAAAATATATCATATATATATCATCATCATCATCATATCGTGCTGGCAGCACGGATATCCCTGACCCTCTCTCGCCACTCCTCCCTATCGTTCATCGCCCTAGGTAGGTCTTCTGGACAACAACCTGTATCCTCACATAGCTGCTGAATGTACGTTCGAGCTGGTCGTCCTGCTTTTGCGCGGCCATGTGTGGGGATCCATAAGAGTACATCTCTTATGAGTTCATCTCTGCTTCTCCAGCAGTGTCCTGCATGTCTGGTTCGTCTAACTTGGATAGTTTTCGTGATAGGGGGCAGGTGGCCGTACAGTTGGTGTCTTGTGGGGTGTTGCTGCCAGGACTTGTTCAGGATTGCACGCAGCATTCTTGTGTAATTGCCATCTAGTTTCTTCTCCAGCCGTTTTGTTAGCGTCCATGTAGTGCATCCATATAGCAGTATCGATGTGATTGCTGCCTGGAAGAAACTGCGTTTCATTTTATCGGTTAGGTCTGATTTCCATATAGTCGATAGCCTATTGATAGCTGTCCATGCTTTCGTTAACCTCGTTTCGATGTCCTTTTCAGTTGATTCGACGCTGCTTCCTAGGTATGTGAATTTGTCTACTAGTTTAAGTGGGGTTCCTTCTAGAGTGGAGATGTCCCCCGTTTGGTTATAGCACATATATTCCGTTTTGTGTGCATTAACATGGAGGCCTATGCTTGCTGCTGCTCGTTCCAAACTATGCAGAAGTGTTTCGGCTTGGTCAGGTGTATTTGCCAGTATCTCTATGTCATCGGCGTAGTCGGCGTCGGTAATTGTTGTTGCGGGGTATCTTCTGCTTCTTCTCTTCGTCAGTTCGAAGCCATTCTCTTTGATTTTGTCAATCGATGTTCTAAGTACGTAGTCTAGACAAATGATAAAGAGGTACGGGGCCAGCGTGTCCCCTTGTAGTACTCCTGCTACAATGTCAAAGTATTCTGTGTCTCCATCCGGTGATCGTACTTTTACTTTAGTGTTTCTATAGAGAATCGTTATTGCCGCTACCGTTTCTTTAGGTATGCCGTACGCTAGTAGGATTTGTTCCATCTTTCCTCTGTGAATGGAGCCGAAAGCCTTGGTAAAGTCGACAAATATTAATGTCGCTTGTAGGTTCTTTGCCCGTACACCTTCAAGGATTCTGCGGATGGTTAATATTTGTGAGGTCGTAGATCTATTTCTTCGGAAGCCATTTTGGGTTTTATATATATATATATATATATATATAATGAAAATAATTCCTACATGGCCAAGAGTGAATCTACCAAGGTTTCAGCTAATGGTCTTTCAGGATTGCACTAGTGAAGTAGGTTAGGATAAAATATATTTTATTGGTTAAAAAGACCCTTCATCTATACAAAAATCAGCATGTACAAAAACAAAACAAAAAGAAAACACTTTATTCGAGGAAACAATTTTTTTATATGCTAATAAATTTTTGTATAAGTGAGGAGTCTTTTTAAGCAATAAAATGTATTTTATCCTTACCCACTTTGCCAGTGCGATTCTGAAGAGTCGTTAGGTGAAACCCCGGTAGATATGATCTTGGCCATGTAGGAATTATTTTCATTATATATATATATATATATATATATACATGATATATTTTCTGGTCATGCTCATCATATATATATATATATATATATATATATATATATGATATATTTTCTTGTCATGGTAATTCAATTTATAACTTATATATATATATATATATATATATATATATATTTCATTAAGAAAAAACAACAAACCGGTCACATTAGGATTATAAATTTATTTCCATCCTGTTATGCGTTTCTGAAAAATCCAAAAACACGAAAAAAAATTAACAGAACTTCTTCAGATCTTATGTTTAAAATGTTTTTTTTTTAATGAAATTATTGCTCTGTAATGTCTGTTACATTGAGCTCTTTACCAGGAAAATTTAAATGTTTGCTTTTGAATAGTTTTCTTGTCCTGACGGAAGTACTCCCAACTCTGGTTTAACTGGACCAAATAATACACACACACACACACACACACACACACACACACATATATATATATATATATATATATATATATATATATAAACAGGACTTGGTATTGAATAACCATCAAAGATTGGTATGCTGTTAAACTAAATATACAAACCAAACAAACTACCTTTCCCTCTTTTTCATTTTTATTTATTTCCTTATTTTGTTTTGTTGAGAATAACAAAATAAAAAATAAGGAGTTATTTTTAAATGGAAGAGTGCTTCAATCTGGATTTCTCATCTCCTAATTTACCTTTCAATACCAAAATATCTTAGAGCAGGATCCAAATTCCTCAGACTGCACTGAATAACAATTATGATACTGACATAGATTTTTTTCATTATCCTAATATTCTTATTTACCCAACCCTTCCGCTCGGGCAGGATATGACACAAGGTCAGTTTTTAAGCAGAGTTTAACAGGTTTGAATTCAGAGTTTTCCTTCTCCTAGAATAGTTGCCTCGCCAAGGCTGAAGAAATTAGTCTGCCCTACTATTTACCCATAGCTGGATGGAGAATAATTGGATTCATACCTTTCCCAAGGGTATTAGTGCTTTGTGAAATGCAATCAGTCTCATCCAGGATTTGAACTCGTGTCACTGTGTCCATTTCCTACAACGATTACCATTACACCGTGGGCACCTCCTAATATGAACAACCCTTGTCATGCTGTGGTGAAGATTTAAATTTATTTTGGAATATACTTTTGCCATCCGAATGTACAATGGACTACCATTGACAGGTTAACAACCACATGGAAATCTGATTTTTCTGCTAAGATAAAATGGGAATTCTTCTAAATTGTAGCAGTATCGGTACTACTGTATGGTTGCACCGCATGAACTTTAGTGAAACATCTGGAGAAAAAAATTAGATTGGAACTACTCAAAAATTCTGTATACAGTTTTGAAAAAACCCTGAAAGGAGCACCTTACAAAACAGCAGTTGTACTGCCACTTATCTCCCATCTCACAAACACTTCTAGCAAGTCATGCTGGGCACTGCTGGAAAAGTAAGGATGAACTCATAAGCAATGTTCTTCAATCGACTGCTACACATGAACACACCAGCACTGACTGACCGGCAAAAACTTTCATTCACCAGCTCTTTGCAGATACTGGATGCTACCCAGAGTACTTGCTAAGAGCGATGACCAATAGGGATGGATGGCAAGAGAGACAAGGAAATCTGTGGTGTTTGCATGCCTTGATAATGATAATGATGACATCTTTCATATTCTAGACATAAAAAGTATTATGAAATGGAAGATAATGCTATTCGTTTAAAATGACTGCAGCTTTATTGTTATACTAACAAATGTTTTGGTCAATATATCCTTCAGGCTTCTTCAGGTGTTTCATGTCAAACTCAGGAGTTCATACAGAATCTCTAACTGAACCCTTTATTTGAACTACTGGGGTAGACTGTTCCAATTCTATTAATCATGACCAGGTACATGTGTTGGGTTATAGTAAATATTCCTGGTTGTTGGGATTGAACCTGCCACCTCCTGATGATTCACTTGGAAGTTAATACATTTTACAGAATTTTTAATTCAGGTATTTCACTTGGGTCAGGATGCGACACAAGGTTATTTTATTTTTAAACAGAGTATAGCTGGTTTGAATTCAGAGTTTTCCTTCTCCTAGAATGATTACACAACAAAAGCTAAAGAACCCATTCTGCCCTACTATTTACCCATAGCTGGGAGGAGAACAGATATAATTTCAAGTATTGCTATCTAACACTAATAATTCTATTCAATATCTATTTGTTTGAACGCAGTTAAATAATTTCAAGTATTGCTATCTAACACTAATAATTCTATTCAATATCAATCATTTGTTTGCGCACAGTTAAATCATATTCCTGTTTAGCATATAGAACCAGCAGACAGTTAAACAGTTTCAAATAACAAATGATAATAATCCCTCTTAAAAAATTGACCAGTCATCTTTTTATAAAATTATGAAAATTTTATAAAATCATCGTTTTTATAAAAGTTTTTTGGGAGTACTCGTTTATTGGCGATACTGTAGTTAATGGTTAATGATAAAATTAGATTATATATATACATGTGTGTGTGTGTGTGTGTGTGTGTGTGTGTGTGTTATGAGCAAAAAACAGACATAAATGTTGGTAGAAAATTGTATATATATATTGATATATATAATGTCAACTGGTTTTGGCATTTGGCTATCATCATCAGTTATTTATTTTATACATTTCAAGACTTAAAGTCTTATGAATGCCACAGGATTGGCTTCTCATATGAAATAAACTTGAGCTTTAAAGCAACTTATACATTTAGTTTTGCATGTTTATAATTTCTAGTTTTTATCTATTTATTTATTTATTATTATTTATTTATTTTTTTTTTTTTTTGTTATAGATTTTCTTAAGCAGAAAACTCTGTTTAAAGAGTAACAAGTTTTTAAATAATGACTTTTTTAAAATTTCAATAAACATTTGGATGTTTGGAATGTAATGGTTTTTGCATAGTTTAGTTTGTTGGTGATTCATTTTGGGGTAAGGGTTTCAAGACATAACATCCATTTATCTTCTTGGGTTTCTTGAATTGGTGTAATCTTCTGTAAATTTACAAAATTCTTTTCTGTTTTAGTAAATTTTGTGCCTCTATTCAAGTCGTGGTCTATTTAACAGAAATGTTGTTCTACTGGGAGAAGTTTATTATAATTCAGGGATTAAAAACACATCAAAACTTAACATGTAGAGCCCAAAAAAATTATTTCTATAAAAGATAAAAAGAAAAAAATTCACCCCTTTGGTGTCATCACAAATTTATTTCTGGTCGCGATGATGATGATCAGATGTTACACGGAAAAAAAATTTATTTGGGTGTTCTTACAATGCTTCCAGTGAGAATAGGATAAGCAATATAAGAATACCCAAATAATTTATTTTTCATGTAACATCTGATGATGGTCATCACGACCAGAAATAAATTTATAATAACACCAAAGAAGTGATTTTTTGTTTTTATTTTATCTAAAAAGTATATATACTCTATTTACCCAACCCCTCCGCTCGGGCAGGATATGACACAAGGTCAGTTTTTTAAGCAGGGTTTAACAGGTTTGAATTCAGAGTTTTCCTTCTCCTAGACTAGTTGCCTCACCAAGGATGAAGAACCTAGTCTGCCCTACTATTTACCCATAGCTGGAGGGAAAATAATTGGATTCATACCTTTCCGAAGGGTATTAGTGTTATGTGAAATGCAATCAGTATCGTTCAGGATTTGAACTCGAGTCGCCGTGTTCATTTCCTACGGCGATGACGATTACACCACGGGCAGTGTATATATATATATATATTGTCATCCACAGACAGATTGTTTCGTTGTATCACAGCTCTTCAGTGTGGCTAGTTTCGAGAGAGAGAGAGAGAGAGAGAGAGAGAGAGAGAGAGAGAGAGTCTTGCAGGTAAATTGAGACGATTTTTCGAGATAAGGCAGCATATTATATTTACTAAAGTAATTGTAGTACATCGATATAATTTGAATCTGATATGTATTAAGCACACAAACATTCATCACTCAATATGGCAGCCATCTTGGGCAATTACTGCTTCCACACCAGAACGAAACTGTTTTGCAGCTGCTACAACCTCCGCCCCTTTGATTTTGCGTGTCGCACGCACTATGCACGCCTTCCATATTCTTGACGCTTGAATGTCGTGAAGTATTGGTCCTTACTTAAAGCACGCCCCTCAAAAAGTAATCGAGAAGGTTGAGATCTGGTTATTATTTGGCCAGACATCGGCCCACACAAAAAATTATACCTTTTTACCAAGAAAGACTTGTGTTGCTTTTGAGCTATGAGTTGGTACTGAATCCTGGATCAGCACCACATTGTCAAGCCCAAACTTCTGCTTCATCCACAGTAACAGAGAGGTTTTCAAGATGTCCAGATACTCCTTTGTACCGATCTTCAAAGTAACCGCAATAAAATGTAGATTCATGACACGTCTATTACTCGCTGTGGCACCGAATACGATCAGAGAAGCAGATTCTTCGTTTGAAACACAGGTGGGACGTCAGAGAAGGTTCGTATGTATAACACGAGAATTTCTGCGATCCACTTCAGCGTCCACCTTGAACTTTTTCTTTACCACGAACACAAGAGCTTTTCCTGCTGCTTGATGCTTGATGAATGATAGAAGCTTTGGGGATCTCTTATCTCTGATGGCTCTGGTGTGGGTTTTAGGAGGTGCCAGCGTCTTCGAATATAGCTACTCATGCCAAGATCCAGTTGACAGCTCTAGACACTGTGAAAAGGTATTACATGTTGACCCTCGACTGAGCCGTCAAACAAGAGATGCGCCTGTGTGGGTAGGCGGAGGAACAGCAGAAACAGGTGCATCCGGTCGAGGATGTCGGAATATCCCCTTGACCTATAGACGTGGTTGAATTCGGGGCAGATGCGTACACCCACAGGAAGTAGGTGGTCGTCAAACAATTATATAACCAGATGCCACAGGCAGTTCGAGTTAGTTGGTGTTCGAGTTGCTGTTCAATTCCAGTTGCAGTTGCCCGCGGAGTGAGAACCAGCTCCAGACAGAGGGCTTGAGCCCCCAGGACCCCGGTTGAGCAGCCAAGCAGAATGAGGAAGAAGTGCTGCTATAGTCAGAGGAAGTTGGTGTCAATATTTGGCAGTCTGTTCCATCTCCAACTCACCTCTCAAACATAACCAACATCAACCCTTTCGCGAATAAAGTGTGAGAGGTATATTTTCTAAAGAAGTGTGTTCATTCGTATATTATTGTTGACTATGTTTCCGTGTATAGTTGTATATGTATTATTGCTATACAATAAAGGGACACATTGCGTACCTTTGCAAGAGTTGTCATGGATGTGGATAAGTTGGCTTCAATCGAGCGTTTTAGGCCAACATGAAACCTGGGATTGCACTTAGAATTACTCCGAGTCTTGTGTTCTTTTCTATCAACCTTGGATCCTGCATTAAATCGTTTAAAAACACGATAAATTGTTATTTTAAGAAGTTTCATCAATTCAACAATCCTTGCTAATACTATGGCGGAACGGTTCTGTTGTTCCATGGTTTTCGGCTGTTGAATCAGTTCGGCGTTTACCTGAAAAGAAAGAGTATGATTAGACGTTTATACAAGCATATTTTGTCAGGAAATGACTTTTTGAACCCACAAAATCAACGGTTTAAAGTAGTTCTCAATTTATCACCAAGGCCCTGTATATCTTGGTCTGATGATCGCATAAGCAAGAAACTGTCACCAAGCACCATTGAATGTGTCAATGCTATCCTAACTTAGATCTACATATAGTCTATCTCTGATATCGAGCACTCTTTATTTATAAGTATAGTAAACTGCATTAATGATATTAGCATATATATATATATATATATATAACGGCTGTAGTCGAAGGCAACCCAAAGGGTCCCTTTTCGATAGCTACTACTCTAAGGCGTAGAGGAAGGCGCTACTCTTTCCTTGGATTACTCCACTTTACCTTTGATCCGTACCTTATATATATATATATATATATATATATATATATATATATATATATATATATATATATATATAATATATATATATATATATATATATATATATATATATATATATATATATATATATATATATATATATATATATATATATATATATATATATATATATATATATATATATATATATATATATATATATATATATATATATATATATATATATATATATATATATATATATATATATATATATATATATATATATATATATATATATATATATATATATATATATATATATATATATATATATATATATATAGTGGAGGTGACCGTGGTGTAATTGTTATCGTCGTAGGAAATGAATACGGCGACACGAGTTCAAATACTGGACGAGACTGATTGCATTTCACATAGCACTAATACCCTTGGGAAAGGTATGAATCCAATTATTCTCCCTCCAGCTATGAGTAAATAGTAGGACAGACTAGGTTCTTCAGCCTTGGTTAGGAAACTAGTCTAGGAGAAGGAAAACGCTGAGTTAAAACCTATTAAACTCCGCTTAAAAATTGACCTTGTGTCATATCCTGCCCGAGCGGAGGGGTTGGGTAAATAGGATAATACTGAGTGTTAAGCAAGGCAGCATCAAGTACCATTTTTGAGTCTTTGCAAACAAATGTGTATGTATATATATACACACGCAGCTTGTTCTATTCATAAATAAAGCGTGCTCAATATAAGTGAGAGACCATCTATATATCTAAGTTAAGATTGTGTAGACACTGTGAAAACGGAGATTGATAACAGTCAGTTTCTCACCTGTGGTCCGATGATTGCAAAGGCAAGGCTCTAACAGTTAATAAGCCCTCTTGACCCTATATATATGCAATCCTAACACACACACACACACACACACACACATATATATATATATATATATATTGGGGGCGTCTGTTTGTATGCATGTAACAGAAAGAGAGGGCGAATCATTCAAAACCCAAACTGCAGCAGAATTTTGTAGATTGATTGATTTTCATGGCATGTCAACCTATCTTGGGTTATTTTATGCTTGGAGGTTAAGGAACCACATTCATCGTAAGTTCATATTTAATTTTTTTTTTTTTGTGCAGTGGTTTCTTAAGAGTTTTTTTTTTTTTTTTTCATTTTGACACACTGTCCAATTAAATATGAATACTCTTTTAAAGAGATCTATTTGAGCCACAGACATTGACAGGTACTACCACTCCAAGCCGGAGTGGACCTAGGAGTAATGGTAATGAAGAGGTACTCCACACTCCCCAGATCTCCTCAAATGAAGTCTCACTATCAGATGCAGTTTAATGTCATACTCAAGACACTTCTTTTTTGTGAGGGGGTTCTTACCCCCTCTACAGGGGATACAGTCAGCGTGGTCTTAGCGTGGAATGTATGAGATATTCAGTATTCAAGTAACAAGAATTAATGCTATGTATGATGTTTATGCTAACAACAATGGCGATTCAATGATATTGGTGTCACTTACCGAGATAAAATTAAGAAATTTTGGATAGATTGATTCATGCATTGATTTTAACAACACATCAACACATTGTTGAAGGACAAGTCTCCCTTTATATATGTGCAATGGGATGGTTTTGTATTTCTATCAATCGTTTTTGTATTCAACAGTTGATCTCTGACTGACTTGTCTTAATCAGTTTATCCTTTTTTTTTTTCGTTTTAGAAATGGATGTTATGTCGTTGTAATGCTTGCTGCTAGTGTTTTGGTTGATGTATAGAATACACATTTTTAGCCTTAAAATAAGTAAAGTTGGCGACTGTAGTCGAGGGCGACCAGAAGGCTCCCTTTTCAATAGCTACTACACCGAGGTGTAGAGGAGGGCGCTAATCTTTTCCCTTGATTGCTCCACTTTACCCTTGATACGTACCTTATATTGCTGAGTGTTAAGCAAGGAGGTATCAAGTACCATTTTTAAAGTCTTTGGTATGACGCGACCTGAGATTGAATCCAGATCTCAAAGACCATTGGCGAACACTCTAAAAATAATCAACCACAAAAACATAGATAAGAACATTCTAGAAATTTCGGATCAAAATCGCATTAACATTGGTGTTACATTTTTATATTTTTCAACCAATCAGCTAAAAACACAAAATAAGAACATTCAAGAAAATCCGACCCAGAAACTAATTAACAGAAAATTTTTAGGCTCTAAAACAAATAAGCAAATATACGAATCTGATTGGTCAAGAAATGTCTGCACGCTTGAATTTTAGGACCCGCAATAAAACCTAACACTATCCTATTTTTTGATTCACTTAAGTGACCCAAAAACGTATAAATAACAAAGAATTTAATTAACCAGGGCATTCAACTACCAAAAGCCATTCATTCCACTGCCAAAAGTTCATTCCTTCGACTACCCATTAAACACTGGACACGGCAAAGAGACATGCAGCCTTTATTTACCAATGCGAAACGTCACCAAAGATCACAAGAAAACGCACGTGCGGACTTAAGAAAACAAAGACCCACACTTACGGTCCATTACTTATATACACACGCACATACCCATGTATGTAAGTAAAGCCGAAAATTTTTATCCTCCTTACTTCGGCCAACTATGGACCCATTTATTTAATAGACTTTATAACATGTAAACACACACACGGGTGAACAATCCTATTTTCATTCAACTGGACACAACTGTATTTTCTACAAAGGCCGCTCGTACATAACATGAATATTGTATTATCTTTATCCTGTTTGTTATGTTAATTAAATTGTTTGTTTCTTAATGTTCGTTGTTGTCATATTCCATTTGTTTACGTGCTTGTAAAATTTGTGTTGTATTTGTGGGGAAACTAAACCTAAAAGTAATACCCGTAAAATACGGACGGGAACTCACTCACACCCCTACTCACAACGTGTTCGTCGGTGAGCTGAAGGTTTCAATTATTAACATTTCTCTTGGGTTATTTCATGCCAAAATGTTTGGGAACAGTTTTCATTTTATTTTTATGTTCACATTTACAAATTTTGTGCAAGTTTCCAAATTTTTTATAGTTTTTTTTTTTTTTTTTTTTACCTGGTCTTATCGAATATTGTTGTATAGCCGCGATACAACTATACGTATACATATATATGTAGAAACTTAATCAACAATAATGACGAACGAACACACTTCTTTAGAAAAATATACCTCGCACACTTTATTCTCGAAAGGGTTGCGAAAGGGTTGTGAAAGGGTTGTGTGTGAGAGGTGAGTTGGAGATTGAACCGACTGCAACATATTGACCCCAAGTTCCTCTGTCCTTAGCAGCACTTCTTTCTTATTCTGCTGGGCTGCTCAACCGGGGGTCCTGAGGGCCCTAGCCCTCTGCTGGGAGCTGGTTCCCACTGCCTCGAACTGTAACTCGAACTCCAACTAACTGACTCCAACTAACGCGCTGCGCATCCCGTAGCCCCCTGCTGGACTGGCCTCGCCCAAGTTGAAATCTCAACTAACTGCTTTTTTTAAAAAATAACCACAAATCCCAGCCCCTCGCTTCCGGGCATGACGTCATTCCCACCCCAGTCCCATATCCTGTCTGGGGCTTCTATTATGACATTTGTGATTGTCACATCCTCCGCGCACGAGCGTGAACACCAGCACTAAGAGCCGAATAGTTCAAAGCCTAACCAAACCGAATGATAAGATATAATTAACGAAAATGATTAAATAAAAAAATCATTCTGTAATTATATAACAATACGACTAATTTTTAAACAGATCTATTTGACCCAAACGTGTGCAACTATTTTGGCTCAGAGTGGACCTGAGAGTAATGGTTATGTAGGGGTGCTCCATACTCCCCAGATCTCCTGAACTGTAGCCTCACCATCAGATGCTGTTTAGTGTCATACCCAAAACACTTTTTGGAAGCATTTGTGGTGTAATGGATACCATCTTATAAAGTTAATATGACGACATGAGTTCAAATCTGGACTAGGCAGTTTGCATTTCATACAACACAAATATTTTTGAAAAAGGTATGAATGTAACTATTCTCCCTCCAGCTATGGGTAAACAGTAGGGTAGACTGGGCTCTTCAACCTTCATATAGTGTGGGGATTTTTATAATCCCCGAAAAGCCCGGTTTATTCCTACGTTTTGTAAAAGAAAAAACCGTACTTCAACAGCAGTAGGGAGATGGGTGGCAGCTTTTGAAGAAAGGAGACTAACGACTTTTTGTGTAACAGAATTTATTTACAACAAACAATAAACAGGGTTTTAAACACCAAATGGAACAAACAACGAATTTGTAAGAGTTCAATGTTCCGATAGGTGGTAGGTGTATAAGAGTAAAGGTTTTATAAGGTTTTGTAGGGTTAGGTTATAAGGTGTAAGGTTTGCAGATAAAATGTCTGCGGAAACTTAGCTGTGATCCTGGTTCCTTTTATCTCAGCACGTTCGTTCGTCGTTCTTGGTTCCTGGCTAGTGATGAAGGTACCAAATACGTTTGCCGTCGAGGGCTGTTACGATATGGACCTGTTGCTAACAGCGGTGGGTGTGGAAAAAGAGGGAGAATCTTCAGATGGAGCTCTTTTTATAGTGGACACCACGTAACCCCAAGAGGCTGCTGATTCGGTGAAACAGGATCACCAGTTCCTTAACAAATTTCCACAATAGCACCAGTCTTGGAGAAAGAAAACTCTGAATTCAAACCTGTTAAACTTCGCTTAAAAAATAGACGTATCGCATCCTACTCGTGCGGAGAGATAGGTAAATACATCCTCAAGACACTTTTTGGTGTGTTTGGGGGGGGGTTGATTTGGCATATCAACCATTGTAAGTTATTTAATCCCAAATCCTTTTTATACATATATATATTAGATATATGGTTTTTAAACACATTTTGAAGATAAGATTTTTAAATGAGCCTGAGCTCTTTTTTTGCATACAGTAAAATGGTTTCACTTATTTCTATCAAATACGAATAATCCTATTCACTATTAATGTTTTTTTTTGTTGTTTTTTTGCACACAGTTTGATATTTTTAAGTTTTACTATGTAACACTAACAATTCAATTAAACATCAGTCATTTGTTTTCACACAGTTGAATAATCAGACAGTTCAGTTTAGCATAAGTACAGTTTGTTTGGGGGAGGTTCTTTTTTTTACACAGAGTTAAATGTAAAAACAGTTCAATTTCGAACAATTCAGTTTAGCATAAATGCACAGTTTAAATATCAAATAGTTCTATTTGACCCATGGATAGGACCATATCAGGTGCTACCACTCTGAGCCAGAGTGGAACTGGGAGCCATGGCGATGAAAGGGTAATTCGCATTCCTTAAAGCTCCAGCATTACTGGAGTCTCATTGGGAGAATCTTACCCCTCTGCAGAGATTTAATCTATGTATTATATAGTCCCAGCCAACTGGGCCGTCGTTGGGTGGGGTTCTTATCCTTCTGCAGGAGTCGGCGTATTCTAACCCTCAACAAAACTATGAGAAATTATGCCGAAGCCCCCAAATTTTTCTTTTTCCAATTTCTTTCCATTTCTCTTCAAGTCCTCAACATTTTTTTTTCGACTTTTCTTATTTTTCTATTTATTCGTTTGTTCTATTTTTATTTTTATTTATTCATTTTTATCTTATTTATTTATTTTGATTGTTGGCAATTAAGAGAAGTAAGGCAACGATTATTTCACCCCAGCAAATAAAGGAAGGAAAAATGATAAAGAGAAAGACAAACACGAATAATTAAAAAAAACAAAGAGAGAGAGAGAGAGAGAGAGAGAGAGAGAAAGAGAGAGAAGACTTTTTCCCCTATTTTTAAATAGTGGTTGGACAGTGGATGTTAATAATGAGATGATTGGAGGGCAAAACGAGATATCTGTAACTATCCTTCGGCCTTTAAGAGCAGAGGATAACAATAATTAAAGAAGATATGTTCTTATTACATAACTCTGGTACAACAAATCATTGAATTGCCGTAATTAGAATTTTCTTTGAATGTTAACTCCAGGTGGTGTGTATTATTGCGATAAAAGAAATTTTATTAGAGTACAATAATCTTGTTGGTTTCTTCTTTTCATCATGTTACAAAACTATAATGGCAGAGAGCACTCTTTTGAGGCAAAACTTTCATTAGTTGCAGTTCTTTTATCATCATATATTATATTGAATAAGTAAGTAAAGTAAAGATGGTGACCTTAGTCGAAGATGCCCTAAAGGCTTCCTTTTCATTAGCTACAACATCGGGGTGTAGGGGAGGGTGCAACTCCTTTTCCCTGGATTGCTCCACCTAACCCTTGATACGTACCTTATAATGCTGAGTGTTAAGCAATGAGGTATCAAGTACCATTTTTTGAGTCTTTGGTATGAATCGACCTGGGATTGAATCCCAGTCTGCCGGACCATTGGCGAACACTTTTCATTTGGCCAAATACAAGGTTTTCAGAGACTTGTGTTTTTTCATCCCGGTACATTTTCATGTAATCGGATTCATTTCCAGTTATATATATATATATATATATATATATATATATATATATATTGTGTGGGGGGAACGCTTGTGTGTGTATGTGTGTGTGTGTGTGTGTTTATATCTGTATGTATGCGTACGTGTATATGTATATATATATATATATATATATAGTGTGTGTATGTGTATGAGAGAGAGAGAGAGAGAGAAAGAGAGAATGCGTTCATATTAAAATATATATGGATATGTAAATTCTTCATTTATATATATATATATATATATATACATGTATTCACATATATACTCTGTATGTGTGTGTATGTTTACCAATACCGTCCGTGAGCGCAGGATGTGACACAAGATCAGTTTTTTAGGCGGAGTTTAACAGGTTTGGATTCAGAGTTTTCCTTCTCGTAAATTGGTTGCCATATGATGGTTGAAGAGCTCAGTCTACCCTACTATTTACCCATTCTGTAGCGAGTATAGTTAGATTCGTACCTTCTCCAGTAGTATTAGCGCCATGTGAAATGTAAACAACCTTGTCCAGGATAAGATCTCGGGTCACCGTGTCCATTCCCTACGGCAGTAACCATTACACAACAAACCCTCTCTTGTATATATATAAAGTAAAGTAATGTTGGCGACCGTACTCGAGGGCGACCAGAAGGCTCCGAGGTGTAGGAGAGAGCGCTATATATATATATATATATATATATATATATATATATATATGTATATATCAGTGGCGTTGCGTGACTCTAGGGAACCGGGGCATGTAGTCTATTCTGAAGACTAATCGCCAAGGTGGAGAGAGAAAAGGAGAGTCTTACTCTGCGCCATTCTGTGAATGTGATGAGAACTAATTTTAATTTGGAGCCCTCGTTTTAGATCTGACACCCCTCTTCATAGGAGATGACCCCTAGCACGCACCATTTGTAATACTCTGGCGACGATCATGACCGCTATTGACGATGATAAAAATGATAAAATCTACTTTGAGTTATAAAAATCTATTTGTAAATCAATTCAGTTCTTTGTTTCTTTCGGCAAATTCATCGATCACTTGGTTGTAAAAAGTATCAGCACCACGCTCAACCTTCATCTTCTTCAAAAGATTTTTATTCATCGAAATAAAAACTAAATTAATCGCGCTTTATTTTAGGAAGACCTCATGATTATTTACACACTTTGGAGAAGAAAACGATCTCTCACAGGAAGCAGATGTGGCAGTTTATGATCAAAATCAGATGTAGTAATTTGGTTATATCTGCCAGAAGTTGGTTTAGTTCAAGTTCCCATATTATCTCTCCGACTTCTTGGATGCTTGACGCTTGCTTTGCCAAATTTGCACTTTAAACGGATTTCAGCTCACATTTCAATCCATCCAAATTCAATATGTTTTTATATGTACCCAAAATTGAAAAGGCTTCCATCGGAAATTTTTTTCGTATTCGTGAAAAAGCTTTTTATTTAACAATTCAACCTGTTTGAACTCTCCCATAATTTTAAATCTTTGCCTAACGTGAACAATAACTTCATTCAAAATCTTTTTCAGAAGCGAATAATACAACTTTTTTGTTGTTTAAATCTGTCCGACTATAAGACCTTTCAATAGGTAAATCTTTGATTTCAATCGCAATTCATTGATTTCAGGCAATAAAACCATTATCACTTCACTGGAAAATGCCTGATGGCTTAATGCAGCTGGGAAGCAAGCAAAAGAATTTCTACTTTTCGGTGTCTTTTTCTCTGCGACTTTCGCTTTGTCAGTCTGTCTCTTTTTTTTTATGCACCCAACATGAAAGGAATAATAAAACAGGGAAGACTAAAGACACGATTCTTTCGCACTATATATATATATATATATATATTTGTAAGTTTTCACTTAGAATATATATATATATATTCTTAGTGAAAACTTACAAATATATATATATATATATATATTTGTAAGTTTTCATTTAGAATATATATATATATATATATATATATATATATATATATATTTACTAATCTACTATAGATGCATATATATATATATATATATATATATATTCTTGGTTTAATAGCATATCAACCTTCTGAGGTTATTTTGTGTCATATATGTGTGTGGTGACTTATTATCAATACTAAAAATGTGTTGACAAAGTGAAAAGTGCTTAATATCAAAACCTCGGTTAGAATATAGGAATAAAAACATATATACCCAGTTTCAGATAGATACGAATGGATACAGAGAGGGGAAGAAGAAGAAACAAGAAAAAGAAGAATAAGGAGAATTTTTTTTTCCATCATACAACGTGTGAAAGCACGTACGATACCCTGCCCTCATCAACCGCTAAACAGGGGTGATAACACAGTTTCGGTAGCTTGAAGCGGTACTGCCACTCCTGGCGCTACCAAGCAGCTTTTGCCACCGGACAGGGTATTTAGAAATGTATATATATATATATATATATGCCAGATCAACTAAAAGCTGATATAGCGTATATATTTTTTTTTTCAGATAGATACAAAGGGATTCAGAGAGTGAAAGAAGAAGAAAAGGGAAAAAGAGGAATAAAGAGAATATATATATTGTCATCCACGGATAGACTGTTTCGTTGTATCACAACTCTTCAGTGTGGCTAGACATGGAAGAAGAAAATTTGATTTGTAAACCAAAATTTATCGAATGTTTATTTCTAATAACATTTCACCGTTTTCACAGGTTTTATCAGAAAATGATTTGAAAAAAAATAGTAATTTTAGAAAACAATAATAAGGAATGCTAAATTATTCATAAGTTTGTCATGCTAATGTAATTAGGAACGATCAATTAGCCAAGCGGATAGAGTGTTCGCTAATGACACGGGAGACCGTGGTTCAATCCCAGACCTAGTCATACCAAAGACTCAAAAAATTGTATTTGTGGCCACCTTGTTTAACACTCAGTATTATTGGGTACGGATCAAGGGTAAAGTGGAAGAATCATGGGAAAGGAGTAGCGCCCTTCCCTAAACCTCGGTGTGGTTGCTAAAGAAAAGGGAGTTTCGGGACGCCCTCGACTACGTTCACCAACTTTATATGCTAAAAACTCGAATGGTTTCATTTTTTCTTAGTTTTTACTAGGAATATATATATATATTGGAAACTATAAACACAACTGATGCAATTACGAAAATGTAAATAATCATTAAGAAAAATTTATGCAATTATCAAAAAATACAAACAATAACAAGTTTTTATGTCAAGACAACAACCGGGTTATTAGTCTAATGAGTAGAGTATTCGCGAATTGTCCGGGAGACAGGTGTTCAATCACAGGTCGAGTCATACCAAAGACTCAAAAAATGGCATTTGTAGCCGCCTTGCTTTGCACTCAGCATTATAAGGTATGTTTCAAGGGTAAAGTGGAGCAATCGTAGGAATGGAGTAGCACCCTCCCCTACACTTCGGTGTAGTAGCTATTGAAAAGGGAACCCTCGGGTCACCTTCGACTAAGGTCGCCAACTTCATTTTATGTCAAGAAAAAGAAGGACAAACAATTTTCAATGTTATTGTTTGATTTAGAAAAAAAAGACGATTAAAAAAAATATTTCTGTTTTCTTTTGCCTGATTTTTCAATCTCTTAGCAATGCAATATTAATGTACTATTAACTTCTTTCTATCTTGATTTGATTCTGAAAATCTACAAGACAAAGAAGATAATTGTAGTAGTATGTCTAACGTCTGAAAAGTTTTGAAGATACTCAAAATTACACATAATTAGGCTCGTAGCAGCCTAATTGACAAAAACTACTTTCACTTACATTACTGAGCAAATCTGTAGATACCTGATTGCAGAAAGGTTTATGCTAAAAATGTCCTATTATCATAATAATCCAGTTACAAACACTGGGATTTAAAATTATAATAGACAATATGTATTTTATTTCAATCATCATCATCATCATCATCTCGTGCTGGTAGCACGGATATCCCTGACCCTCTCTCGCCACTTTTCCCTATCGTTCATCGCTTCAGGCAGATCTTCTGGACAACATCCCGTATCCTCACATAGCTGCTGAATGTATGTTCGTGCTAGTCGTCCTGCTTTTGCACGGCCATGTGTGGGGGTCCATAAGAGTACATCACTTATGAGCTCGTCCCTGCTTCTCCAGCAGTGTCCTGCATGTCTGGTTCGTATAACTTGAATAGTTTTCGTGATAGGAGGCAGGTGGCCGTACAGTTGGTGTCTTGTGGGGTGTTGCCGCCAGGACTTGTTCAAGATTGCTCGCAGCATTCTTGTGTAATTGCCGTCTAGCTTCTTCTCCAGCCATTTTGTTAGAGTCCATGTAGTGCATCCATATAGCAGTATCGATGTGACCGCTGCCTGGAAGAAACTGCGATTCATTTTATCGGTTAGGTCTGATTTCCATATAACCGATAGCCTATTGATAGCTGTCCATGCTTTCGTTAACCTCGTATCAATATCCTTTTCGGTTGATACGACGCTGCTTCCTAGGTAAGTGAATTTGTCTACTAGTTTAAGAGGGGTTCCGTTTAGATTGAAGATGTCATCCGTTTGATTATATTACATATATTCCGTTTTGTGTGCATTGACATGAAGGCCTATGCCTGCGGCTGCTCGTTCCAAATTATGCAGTAGTGTTTCGGCTTGGTTGGGTGTATTTTCCAGTATCGCTATGTCATCAGCGTAGTCGGTAATTGTTTTTGCGGGGTAGCTTCTGCTTCTTTTCTTTGTCATCTCGAAGCCGTTCTCTCTGATTTTGTCAATCGATGTTCTAAGTACGTAGTCTAGACAAATGATAAAGAGGTATGGAGATAGCGTGTCCCCTTGTAGTACTCCTGCTACAATGTCGAAGTATTCTGTGTCTCCATCTGGTGATCGTACTTTTACTTCAGTGCATTTCTATAATAGAATAATTTCAAATGATTTTTTTTTATATATACGAGGGTGGGCTGAAAAGTTCATAAGCTGACATCATATCTTAAGCTGATTTTTTTTTATCAGTGGTATCCAAGCACTGCTACACTGAGGGAAGAAATGCGTGGACTGCAAGGAGGACTATGTTGAAAAATAAACTTAATCAATTCACATTCCACATTGTAAGTATCTTGATGAGCCAATAAACTTTTCAGCAACCTTCATTTCTTTAGTATTCATTCCATTCTTTTTTGTGTTGTGACAGCAAATTAAGTTTTGACTGGTTCCTGTTGTATAATAGTTAGCGAGCTAGACTAGCAAATCTTCACGATTGAGTTCAAGCCATGTTTAAAGAAATTATAAAAGGATAAGATAAAATAAAAATTGCAATACAAAAAAAATTAATAGGTATAAAAATTTCAATATAAGGAAAGTTTAAGGGGGAATAAAATTTGATATGAAGTGAGTGACTCTAAAGCCAACTTTGGTATTTTACTGGGTAATGTTTTAGGGGGCTTGGTGGGTAGAGTATTCACTGGGAGACATGGGTTCAATCCCCGGTCGCGTCATATCAAAGACTTTAAAAATGGTACTTGATACCTCCTTGCTTAACACTCAGCAATATAAAGTATGTATCAAGGGAAAGGAGTAGCGCCCTCCTCTACACCCCGGTGTAGTAGCTATCGAAAAGGGAGCCTTCTGGTCGCCCTCGACAACAGTCGCCAACTTTACTTAGTGTACAATAAACGGTAATTCAAACTGTAAATTCAAACAGTAAGTTTAAACAATAAGTTCCACAGCTTTCGAGTTTGGATATTGGTTTGAAAAGACAATACAGATAACAAAATTTTAGAAAAGGGAATTTTATACAAAAGAAACGTGAAAGAAAGGGATAGAAAAGATAAAGTGTTGCAAATTTTAGTACAATTTGCAGGAAACTTATCTGAGAGAGTGTCCGGGAAACAAAGTTCTTTGAATTTAAGTATTTTTCTTTTCTTTTTTTGTTTTATAGAAATGTTTCAGAGTTCTTTTAATTTGAGTCTTCTTTAATGTCCTTGTCGGGGATATTGCGAGATGTGTCGAAATTTTAAAATAAAGTTTGGAGGCAGTACATGTTCCTTGCAAGTAATTTCCCTAACAAAACAAAAACTGAATAACTTTAAAATAAACGTTTATTATTCAGCTGGAATTTTGTACTAAAGAACTCACAATGTTGTTGTTGTTGTTGTTGTTGTTTTCGCCTTTGGTGTAAGTAGAAATGGGAATGTCTTTGCTAGACGGCGTGGCGCCTCTCAGATTTTGGTGGGTAAGGGAGCAGTCCAGTAGCGTAGCGTAGTTTCCTTGTTGTTAGCGGCAAAACCTCTGTTGAATTGGGCCGTCGCTTTCTGTTTATAACTCCTAAGATCAAAATGGGTATGAATGTTTTTTTGGCGGGGAAAGTACTTGATTGGTTAAAAAATCTATGGGCGCGAATTTTGCATATTGTGGTTTGAAACCTTTTTTTCTAGAATGTTCTAATGTTTGTTGATTGGTTTAAAAATGTGAGTGCGATGTTTGTGTATGTATATGAAATTTACGCTACATACTTCTCCGCAGAATTCTCGGTTGAATTTTCTTTCAGTTGAATTTTCTTGGTAAAACTTTAATAGTCGACTTTCGTTTATTTTTATTTCTTGGCAAGCTTCATTCAAGAAGCGTGTGACGAAACTAATCTGCTGGCTTTCGTACTATCTGTTCGGTCCCCGTATTCGTATTGATGATTCAATTAGTAGTTCTTAACAAAAAGGAGGAAGTCGCTTTTTGGTGGTGCTGCACTGTCTGGGATTACTTTATGGGACCCCAAATTCAAAACCTTTTTAAATAGATATGGATATATGTTGAATAATAATAATAATAGTAATAATAATGTTTGAACAAAGAGAGTTGCTGTCACTTGTTCTCAAGAGAAGAAAGACAATAATTTTCTTAACAGCGTTAAAGTTCAGAGAACACCCTTAGTGCTAGACCAGTTGTCTGAAGAAGGATTAAATTTATGACCCTTTGTTTCTTCCTATTTCGAGTTGAGAGATTCCCCCTTTCCTAAAAAGAAAGTTCAGTTAAATTCAGGACTCCGGACAAGTAATATGGTGAAGGGACTATAAAACAAAGAACGAAGGACCTGTTGATGAAAATAACCTTGACGATTAAATATATATCCACAAGATGATAAATTCATTACAGGACTTTGTAAGTAACTCTATTTACTAAATACAAAAACTTCAAAATATTCTTTTAGATATGAAATTTCTTATAAGAAAAGACCCAAAAGGAAAAACCATGTATCTCTGTTTGTAAAATACCCTCATTGTAAACGTACTATTTACATACCCCTTACTTCACATGAATTCGTATATGTATATAAACCTACCAATTCTTGTTATTGTTGTTTGTTCCTTTTTTTATGTGTTTAAATTTGTTATTTTGCATGTCTGTCAAAAGCCTAATAATTTGTATCATTTTTTAATGTTTTTTTCTATTTTCGTAAATATTTATTTTGTTGTATTAGGACAACTGTTAGCAACGACTAAATCTCTCACCTTGTTTATTATAGAAGTAATATCATAGTTTAGAAAATAACAGTTCGCTACAACTTCTCCCTTCTCCACACCAGCCAAATCAAGTGCTGCACGTAGTCAGTTTGATTTTTTTAAAATTAGAAATAAATTTTTATATATTGGATGCCCCATTCACTCGACATCTAAGCAAAAATCTTAGTAAATTACGATAATATATTATTGTTGTATTTTGACCTTCGACCCGGCCAAAAATGCCATTCAAAGTGATGCACCGGAAGGAAGTGACACATTCCAATGGCAGTTATGTGAGGAAATCGCGTGGGCGGAAATTGGCTAACAAAATGGGACAAGCTAAAATTCCCATGGTACACTCATAGATTGATGCACCGGAAGAGAATGACCTCTGAACTGCATGACAGTTATTTCCGCTTGATAAAGATCAAACATGCCATTCCAAAGATCGAGTAGGCGATTGAGTGGGCGTTGAACAATTATATAACTCAGTCAAGACAGAAGTTAGTTAGAGTTGGAGATTAGACGAGTTAGAAGACAAGATGTGGTAGAGAAGCCCGGCGGAGGGGGCTCTTGGGGCCCTGATGAGTTGGGGTCCAGAGAAGTCGGTGGTAAGATGCACTAAAGAAAGTCATCATCCAGCAGAGAGTTGGGTCCCTGGGACTCCGGTTGAGCAGCACTGGAGAACGAGAAAGATATAACGTTGACGACCATGAGAGTGGGGGTCAATATATTGCAGTTCTGTTCTTGCTCCAACTCCCTCTCACAGTAGAACCCCACGAGAGGTATATATTCTGCTGAAGAAGGCATCGCTCGTCTTTCTTCTTGTGTTGTTATGATTATGAGTATATAACATGATGCAAACGTCTAATTTATTCTATTCATTTTACCTTATCAACGTCTAGTGGTAAGGCTCCATTTTTGTAGATTGTAGGGGGACATGTAATTTGGTAGATATGTTTAGTCCCCCAAAATTTAATGTTGTGGTTTAGTATATGTTTAGTCTAGTGTGTTGTTATGTTTGGAAAAAGTCCCGTAGAAAAAGGTAAAATAAGCACATGGAGACAAATGCAGCAAATGAATGAAGATATGAAACGGCGCGGACAAAAGGAACATTCAAAACGAGGCGACAAACAAAACAAATTTATACTCATAACAAAACATGCAATGATACATTTAAGATATTGCTACAGTTCAATATTGTTAGTAAAATAGTCCTGTGTGTGTGTGTGTGTGTGTGTGTGTCTAACACAACTAAAACTACAGAAAGGGTTAAATAATGAAAGCGTCCTATTAAGGTTGATTACATATTTTTAAATGTTCATTTCTTCCTGTGGTTTGAAACAGTCGGTGTTTCCGAGGCTGGAAAAAGTCTCATAGTCAAAGTATTTTGAAGAAATGAATGCCTACGAGGCTTATCCATTTTGTGGCTTTTTACTTCTGTTGGTGAATAAGAGAGTCACACTGGAGAGAGTGTGTTAGCGCTGCAATAGAATTTGGGAAAAAGAGATAGGGTGTTTGAAGACGACGTATTTATAGAAAATATGTATCTTGGAATCGGCTCCAAAAAACGCGGGACGGAATTCAAACGTGGACGTAGTTTTAAGCAGGTTACGTGGTTCTCCTGGCCAATGGTTTCCCGAGACTGAATATTTGCGTGCGTCCGCCATCTTTGTTGCGGGAACAAGTGGCATACCGCCCAATTTAAATTATAGGAGAGTAAGTCCTATAAGATCTAGGTGGTATGGATTACCCCTTTATTGTCAATATTGCCAGGTCACTCTGAGCTGAATTGAAAGTACCTGTAAGGTCACATTTATGGGTCAAACACATTTGTGTTGAAATCATTCGTATTTGGAGGGAATATCAGAAACTAAATAGCAGGAGAAGAAGCTAGACGGGATGTAGTCCAGGATACGGGATGTAGTCCAGAAGACCTGCCAGAGGCGATGAACGACAGGGAAAAGTGGCGAGAGAAGGGTCAGGGATATCCGTGCTACCAGCACGACATGATGATGATGATGATGACATGGCTTTGTGCAAACAAATGGTCATTCTTAGATATGAATTGTTAGTGTAGACAATTTAATGGTCTATGAATTATAGTGTTAAATAAGAATTCTTGATCCAATATCATCATCATGATCATATCGCGCTGGTAGCACGGATATCCCTGACCCTCTCTCGCCACTCCTCCCTAGGTAGGTCTTCAGGACAGCAACCCGTATCCTCACATAGCTGCTGAATGTATGTTCGTGCTGGTCGTCCTGCTTTTGCACGGCCATGTGTGGGGGTCCATAAGAGTACATCTCTTATGAGTTCGTCCCTGCTTCTCCAGCAGTGTCCTGCATGTCTGGTTCGTATAACTTGAATAGTTTTCGTGATAGGAGGCAGGTGGCCGTACAGTTGGTGTCTTGTGGGGTGTTGCCGCCAGGACTTGTTTAAGATTGCACGTAGCATTCTTGTGTAATTGCCGTCTAGCTTCTTCTCCAGCCATTTTGTTAGCGTCCATGTAGTGCATCCATATAGCAGTATCGATGTGACCGCTGCCTGGAAGAAGCTGCGATTCATTTTATCGGTTAGGTCTGATTTCCATATAATCGATAGCCTATTGATAGCTATCCATGCTTTCGTTAACCTGGTTTCGATGTCCTTTTCGGTTGATTCGACGCTGCTTCCTAGGTATGTGAATTTGTCTACTAGTTTAAGTGGGGTTCCTTCTAGAGTGGAGATGTCCCCCGTTTGATTATAGCACATATATTCCGTTTTGTGTGCATTAACATAGAGGCCTATGCTTGTTACTGCTCGTTCCAAACTATGCAGTAGTGTTTCGGCTTGGTTGGGTGTATTTGCCAGTATCGCTATGTCATCGGCGTAGTCAGCGTCGGTAATTGTTGTTGCGGGGTATCTTCTGCTTCTTTTCTTCGTCAGTTCGAAGCCATTCTCTCTGATTTTGTCAATCGATGTTTTAAGTACGTAATCTAGACAAATGATAAAGAGGTACGGGGCCAGCGTGTCCCATTGTAGTACTCCTGCTACAATGTCAAAGTATTCTGTGTCTCCATCTGGTGATCGTACTTTTACTTTGGTGTTTCTATAGAGAATCGTTATTGCCGCTACGGTTTCTTTGGGTATGCCGTACGCTAGTAGGATTTGTTCCATCTTTCCTCTGTGAATGGAATCGAAAGTCAACAAATATTAATGTCGCTTGTAGGTTTTTTGCCCGTACACCTTCAAGGATTCTACGGATGGTTAATATTTGTGAGGTCGTGGATCTATTTCTTCGGAAGCCATTTTGGTTTTTTCTAAGTATGTTGTCGATTTTGGGTTCTATGCGGTTTCGTAGTAGGGCATTGTAGATTTTGGCTGCTATGGATGTAAGTGTTATGCCTCGGTAGTTTTTGGCTAATCCGAGGTCCCCCTTTTTAGGGAAGGGGAGTATGCATCCCTTCATCCATCTATCTATCGGATTTTGATTGTATACTGCGTTGCAGTGTCGGAGCAGTATGTCGTCGAATTGTCTGGTCTTCCATACTTCCGGGGGAATTTCGTCCAGTCCTGCAGCTTTCCTATTTTTAATTTTTCTGAGAACCGAGTCGAGTTCTTCTTGTGTGAACGGTCCTAGTTTAATGTCTAATTGTTTGCTAACTATTCTGGTGATTGGTTCATGTGTTATTTTCGGTGGGTTTCCTAGTAAGTTTTCGAAGTGCTGTTTCCACAATTTTATTCTTTCTTGTTGGTTTGCTGCTTTCAGTTTTGCTTTGGCTGTGTTCTTTCGTCTACTCACTTCGTTTATTGTTTGCCAGGCTATCCTAGATTGTCTATCTTCCACCGAGTCTCTAATCTTATCTATCTGATTTTGAATATATTCTGTCTGTTCCTTTATATATATGCCTGCTAATTGATATTGTGCCGTTTTTAGTTTTAAGGCATTTGTGTTTGTTGGGTTTTTTCGATAGTTTTTGGAGGCTGTTTTCACTAGTGCACGTTTGTCTCTCACCGCTAAAGTTTCCCATGGGACTCTATATTTAGTTTTGAGTTTTGTTGGAATGCATTTTGCTGCTGCCTCGAGGTGTGCATTGACGAAATTTTCATATTCGTCGTTTGGTGTACTTTTTTCCGTCTTTTCTTGTAGTGTTTCGAATCTGTTTCTTAATTCTAATACGTATTTATCTCTTATATCTCTGTTGTTCAATAGGGCCCAGCATAGTGTTTGGTGGTCGCTGTTCGTTTGGCGTTTTTTCGTAAGCTTAACCGTAATTTCGCCGTGACTATTCGGTGATCGGTAGACACACCCTCAAAAGAGGAGTATGCCTCGCAATTCATTGCACTATTTTTCCATTTCTTGTTTATAAGGACGTAGTCTATCTGAGCTTTAGTATTGTTTGCGTACGTGTATGTCCATAGTTTGCCCTTCCTTTTTTGGTAGTTTGTATTGAGGCATGCTAATCTATTTTCTATCATGAAATCTGTTTGATGTTGCCCATTCCTATTTGAGGTGTTGTGGAGGCTGTATTTGTTGTTTCCGTTTTTCCCGATTTGGGCATTCATGTCTCCGCCAATGACTAACATGTTGTGTTTCGGGATGCAACGCAGTAATGAGGATAGCTCATCGTAGAAGGTGACTAGTTCAGTTTCTTCACTAACATCGGTAGAGCTGTAGCAGGAGATGATTGTTGCTCTGGGGTTGCCGTTAAGAGTAGCTGCCATCATTCGAGGTTGTATTTTCTCAATGCTATTTAGCGTTTTTAATGCTCTAGGTCCTATAAGTAATCCTACCCCGCCTACTGCGGCGTTGACAGAGTTTTTCCATGCGGATACAGTGACGAGCGACCAGCCATTGCCAGTTTCGTGATATTTGATATCTTCTGTGTGCGTGTATCTGTGTTCTTGTATGCATATTATGTCAATCTTATGTTCTTCGGCCGATGCGATTAGCTCTGGTAGTTGTCCTATTCTATTTAAGGTTCTTACGTTAAATGTGGCTATTTGTAGTGTTTGCTTGCATTTTAGTAGTTTTGATTGTTTGAGCTCTGTAGCTGATTTTTCGAACACTGAGGCCAGGGCTCCAACCTCAGCAGGACGCGCCCCTTTTTTACCTGCGCGAAGAGCGATGCGGTTTGTGTATGTGGTTTGAGTGTGGGTCATGGTTATCTTTCGATGGCTGTTTTATTCTCTTCTATAGAAGCCACTCTTATAGAGGAGCAGCAGTAGTTCCCCGATCGAACTAACGATCCTGAGCGTAAAGTCGTCGAACTCACGTCCAGGACCTGTTTAGGTATTGAGTTTGGTCGTCCATGAGTTTATTCAAATACCTTTACGTACATCATGCTGCTTCCCATATGTACGTAGTAAAAAAAAGTGTGGGGGGGTAATTTTGATCTAAATTTTCTTAAGTTTTAACTTAGTTAAAGTCCGAGATTAGGGTACTTTTGTCAGACTTTCCCTTTTTTTTTTTTTGGCGGTATTGGGACATGTTCCTAGGCTTTTTAGTTTTTTTTTGTTTTTTTTTTCTTCTTCTTCTTCTATACTACCATTGGGAACCGAGGAGGCTTCAAGAATTATAGAGCTGTTACAAATGACTTTTTTTTTTTTTGGTGTTTTAGGCTTTAGCTTTTTCTTCTAAACTACTGTTAGGGCTTTCTTTAAGAATTTTTAAATTATATTATAGAAGAGATTCAAAAACGTTTTGCCTTGTTCGCTGACATTTGGACAGAAGTTTTATAATCAATTTGGGTTTATAGTAGAGTAAGCCTGTCTTTACATTTAAAACGCTTAGTTTAAGCATTATTTTACAAACAAAAATACAGCATAACATTTTGTAAAATTCAGCATTTTAAATTAATAGGACTTAAAGACATGCTGACCAATATTGATACATTCTTTCCTGTAGGCCCGTGAGCTCAAATCCTTCCTTTTCCCTTTAACGTTTATTTACTACTGAATTTTAGGTAGTTTTGGAGACGTTCTACTCTTCTAGTCAGGGGGGGGGATATTAATTTCATCTTTTTTTTTTTTCCCATGCAAATTATTCATGTTAGACTGGAATATATAAGTTGTTGTTCTGCGACGAAGCTCGATGATTTTTATCATTAAGGGTTTTCGGACAATTGTCTTCATCTTTATTGTTATTTCAGCCTATATGTCTTCCGGCCTTTTTCATGTGTTTGTCAAACTCGGGAACCTTCACGGAACTTCGAACTACGTCCTTTATTGAATCCACGGGGGTCACCTGTTCTGATTCCGTTAGCCATAACCAGCTACAAGAGTTAAGTATTCCTGTATTGTTACTCGCCTGCAGTCAGGATTGAACCTACAACCTCCAGATGATTGTCTCCTTAGAAGCTTAGGGAACCAACGGCTATAACCGTTACGCTCATTGTTTGCCAATGAAAAATTGCAATGGAAGATTGAAAATACAGTACAATCAAATATCTTCAAATGTTTTACTCAAATTTCTGTTGGTAGGTCTTACAACCTCTAGCTAGGTCTTGGAATCTGTTGATACGTCTTAGAATCTGTTGGTAGATCTTGAATCTGTTTGAAGGTTTTGGAATCCATTAGTAGACCTTGGATCCGTTGGTAGATCTTAGAATCTGTTGGTAGGTCTTCAAATCTGTTGGCAGGTTTTCGAATCCATTGATAGGTCTTGGAATCTGTTGGTAGATCTTAGAATCTGTTTGAAGGTCTTCAAATCTGTTGGTAGGTCTTGGAATCTGTTGGTAGATCTTGGGATCCGTTGATAGTTCCTGGAATCTGTTGTTAGGTCTTCCAATCTGTTGGTTGGTGTTAGAATCAGTTGGTAGGTCTGGGAATCCTTTGGTAGAACTTGGAATTTGTTGGTTGGTCTTAGAATTTGTTGGTTGGTCTTCAAATCTGTTGGTAGGTCTTCAAATCTGTTAGTAGGTCTTGGAATCCGTTGGACGATTTTAGAATCTGTTGGTCGGTCTTGAAATCTGTTGATGAGGATTAATACCAACCACTCCACATAAAAAAATACTGAACGGCAGCTAATGATGAAGCTAAAATACTGAAGCTTTGGAGAGTGTGGAGCATTCATTTATTGACATTACTTTCAGCTGCTCTCTGACCTGAAGTGGTGCTACCTATTAAAGACCTATCTATCGATCACTTAGAGCTATTAAACAAATTATTTGCATTCAATAAGAATTCTTCATGCCAAAAAACTGTAAATTATTTGTATTAAGAATAGCTACTTGAAGCAATAATCATTCTTGAAAGATTATTATTATTTACTAAAAACCATTTGCAAACAAAGGACTATTATCAAATAGAAGTGACGACTTGGCATAAAATAACTCTAGACAGGTTGACATGCCATTAAAAGCTATCAATCAATCAATCAAATTTTGTCACTAAATAACCCATAGGAAGTTGATACACAAACAAATTAACCAAAGCTAGACATCTGGTGTCAGGGTGTCTACTGTCATCATGTTTTAATGAGCTACCATGCAGAACTTTTAAGAGCCTATTTGTTGAAAATCCATCTGTCAAATTGTAAAACTGTGATATTTAGTTTGCTGTCGCCCTGAGGTAGGTTCTGCCACCCATTTGGACCTGTAAGATGATACACCATTGCCGAATGCAGAAAAGTCATTAATTTCAATTATAACAGCTCAAACTCATCTCAGCCCAGTCAGCTGGGGCTGTAGAATACACAGACTGTATCTCTGCTGAGGAGTAAGAATCCCCCCCCGCCAACCCACAATGAGTGTTCTGGATATGACACTAAACCATTTCAGCCCAGTTGGCTGGAGCCGTAGAATACACCGACAACATCTCTATGGAGGGGTAAGATCCCTCCCCAACAGGTGTCCTGATATGAGATTAAACAATCTGATGGTGAGGTTCCAGTAATGTTGGAGCTTTGGGAAATGCAGAGTACCCCTTCATTGCCATCGCTCCCAGGTTCACTCTGACCTGGAGTAGTAGCACCTGATTTGGTCCTATCTATGAGTCAAATAGAACTGTTTCATATTTAAACTAAGTGCAAACAAATGACTCATGCTAAATTAAATTGTTAGAAATAGAACTGTCTGATTATTTAACTGTGTGTAAACAAATGACTGATGTTTAATTTAATTGTTATTTATACATAGCAATACTTGGAACTATTCAACTTTGTTGACTTATGTTTACAAACCCTATATATCTAATATATATGTATAAACTGGATTTGGCATTAAATAACCAACAATGGTTGATACGATATAAAACCCAACCAAACCAAATGATATATATTTAATACATATGTATTGTGACGGCAAATCGACTAAAATCCCAAAACGGGACTTTATTTCGCACGTGTGAAGACGGGGCAGGTTGGCACTTGATCCCTTACAGAATAAGTCATCGTTCAAAGTTTTTCTCTCAGGCATATAAGACCTGGCATATTACGTGAGGGATTAATTTAGGGCCAGACCGACCGCCGCTGGCAAGGGGTTCCAAATTTCACACTATCCACACACCCATCAGGCCGCTTTCCTTCCTTCCCCTAGACAATGGAAGATATGAGCCTATAGGTTTTAGTCGTAATAATATTATATTGTAGTAGTCGGCAACTCCGGTTTCCCGAGTGATATTTTAGAGGAATTAATAGGACAATTCTAAGCAAGATAACATAAGGCGAATAGAAGCTGAAAAGGAAGCATGAGGTAACAAATTCGTAGAAGCTACGGCAAAGAACTTAGACCACGTGGTGACATTAAAATACATGATTCCTTTACTATACAAAGAGATACACTTCCAAAGTGTCAAATATATAATAAATGGACAGTCCACGAATATAAATGTCTTTTCTTGACTTCTGTTTTTCTTCAATTGAGAGAGAGAGTGGTATATAAAATTTGGGTATAAAGGATAAATAGCCTCAAAGTTACTTATCTTATTTTTCGACGGAGTTCGACTGGAGAATCTTTCTTCTTTCACGGGCTAATAGACTTTATTCTATTTTTTACACTGGCTTGAAGAACCTGGGGTCCCTCGTGTCTCAGATATTCTTTTGTCTTCAACCCGGAGTAAATGGCTATGGGTCTGTCTGCCACGAGCCCTGCTCAAAAACTAACATTTCTTCTCGTTTTTTTCGCCGCCGGGTAGAAGGGTGCCACTTCCGTTTTAGGGCCCCAGCCAATCATTTGGCTTCTACCTTCCTCCTTCTCCCTTCCGGTGTCCGGCGACCTGAGGTTACTAAGTACCAACACCTGTTGATATCCCCTCTGTGACCTACATTCTTTCTTAACGGTCACTTTTTTGACGGGTTGCCACTGTTCATTCCAACTGGAGGATAGTATTAATCTTATTTCTATCGTCTCCGTGGGATATCACGTGACAGTATAAAGAGGATTTGGCATTAAATAACCTACTATGGTTGATATGCCATAAAACCAAACCAAACCAAATCATATATATTTAATATATATGTATAAAGAAGATTTGGCATTAAATAACCTACAATGGTTGATATGCCATAAAACCCAACCAAATCAAATGATATATACTTAATATATATGTATAAAGAGGATTTGGCATTAAATAACCTACAATGGTTGATATGCCATAAAACCCAACCAAATCAAATGATATATACTTAATATATATGTATAAAGAAGATTTGGCATTAAATAACCTACAATGGTTGATATGCCATAAAACCCAACCAAACTCATTTGGCTGAAAAAAAAAGAAAATATTCAGAGATGTTAGTGAAGCAGTGATGCACGGAGAAAGTATGAAATTAAGCTCAAGTTATGATTCATAATGTTATATATATATATATATATATATATATATATATATATATATATATATATATGTATATGTATATGTGTGTGTGTGTGTGTGTGTGTGTGTGGTAATGCTGGAGAGGAGATAAATAGAGAGTGATAAAAAGAGTAAAGAAATTACTGACAAACAACAAGGGTTAATAACAAGGAAAAGGTTATATTCATAAATCTATCTAAAAGCAATACATACTCTGTATTCTTATATGCCAGTTCATTAGTAACAATATGATACCTCAAATTATGAATAATAAAATAATAATTTCATTAAAGACAAGTACAATGGGTACATTGCCACAGATTTGTCACTAACATGTGAAAACAATTTTATGCAGGATTTATAGTGTAAGAGCTTAAAAGCCTTTTTATTATTAATAACTAATGCAATCTTCTTGAGAAAAGAAGTTCAAAATATCACGTTTATAATGTATGATTGATTTGGTTTATGGCATATCAACCATTATAGGCTATTTAATGCCAAATCCAGTTTTTAAATATATATTAAATCTATATGATTTGGTTTGGTTGGGCTTTATGTCATATCAACCATTGTAGGTTATTTACTGCTAAATCCGGTTTATATTAGATATATATGATTTAATTTGGTTGGGTTTTATGGCATATCAACCATTGTTGGTTATTTAATGCCAAATCCAGTTTTTTACAAATATATATTAAATGTATGATTTGGTTTGGTTGGGTTTTATGGCATATCAACCATTGTAGGTTATTTACTGCTAAATCCGGTTTATATGTATATATTAGATATATATAATTTGATTTGGTTGGGTTTTATGACATATCAACCATTGGAGTTTATTTAATGCCAAATCCAGTTTTTACATATATATTAAATATATATGATTTGGTTTGGTTGGATTTTATGGCATATCAACCATTGAGGGTTATTTAATGCCAAATCCTCTTCATACATATATATTAGATATATGATTTGATTTGGTTTGGTTTTATGGCATATCAACCGTTGGAGACTATTTAATACCAAATCCAGTTTAGACATATATTAGATATATATGATTTGCAAACATAAATCAACAAACTTAAATAGTTCCAAGTATTGCTAACATTCAATAAAATGCCAGTTATTTGTTTACACACAGTTATCAAACAGTTCTATTTCTTACAATTCAATTTAGCATAAGTCAACAGAGTTAAAGGGTTCCAAGTATTGCTATGTATCACTAACAATTCAATTAAATATCAGTCATTTATTTACACACAGTTAAATGAATAAACAGTTCTATTTCAAGCAATTCAATTTAGCATAAGTCATTTGTTTGCACTCAGTTTAAATTTCAAACAGTTCTATTTGATTTATAGATAGGACCTTATCAGGTACTACCACTTCAAACCGGAATGGACCTGGGAACAATAGCAATAAAGAGGTACTCTGTATCCCCCAAAGCTCCAGCATTACTTGAGCCTCACCATTAGATTTTTTTGTGTCATATCAGGGTCTTACCCCATCACTCCCAGGTCCACTCTGACCCAGAATGATAGTAACTTTTGGAGTCCCATCTATGGATCAAGTAGAAGTGTTCAATGAAATGATTATTTATTTGAAGCCATACAGCAAATTATTTATATTACACCAGAATACTTGATAAATAGATTTACTAATGTTAAATAGTGACACTTGAAACTACTTAACTGTGTGCAAACAAATAAACTCTAACTTGTTTAGAAATAAAGTTACCTAGAAACTATTTGCTTATAAATCATATGTATATGAAAATAGGATTTGGCATTAAATAACCCACAAGGGTTGATATGCCATAAAACACCAACTAACTAACTAACCATCTTTAAATGTCAGTCATGTTGAACAGGTTTTTTCTTCAATGGCTGCTTCAGAAGAAGAACACTTTGCAATTTGTCAAAAACTGGAGCATTTTTCACCCAAAAATTACCATAAATTCTGGTTTATAAATATGTTTAACACAAAAATACTGGCCCAGTCAGCTGGAGCTGTAAAATACACCAACTGCAACTCTGCAGATGAGTATGACTCCCCCAATGAGTGTCCAAATTTTGACACTAAACAATCTGATGGTGAGGCTTCAGTAATGCTGGTGTTATAGGGAATGCGGAGTACCCCTTCTTTGCCATCACTCCCAGGTTCACTCTGGCCCCGAGTGGTCGCACCTGACAGAGTCCTATCTATGGGTCAAATAAAACTAAACTAATTACACTAAACTGAACTGTTTTGAATTAATTGTTTTTATATTTAACAGTGTATTTGAACTGTGTACGTATGCTAAAGTGAATTGTTTGAAATGGAACTGTTTTTGACATTTAAACTGTGTACTCAAGCTAAACTGAATTGCTCAAGATAAAACTGTTTTAACATTTAACTGTGTGTAAACAAAAAACTGTACTTATACTAAATTGAATTGTTTGAGACTTTTATCAAAATGACTTAATTCGGTATTAAATGACCTGAAAAGGGTTGATATGCCATAAAACAAAACAACCAACCAACCAATCAGGAAAATGCACGTATAAAAAGAAAGTCAAAAAGAAAGAGGAGGCAACACTTTTTTGCTTAACCATGTCTCATATTTGTTATTTACCAAATTTTGCTTTGTCTAGCACAACAGCCTCATGTTAATATAGTAATCACTGTTTTAATTGGT